>VZRZ01003219.1:317687-449466 GCA_013398175.1 Climacteris rufus | reverse complement strand
CCCGGTCCCCGCCGCCGCCGCCGCCGGGGCTGGGCACGGCCGCCCCCTCCCTCCCGTCCTTCCCCGCCTCTTCCCGGGAGCCGCCAGCCCGGCACCGCTCCTGCGGGGAAACTGAGGCACGGGCGGTGGGCGGAGAGCGGGGGCGCTCCCGGGAAGAGGCGGGGAGAGAGCGGCTCCGGACTGCACCGAGGTGCGGTGTCCGGCGGTTCGGGAGAGGCCCGGGGGTCAGGCACGGCGCGGGGACGGAGAAGGGGACAGAGATGGAGAAGGCGTGGGGCAGGAGGGGCGCAGACCCCCAGAGCCCCCTGCGGGGCAGCGACGGACCCCCGAGCCTTGCGCGTCGGTGCCCACGCTGGGCTGCGCCCTGGGACCCCCAGGAAGGGGCACCTCAGCCCTGCCCAGTCCCGTGTGGCTGTTGCATCCCTGCCTCGGGGGAGAAGCTGGATGGGAAATCGGTCCGAGACGGAGGGGATGGGCAGGGGTCAAGAGATACAAGAGAGGTGTGGGGAGGGCGGCCAGGTCCCCCTGCCTGCAGCCAAGCACAGAAGCAGGTCCCACTGCCGTCCCCACCCTGAGCAGGGCTTTTTCCATGCAGGGTTGGAGTCTTCAGCAGGATTTTACCCCCATCTCCTGCAGCCCTAGGGAAAGGGTGAAGGAGCAGCACACTTGGGGAGGCTTCCAGAGGCACGGTGCTGGCAAGACAGGAGCTCACAGCCCACCGGTACATCTGGCACTGGGAACTTGATGTCCCGCTGCTGCCCCTGGTTATTTGTTGCCATCTGTGCAGGATGCCATCCCCGGGGGATGCAGACTGTGCCGGAGAGTCCCCTCCATGGACAACGCCAGGTGCTTTTGTCATGCCCCTGCCTGAGCACTGACTGTTTGCACTACAAGGGTCCTGTGCACATCTCAGGGGCTCCCCAGCTTCCAGCTCTTCCCCCCGCTCCCCTCTTCATTCTCTAACCCATGCAGAGAGACAGAGGAGAGCAGGGGTTGCAGGAGGAGGCAGAGCATCCCTCCTGATCCCTGTGCCCAGCCCGGCCCACAGGAGCCACAGGGCAGAAGGGAATCCAGATCAGGGAGGAGGGAGGGCCGTGCTCATGAGGCAGCGTGTTGTCAGCGTGCTTTGGTGTCAAGCCATGAAAGAAGCCGCCTTAGCGAGGCAGTGATGCTTAGCAACTGCCTGGATCTAAAAATAAGAGCCATTTAGCAAGGAAAACGCAGTGGAGAAATGCTCGGAGAACTAAACACATTCCCCCAGCCCTCCTTGTGGCCTGGCCAATGCACAGAGCTGGCTGGCTGGAGAGAAACTCCTGGGACAGCTCTGGCAGTGCCCTCTCTGCTTAGCCTGACAAGCAAAGCTGGAGCCTGGCCAGCTCACAGATCCCCTGCACTTCTGTGCTTGTCCATCCTGCTGCTCCTTGGCCTCCTCAACCTCCCTCCTCCCACCTTTCCACCACATCCTTGGCCACATCTTTTTGGCAGTCCTCAGGGACCAGCAGTGTCCCAGGGAAGCAGGTTGGGAGGGCTGTGTGAGACGTGCCCAAACTCACCCACTGTCTTCAGCTTCCTGTGGGTCCATCCTGCTGTGGAAGTGGCAAGCCCAGCAGAGATGCACAGGGAAGTTTTCACCTTCTGCCATCCCTTGTCCATTGGGAGGCAAACAGGGCTATTTTTATCCTAGCTAAGTGCTCCTGTTCCTGCAGGCAAGCGAGAGATGCTTTGCCAGGCTAGGGAGAGGGGGGAAGTTGGGCATTTTGGTTGGTACCACAGGATAGGATGGGGTAGCCCCAGGCCCAGGCTGATACATCCCACCCCTCCCACAGTGTAGAAAAAGGGGGACACAATCCACTTGATCCCTGGTTACAGCTCCATTCCTTAGCAGACACGAGGGCTGGGCATACTGCCAGGATTCACAGCCTTTGAGCCTTTCTCTGCTTGGGAAAAATACGTCCTCCCCTAAACGTTCCTCTGGGCACTGGGAGCCGTGGGTCTGCAGAATGCCAGGGTGGGAGAGGCAGAAATGGGTCTGGTCTCTGCCCTCTTTGTCTGAGCCAGACAGGTGCCCTGCTGCGGGTGCACTGGTGCAGAGGTGCCTCGGTGACACGTCCAGCCAGGGCCAGGCACGGCGGCAAAGTCACCCCGGAGTGCTGAGCGTCCTTCCCGGCACGGCTCAGCCTCGCCAGGACGTGCTGCAGATGCAGAAAGGCTGGGCCAGGCTGAGGAAAATCACCTGAGCAGTGTCTGAGGCTTTAATCAAAGTGTGCCTTGACAGCCCCACTGCTGCTGGCCACGTCCACCACAGAAGCAATCAGCAGGTCCAGGATGGGCTGGAGCCATCTGCAGGCAGGGCTGGTGCTCTGAGCTGCTGCAGGTGTCACTGGATTAACCATATCCAGAGGATGGGAAGAGCTCTGTTGGCTCCTGAGAATCCAGATCCCAGCTACAAGAGGTAACTGGGAGGGAGGGCCATGTCCTAGATGGCCAAGACATGGCACAGGCTCCACAGGCAGAGCTAACCATGAAGCCCACACTCAGGCCCAGGGCCAGGGAAGTGTGGAGGGCAGGCAGGTGGAGGGATTGAGCCTGCTGGGGCAGGCAGGCATCCTGTGGATGCACCCAGGCCCCTGAAGTCATCTCTGTAACAGCAGCAGAGAGCCAGGAGAGAAACAGGGCCATGTAAACCAGCCCCAGGTCTTGGCACAGCCAGCAGTGGGGTGGGATGGAGAACAGGGGGACGGGTGGGAAATGCAAGAAGAGACACAAGCTGGGGGCACAAACGGTGCTGTCCCCTGAGGTGCACCCCAGGCCGTGTCCTCTCGGAGCCAAGGTGTCCCTGGGACCACCCATTGGCATTGGCCCGGGCACAGGGCATGTTCCCTCAGTGGCCTATCTGTCACCCTGTCAGAGGCAGCAATGCTTTGATAAGGGACATCTGCTCAGGATTACTGCTGCTCCCCAGGCAGTGGAGCTGCAGCCGGGAATGACGCTTAGTCAGGGTGAGAAGGGCTGGAAAGTATGAGCAGGGCCATGCTGCCCCAGAGCCTTGTCTGTCCCCGGCTCAGTGTGTGGCCAGTGCAGCCTTGTCATAAGTGGGAAAGGGGAAAAGTTTGGGAATTCACTGGATGAAGAGCCTGCCTGCAGGCAGAGCTGTGCTGGGCTGCCACCAGCCTCATCCAGACCCAGGCTGGACCGAGCCCAGCCCACCCACAAAGATCCTTGCTCCTCTCCAAGACACTCACCCTGCAACACAGGGAGGATCCCTTGGGCTCATCCAAGCCTCCAGCTCCCTGCTGGGACATCCCAGGTCTCAGGGCACAAGTCCCCACACTTCCCTGCTGAAAACCCCAGGCCCAACACAAAACCCATAACAGTCCCAAACCACAGAAACAGACCCTGGAGAGGAGACAGGAGTGTCGGGGTCTGCACCCCACCAGGCTGAGGTAAAGGAATGCAGGGAGCTCTCCCCCAGACCCTCTGCTCTCTACAAACAGCCTGCTGTGGGTGTTATGGGGGGGGGGGCAGGGAGAGGGGAAGACGCAATTTAACACTTCATTAGGTAACTACAAGGCATTGATCTGCCCTACCAGCCTGCATGCTCTCTAATTGCATATCTCCATTCTTATTAGTTCTATCGAAAAAGCAGAGACCAGCACTCAGGAGTCTGATCCTATCTTTAGGAAATTTCAAACAGAGATGTAATTGTCGAGTGCTTGAAATCACCGTGCTTTATCCACTGTTAACAGTATTTTGAAGCCATGGTCATCAATAGCAGTCCTTGGGATGTGCTCCCAGCAGATGCCATTAATCCTATTTTGGCTGCTGTCGCCTCGTGTCTCAGGGCTCAGATTTACACTCAGCGACAAGGGACAGCTCTGCTTCCCCAGCAGAGAGGGCTCCCAGGCTGGGACATGGGGTGTAGCACCCAGGGGCTGATTCCAGAAGTAGAGAGCAGAAATGGGAGCTCCTTAAACCAGCTTCCCCCCTTGCAAACAGGCCAGCAAATGCTGCCTTAGATGGAGATGAGCAGGTCTGCACCAGGGGCTACTCCCCTCCCAGGCCCCACACAGGCCCCCAGTGCAGAGCAGGGATGTTCATGGCCCGTGTCTGGGGAGGGCTCCAGGCAGGGCAAGTGGCCTCACTCAGGAATAAACCACAATATTTACTGCATCTGCAAAGGAATCAGATCTGGGTAACACGAGAGCAAGATGAGACCCTTGGTCTCTGCAG
Source organism: Climacteris rufus (assembly GCA_013398175.1). NCBI lineage: Eukaryota > Metazoa > Chordata > Aves > Passeriformes > Climacteridae > Climacteris > Climacteris rufus. The sequence goes on along the minus strand of VZRZ01003219.1, from coordinate 445,236 downwards.
AGAGATGAATCTGGGGGACTCTGGGATCCTGGAGCAGCTACAGCAGAGCAGCAGGTCCTCCAGAGGTGATGCCTCAGCGGACATCACCCAGGACACACAGGGAAGGGTTGCTCCCATCTCCACTAACCCACCCTGCAGAGACACATGGGCAGGTGGAAGCTACTGTGAGAGTCAGACCCAGGAGAGAATTTCAGCTACTGAAAATCTTGCAAAGCTGGAGGAGGAACAGATGATGCCACAAGCTGCTGGGAGAACCTTGCAAGCAGGAATTCTGCAGGAGGAAGGGAGTCTCCTCTGTCAAAAGCAAACCAGCAGGTGTAAGAAATCTGGGTGTGCAGGAGGGAGAAAAGACTTTATATCACATTCTGTATCCTCGAAAGCCAGTCACCTGTCTCTGCTAAAGCCTCCAGCAACGAGGGATTCCCCGGCATGGCCCCACTGCTGGGTGACCTGCAGGGGAGCTCTGCATCCACCTGGAATGTTTCTTTGCCACTTCTGCATAACAGATACAAAATCTGCGTGAAGAAAAAACTTGGTTTAGAAAGTGCAGACTGGACTGGAGCATTCCTGGGCTGAGGACAGACCCGGAGTCTCACAAACCCTCCCAGCATTACAAAGCATCTTATGTTTATGTGCTCAGTGCCTGTGGGCTCAGCTTTTATTTAAAGAGGAACTAGATACTATTTCCAATCTTCATTTATGCCACGCTGGATGCCACACCAGGGATTCTTTCAGCAGCTCAGGTCTGCTGTGAAAACAGATGTGCATCTCTGTCACGAGTGAGTCCCCACTGTGGACACGTGTCCTCCTGCTCTGCCAGGGCAGGCCCTGTGCCCGAGCTCACCTCCATGGGAGGGCATGTCCCTACTGTGACTGTGATCTCAGCACTCTGCTGCCCATCCCATTCCATCCTGTGCCATCCCACTGGCCTGGCAATGGCAGCAGCAGAGGGGCCAAAAGCAGGGCATGGGGCTGGGGTGCTGCAGATGGGTCCTGCTGGAGCACCACTGACTGTTGGCTGGGGGAACAACAGGACTGGAGCTGCTGAGCAGCCACAAGTCATTAGAGCACCCTGGCCCCTGTACCACTGCTGGGAGGGCCCTGGCTGAATGCTGGAGCAGGGGGGCTCCAGCTAATTAGTCATTAATTGCTTCAGAAGGGAAACGAGCCAACCCAACCTCTGTATGCCTGTAGCAGAGTGACCTGCGGGCCCTAGGACACAGACAGGCTGCACATCACCGAGAAGTGGCTGAGGGTTCATCTGTCACAGCAGAGCTGGAACAGCAGCCCAGCACAGTGGGTGTCCATCCCCCGGCAGCCTCCCCAGCCCCTTCCTGCCCCCATGGGATTCCTGGGAGCTCCCAGCCTCTGGCAGCAGCTTGGCAAGGCTCTGAGCTGTGCTGCAGTGAGCGGCAAGCCCGGCTCATTTAATCTGTTCAATTGGATTCAATTTCCAGCCACATGATTCAATTAACCCTGGAGGGACAGCACAGAGAGCAGAGGCTGCAGAGCATGGCCCAGCCCGTGCTCCAGCAGCTGCCGATCTGGGAGAGGGCAGGGCAGGACCTTGTGCTTGTTCTGGCCCTCTAGGACATGCTGCGGTGATGGAGGCTGCAGGGGAGCCCCCTTCTGTCCAGGAGAGCAGGGGCTCCTCTGGGCACAAGCTGCTGCTCCTGAGTGATGTGTAGGCAGCTGTAGAGCAGAGGCTGGGGAAGCCCTGTCCTGAGCATCTCCCTTTGCAGTCAGTCACAAAGAACCCTGAGAGGTGACAGCCATGCTGGGTCAGATCCGAGGTCTGCATCCCTGAGCACCTGCCAGGGTGGTCCAAAGAAGCTTCAGAAGGACAACAGCATTCAGCAAAGCTCCCTCAAGGATGCTGTCTATCACAGGTATTTGGGATCACCCTTCTGCTTGATCAGTGTCCCCCTGCATGAAGGACTCGCAGCAGCATCAGAGCCCTCCAGGTCCCACAGGTCTTGCAATGGCCCTTCTCTAGACTCCTGGTTCAGACTTCCATTCATCACTTACTTTTCTGTCTGCTCTCCCTGAAAGCATCAGCAAAGGCATTCCTAAGTTCCACTAAGGGAAAAGCACATCTTATCCTGCCCCTCTGGATTTCTACACTTCCCAAAGCTGGGCTTTATCTCTTTCCTTTCAGGTTACTGCAATGGCTCACCTGCCAAAAAAACCCATCACCTCTGCAGGAACATACTTCTGTCCAGCACAACCCTGCTCATACCAACAAGTACCTAACAGGAAAACAGAGCCCAACAGGAGATAACTATAAAGATCCATAAGGCATCAGTGCTGACATCAAGAGCTGCTATTGAGTGCCAAGAGCCAGCTGTAAATCTTACCATGGACTGCTGGCCACACACCAGTCCCAACATGGCAGTTGTGACTTGGCAAGGGTAACAGCAACTCCCTCTGTCTGCCCTGTACTGGAAGGGGAGCTGGGAAAGAGAGCATCTCCACCCTGGAGGGAAGTGTTGGGAAGCAGGTGGAGCACACTGGGGCTGATCCCCTGTGCAAGTGCTGTCTAGGAGACAGCTCTTTCCAAGACTTCTCTTCCTGATACTCACCGTGCAAGAGTCTGGCAGGACCCCAGAGCAGGGAGTGTCCAATTCTTCAAGCAGGAAGAGATAAGCACCCCACAGCAGACACCAGGACATGCTCATGTGGAAGGCAGCTCAATCCTGCAGGGGTATGGCCCCTGTACCATGGATATGGGCTAAGAGCAGGCAACAACCATGACAAGGAAGAGGACAAAGAGGTTTGCAAAACAAACATAACAGGTGAGCAAAGGTGCACCCTACCCTCTGGCTGCTGTACGCTATCAGGGGTTTGTTACTCCCTGCTCCTGGCAGCCCCAAGGATCAGACAAAACATCACATGGAGCTGACAGCCCGTGCAGGGAAGACACCTGTGCAGTGCCTGAGGAGCTGCTGCTCTCTCAAGCCTGCATGAAAAGTGGGACCCTAAGAGCTAAGGAAAAAGAGATCAAAAATCAGTGGCACTTACAAAACAAATTTTAGTAACTCCCTCCAAAGTTTAGCTCAAATTCAATTCTCTTCCAGAATTCGGTCATTATTTTGTAAAATATTTGTCTCCCTGCAGCTGCTGCATAATTTAAAGGCAGCAATCTGATTTCTCCCCACACTCCCCAAGCCTCAGAAACAGCCATTCCAATAACACACAGAGTTACGAATTAGATGTAACAAAATACACTCACCTGCTCAGTTAAGATACAGGAAACTTTGAGGCCATCAGCCATGTTCTGAAGCTGAACGTTAAGATTTAAATGAATTTCTGCTCAGTTCAAGCTGGCCTCAAAACACAAATAGTAGTAGGGTGTTTAAGAAAGCAGGCAAATGTGCAGCAGAATCTATGAGCAAGAGTTTGCTGACACCAGCAGCAGAGAGCATCACCCATGCACAGGCAGGTCCCTGCATCCCTCGCTCGTGGGCTGTCAGCCTTGCTCATGGTTTCCCTACTGGCAACCCCAGGGACACATAAGAGGAAAAGGGAAGCTGACTATTGGATGGTAACTGCAGACTGGACCAAGGACAAAGCATCACTGTGCAGCATCATAGCCTCCCTCTGCACAGGCAGGAAGAGCCCAAGGGCAGGTGACAGCCCTGCTGCAGCCAGTGTGCGGTGAGACCAAATGGTGACAGGGCCACCCCCATAACCATCCCATTCTCCCCCCTGTGAAGGACAAACACTACACATTCTGGTCAGGGCTCTGCTATTTATTGAGCTCTAGGTTTGTATGTACATCCATTTACAGTGCTTGGTTTGGTGACAGTGTGACAAGAGAACGTGTGTCACAGTCTTCTCCAGCTCAGACTTGGATGAGGGCTGAGCTCAGTCACAGCCTGGGCTTCCAAGATCATCCCAGCAAGGGTGCATCCTCAGGGAGACAAGGCTTGCAAAAGCTGAGCCCAGAGTGAGAAAATTCCAGAGGGTCAGAAGTCAGCCAAGTCAGAAGCAGACTCATCCCAAACTCTCTCACGTATCTGTCTAGGCTCAGCCTAAATGGGATCAGAGAACAGGATGGAAGGGGACAGCTGGATGACTCAATGCTCCAACAGTCACGATGCTGGGGCTGCACCTCAAGCCCCCTTGAGAAGGAACTCCCTGCCCTGAGGTGAGAGCCCCACAAACACACACAGACAAGCACCATGTGCTGCAAACAACTGTCACTCATTTTTCACTGGAAAAGCTTCCTTCTTTACATGGCCTGGCCTGTCCTCAAGCAGTGATTTTATGGAGCCTGCTTGCTCTCCTAAGCACTGTCCCTCTGACACGTACACATTTCCACACACTTGCATGGCAAATAAGTGTCTGGCTTAGCTGTTAAAAGCCAGACAATTCCCTGCTGAGGAATAGTATCTTCTGCTGAGAGAAGCCGGTGCTCCTAAGGAAAACATAGGGACTTCATCAGGTGTTGTGCCCAGTGGGTGGCCAAGGACACAGGTTTCAGTTTCCCATGCTCATAGCAGGTAAGATGAAACGTTAGCACAATTAATGCATATTAGCATGAAAAAGCCTTGCCTAAAAATGGTAGTAAATGAGCACGACATCCACATTACTCATACTAACCTACAAGGCTAAGAGCAGGACTAGGCACTTTTAAAAAAAAACACGTTTTCTAGGGGGAAAAAAATGTGGATCTGGATGTAAATAACTTCTCTGCTTCAGTCCACCAAGTCAGGCCTGATCCTAACATCATAACATTACTGCTGGGAGCTGAAAATGCATGAGCAAGGAGCGTGTGTTTATGCTGCATATTCCTGAGCTGGGAGACTGACACAGCACTCTGAACAGGCTCTGCCAGACCTGGGCACCTCTGAAACACCGGCTCTGGAGCAGAAAGGTCTGCCTGTGCCCCACAGCATCATCCCAGAGCTCTTCCTTAGGAAGCCCTCAGCAGACTGCGGCTGTAAAGTCACTTAGTGAAGACAGGAGGGCAAGCAAGAAAGGGAAGTCACTACTTCTCCAGCTGCATTTTAACTGTGTGCTACACACAAGGGAAAAACAGGAGACTTCTTCATCCATGAAGGTCACCAGGCACCTGCAAACAACATGTGCAAGGCAGATGTTCCTGTGAGGAAGAGGAGGATTGTCACAATGCGGTCTCTGATGGGCAATAAGGTGAGTGGGGAGGAGCAGTCAGCCTGTCCTCTGCCCCATGAAAACCAAGTGTCTGAAAATGTCCCTCTGCCATAGAAACAGCAGATGAGCTGGGGCTACTGGAAGCAACAGTGACCCCAAGCAGAGCTGGTCTCCAGTAACAAAGTGCTCTGTTTGATGACCCATATTCTTGCATACTGGCTCAGACTGCACCCTGTAAGCCAACAGCCTTGGAGGCAACCTTTCCCCTTCTCCAGTAATCCGATGGCTTGGTTGAAGTGACACCTTCTGACATCAGGAGTCAGCAGTGACCAGGCCCTGCTCCTGGGGGAAACTGTTTTATAAACCAAGGCCATTCCCAATGGGATGGCAGTGGATTTGACTTATATTGCAGGAGGACACGTTGACCCAGGCTGATGGAAAAGAACAGCCCTCACCTGGGATCAGTGAGTTTTCCCCACAGAGCAGGTGAGCAATCTCAACCCAGAACAGTTTCACACAGCTGGGCTGGTTTTATTATTTCAGATGTGAGCTTTCCCCAGCTCTGCTACAAAGGTTTCCAGTGCATCTTCCCTGAGGCTTTGGAGGGAATCTCCCATTGCTACGTCACAGGAACAGCTGCCCACTCCCACGGCACCTTAAAAAATTGCTTCCTCCTCAACATGCCAATCACCTCTCCTCAGCCCAAGTTCTGTTGAAACACATTCCTTTGGGATCAAACACACAGCAGCAAGGCGTTCCCTAAAAGAAACCCAGTCCCCTCGGCAGGCAGGAGGCAGAGCGGGAGCGGCCCTGCCCACACGGGCCCGTCCCTGCCCAGCCGGCGCGGCGGCTGCGGCCCCGCTTCACGAGATCGTGGAGAACTCCTTCAGCAGCAGCTCCTGGCTCAGCGTGTTGAAAGCAAGGTTCTTCCTCACGTTGATGCTGATGGACCGAACCTGACAGAGACAAAACGAGACGGTTTAGCCACGGGACTCTTCCTGGCTCCTCCTGAGCCCGCTCGTTTCTGACACTGCTGACCTCTCTGCTCAGCACGAAGCTGGTTTGCAGCGACAGCTCCTCAGAACGTGCTGCAGCAAGCCCTCACTGAGGTTCAGCCGCTTCCTGGAATAACAAGAATGTCCACAGTGACATCCCAGCAAGCAGAGTAAATTCCTGATGAGACAGGGACGGGAGAAGATGTTCTGTGTGGATGCATGAGCTGTGGTGTTGTTTCCTGTTCTGAGGGGTGCAGAGAGATGGGGAAAGTGACACTTCCAGGATGCAGCTGGAAGATTGTATCTATCAGTGCCTACTGGAATGCCAGCCAACATTTCCTGGATTAATGCAGTGCCATGGCCTCTGTGTTCTGCTCCAGAACCTACAGAGTCAAAGACACAGACTGAGGGGAAGAACAGAGGCCATACCACTGTGCTGTAAACACAAATTATCACCCAGGCTGGCAGAAAACCCTGGGTTCAGAGCCAGCTGTGTGCACTCTGAGTGCCTTACATGTGCAGCTGGCTCACTTGACTGTCTGTGAAGAAGAGACACCTTTATCCCCCTATGACACCCAGACTTCTGGTCACCCACAGAGCACGAAAGAAGAGCTGGGCAGCCCTGTTGACAGCAGCTTCCCTTCCCCCCTCATGCCTGCAGACTCGTTGGCCAAACACGCAGGCCCCAGACTGGGCTCACTCTCAGCTGCACTTGGCAACGAGAAAACAAAGTCAAACATCATCTGTGTCAGCGACTGTGCAGCAGTGACAGAAAGCAAAACTGACACAAGCTCATCCAAACAACAGGATTACAGTTCCCAGAGACTTGGAGCCTCTGATAATAAGGTTGTTGCTGACCTGGTTAGTGTTTTGTGCTTTATAAAAGCACTGGGGGAAGAATTACACAGATGCATAATGAGAAATCCAACACTGGGGGCTGGAAGAGCACATAAATACATATACATACTGCTGAGGGTCCCACTTGCTGCACCAGTGAGAGAAAAAGAGGGAAAAGGCAGAAAGCTCCCCAAAAAGCAGAATGTGTAAGAGAGAAAAGGAAATCAAAACATGGAAGGTTAACAGGGAAAGCTGTGAAATGAACCCCAGTGAGCCCCATTGCACAGACTCTAACAACCTGAGCATGCCAGCAAAGATGTCTATGCTTAAAGCCAAAGTATTTAAGTTTTATGTCATCTGCACCACAAAACTCTCATCAGGATGCTTGGCAGAGACTCAGTGTGTCTCTGTTCCCTTGGAGCATCCCCTCGCCTCTCTTCTTTAGGTGTCTTTTGATTTACTCTATCCTGAAATAGTTTGGGACAGGTTATAGCCTGTATGAAACACCACTGCAAGTTGTCTCCAGAACACCAGTTGGCACTGGGCTGGCTGTCTTGCTGCCAGGACACAGGAGTCCCACCAACTGTTCCCACCACAGTGGTCCACAAGAAGGAAAGAACACACATAACAAGATGTGGAGAGTCCTCTGCCCTGGGGAATGTGACTGCCTGAAGAAAGGGGGCAGATGCTACATGTAATGTAAGCCAGCATCCTTATTCTGACTAGCAGCATTTTAAAGGGTCCCAGCAACAGAAAGAGCAAGGAAGAAAGAGCTCCTGGCCTCAGAAATTCGTGACAGGGGCCAGGCACTAGCAGTAGAAGATTCCCAGCTTATATACACATCAAGGTCTCCAAGAAGGATGTGGCAGGCAGTCTCTGCAAGCCCAGAAAGGGAAGCTGGAGTGGCACACAGCTTAGCAGAAATTGTAGCTATGGGGTAGAGCAGAAGAAATTAATTAGCCTGATTAGTTTGCAGAGAGAAGGAGGAATAGAGCAAACACACTCCATTATGTAAAATGAGGTCAGAAAGAGAACAGTGAGTAATATTTATCTGGCTCCCCAGGGATAGGCCAAGAAATAGTCAGCCTAATTTAAGACAAAGAAGATTTATACAGGAAAGGAGGAAATACTTTTAAAACCTATGGGCTGTAAAGCTGTGGAGTAGCTCACCTGGAGCTACTGTGGAGCTGTTTTCATTTAAAATCAGCTTTGGCTTTCAAAAAGACACAAATGGTGGTCAAGAGCAGTCTAGATGAACTTAGATCTGCTTTAACACAAGTTGGGGAGAAGAGTGGGCATGAGAACACACAAGAGTGACATTTCTACAAATCTCTGCCCAGCATTTCTTCTGCTGTAAGAAATCAGGCAGCCCTGAGATTACCTCCTTAAAAAGTAAGAATAGCTCAAATTAGAGTTAAATCAAGTTATCTCCAGCAGCAGGGCTCAGCACAGGGAACCAGAGCTCATCTCCCTTTTGGAGTTGGAAGACCAAACAGTGACCCAGGGAGGTGTCAGTCTGTAGCAAAGATAAACTGTAGAAGCTTCCTGCAGCCTACTTAAGATGCTCCATCCACGAGGATACACCTCAGGACTCATCCTAGTTCATGGTGCAATAGGCAGACCAGGCCTGGGTGCCAGTCTGGAAGCTACCAGATCCCTCCAGCCTGGCTTATACAAGGGCCCCAAAACCACAGAAATTAAGGTCAGAGCTTTAACATTCATTCTGAAAGGAAGTACAAGCAGAGCATGTCCTCTCTTGCTTCTGTATAGAGTATGCTGGAGCATTAAGTCCAGAAGAGGTTTTAAATTGTTTTACTGTTAGCCCACAAACTCTGAAGAAACGGGAAATGCAGGAAGTGGTGACATCTGGAGAAGGATGAACAAATGAAAGAATGGATGGAGTGATGGCATTAACTACAGGAGGAAAACATGATTCAGTTCTAGTTTTGTGTCATTAGAGCTGGATGTGTGCAAAGTTGTACTGACACCCCTATTTTGCAGCAAGTTTCATCAACTAAACCTATTTCTAATCAACAAGCAGCTCTTAAATTATTTGTACAATGGGGGGAAGGTTTACACTGACTACCACACCTAATTAAAAGTCAAATTAATATAATTTCCTCTAATCAGACTATGTTGAGACTGATGAAACCTATCCAACTGCAAAGACAGAGAATGTTTTGGAAGGGTGTTGAATCTCTTTCCACACATTCCTCCAGCTACAATGTGGGGGTCCAAAAGCTCACATTCAAACCATTCATTCTATCAAAGCAGCACAGACCTCAAATGACATCCCTGAGGCTTCAAAGGAAAAGAAATAAAAAGTGTTAGAAAACTTCCTAACTTCCTTCCTTTAGCCCCTCAAAGGCAGCACAACATGCCAAAAAATCCCAGTTGATAAAACGATCTGCACATCACCTTCCACCACAATGTGGCCGCAGTACCACAGCCTTTGAAAACCTCTTTGTAGAGGGAATGGGAGAAGAAAGAAGATTTTTCTTTGGGATTAGCAAGAAAGAGCAGGACTGAGGCAAAGCCAGAGAAGTGAAGCAGTGCATTAGCAAAGCAGGTCAAAGGAGTGAGAACAAGATTTCTAAGCATAAAGGAGCCCACAGAATGGTTTGGGGAAGCTTCTGCTCACCTATTTAACGGGAGCAAAGAGAGATGAAAAGGCAGCTGAAAAGGAAAATATCTCCTGTGTGTCATTCCCCACCCAACAAGGGTTTGCTTTGATGCATTCACAGATAGTGATCAGAAAACCTAGTAGAATCTAGAAAGAATTATTTGCAAACAGATTCTGTCCAGGAAGACCTGACGGGACCAGTGGGAGTTTGAAAACCTGTAGTTCACCACTAACCCTCTTCCTTTGGCACATCCCACAGAGTGAACTGCAGCAACTTCCCTCTGCCCCTTTCACGAAATCCTGCAAACCTCAGAGATGAAACACAAAGCATTGGGTAGAGGGGTATTATCCAACATCAGACCAGCAACAGAAGCTGAAGTAAAGACTCAGAAGCTTCACAAAAAGGAAGCACCTGCTTTGAAGAGGCTATAGGGAGGACTGGGCAGATTAGAGCCTTTTTGATGAGTTGTTTGAACAATTAATAAAGCCATCAGTTACTGTGCACCTAGAGAAAAACAGAGCAAGGAGGCCGGGAGGCCAACTGGATTTGCTGAAGACAAATCACAACATATCAGGTTCATTTCCCGCTGTGTTGAGGGAACGGCTTAATGGAATGCAGGGGATTTTCTGTAGCTGTGAGTAAAGAACATTTAATAGGGTCCCAATTCTCAGGGCATCTAGAGATGTGGATTAAACTGATTCACAACTGGGTCAAATCAGCACATTTATACAGTAATTATTCAGGCTTTCATATGCTCTTGAGGAGAGGGTCCCAGGGGTACCTGGATGGGTAATTTTCAGAAGGGAGCTGACGGGCTGGTTATGATAAACAGATTCTTAAATGATCCAAAATTGGGGTTTTGAAAAAAAAATTGGTCTAGGAAGAAAATAATCATAGCTGAAGTGTTTTGTGGCTGTGATAATCATAGGACTGCGAATATCATTTTAATCAATTGGCATGATCACCCTGAGCTTCTGTCAGGCCAAGTAGAAAGTGGGGCATGCAGGAAGCAGAGCAGTCATGTGGCCAGGAGGCTGGGGAAGGAGATGCTGGCTGAGGGTGGGAGCCCTTAGGACAGAACAGATGACAACAGAAACGGGAATGTGTCTTATTTCCAGGGTACAGTAGTAGAAGCAGCACGTGTCACAGGAAGGCTATAGCCAAATTTCTTTGCATTTATTCCAGGAAAGGTATCAAACAGCAGGCCAGAGAGACAAAAACAGGCACAAAAGAACACAGGACAATGGCATGAAGAGATTGCAAGTGGTTTTGCCCATATACTACCCAATGTTGGTGCTGGAATGACCCCAAAAGAGAGTTAAAAGCATTCTGTAAAAGAAAACAAAACCAATTCAGGTGCCTGCTCTGGAGCAGAGCAGACAGAGGGATACACAACATGCCCAAACTCAAGCACACTCGTGACGGAGTGGGCAGGCATCAATTACTCATCAATCAGCAGGGACAGAGCTGGGAGAAAGAATCAGCTCTCAAACTGGTGGAGAAGGCTGCCAGAGTTAGAGATCTCTCCCTCTGCTGAAGCTGTAATGATTCAGCAGTGAGGAAAAGCAGGCTCCCCTCAGACACCAGGCACTACAAAAACACCGCCTTTTGCGCTGATGTGGCTCTTGGACAAGAAAAGTTGCATCAGACCTCTCTGGAGCAGGGTAAGCTTGCTGAAGAATGTAACTACCAGCCTGAATTATTCAGACTCATTTTTGTCTTTGATCTATTATTTTTTGTGGGGTTTCCTACCATCAGTCTTCTCCTCTTGCAGAAGGAGACATTTTTAGCAAATGCCTTCACTTTCTTTGCTTGGGAACCCTATTTTGTGAATGATAGAGGAAAGCAATGAGCAGGAATGTGTTTCACTGGCATCACATACTCTGCTCAGTCCCATCCTTTGTGGTCCCCTTAACAATAGCAAAAAAGCAAAGTTGCTCTGTGTGATAAACCCCAGGTGGGAGCAGTCAGCTCAGTCAGCTTCTCCCCATCAAATTTACCACTACAAAGCACAGGGAATCCCCATGGTGAGAGGGACAAAGACTGCCTGACCAGTGCTGGCCTAAGCAGTCTGGAGGTTCCTCTTCAGCCACGCAGGGAGCTCCAGGAAGCTCTCAGATCTGTTAAGACATGCAGTGTCTGTCCAGATCCTGCTCCTGCCCTGTCTTAGGAGGTAGTCCAAAGGAGTAACAGGGCTGCTCAGCTATACCCCAAATGCCACTGCCCAGGCATAAGCAAAGGCTCTGCAAGAGGGTTGTTGATTGTGCAGAGTCCAGGCAGCTTACCAGCTCTTTGAAGAAGGCAGCCTCCTTATGCTGCTCGGAGTAGCGCTCATACTGGTCCAGTCCGTCCTGCAGCTTCAGGGTCAGTGTGTCATAGTTGGACCGTACCACTTCCAGAACCTGCCAGAGACAGCCAAACACAACACAAGAATCAGTATCCACAGACACCTCAGCACAGGAGGAGCAAGGCTGAGACAGATTACAGATCTAGCACCTGTTTTTGCAACACAGATGGCTTTAACAGACAATATTTGGCTCATGACTAACAGCATGGAGATGGGCACTGAAGTCTTCCTAATGCCAGCAAGGAATAGTCCTCAAATTTACAGAATTTCCCCATTCATGAGAACCTATGTAGATATAACCTATATCCATGATAGCAGCAGTTTTCTGTCATCAGAAGTAGACATGATCTCAATAAATCAAGCAGCTAGTTACCATGTGTATGCCCAAACACGACACAGCAGGCACTACACAAACACAGGTTTGCCCAACCCCACAGTCCTTCCAAGGCTAGTTTTGCCAGCACAATTCCCTCCTAGCTTGTGAATCACCATTCACAACTTGCTAAATCACCAGCTTCTACAGCTGCTCAGGTCAGCTCCCACACAGAGAACTGCATGTCTCTCCTGATAGGAACAAGCTTCTGACAGGCACTAAGAGAAGATCAACTTTGGTATGGACTGGAAACAGATGAAGACATGAATCCAGGTCTTCCTGCCCAGGACATACTTTACTATCAACCCTCACTGCAACCAAAGCAATCCAGCTTTTATTACTGCCCTACTCTGCTCCCAGTGTTGGGCTATACTTGCAAAGTCACAGTTGCACATCTCTGTCCTATTGAACCATTCATTTTCCTAACTAGGGAACACCAAGAGGGACTTCCACAATGATTTTTAACTTCAAAGCATTGCATGGACTAATGTATGCTACAAAGCATTTGTGAGATGGTTAGTGACAATAATCTTCCTACAAGGAACCATAGAGCTCAGCACTCCTGGGAAAACATATGCCTGAAACAATTCTCTTAAACATGTGAACTTCTTTCTTAGGCTGCTGCCATTTACTCTGAGAGCTAAACAGAATATCAGCATCTAAGATTTGCACTACAGTAGCCCCTGCTTATGACAAGTCTCAGCCAGGAGGACACATAGTATAAGGTGCAAAGGAAGAAGACTCTGCTCCAAGGCATCACAACTCAGAAAAGATCCTAAGAAGAGCACTGCAGAAGATTTAAGACAACAGTGACCAGAACAATAAGGAGCCCTTGCACTTCTCTTGTACTCCCAACAATGTAAACACTACCCTCAACTGTCCCTTTAGGCAGCTGGCAGCTCCTGCCCTTTACAGGACTGAATCCTGTCCTTACATCCTGTATTCTAAGAAATCTAAACTTGCTTAGGGTTCCTTCAAAAGCTCTTTTCCCCCAAACTCTGCATGTGTCAGTAGTGTACAGAGACTGTAACCATGCCTGAGCTCTGTAACCATGCTAGGGCCTGAGGTGGCAGAAGCCACAGGGAATCATCTAAATGAGGACTGGGGGCAAAGAAAGGGTCCCAAAAATGGTTCCCAGGTGAGATAGTTATGCAGAAGTCCCTGCAGCTAAGCTGTACTCCAGCACCGCAGAGGCAAGCTAGGGATAGGAATAAGCATTTAGACTTGAAGGTCTCTCAGGCCTTTTCCAACTGCATTGATTCTGATTCTGCAATGTTATTTAAGAACAGCCTGCCAGTGTCCTGCTGTTGCAAAAGCATGCAGCCTCCTCTCCAGGACTCATTTCCTAATGCTGTTTTGTTTGTCAGCTCCACTGGCAGAGAGAAAGAAACCCCTGCAATGACAGCTATCTCCAAATTGAGCCTGCCCTTCTTGTTCCTGTGTGCAGAAGCTGCAAGAGTATCACAGAGCCAAGAGCAATGATGAAAGAAAGCCACCTGGGCACAGGAATAACTATCCACTAGGGATGGAGTGTAATAGCATAATGCACCTTCCCCTGAGCAATAAAGAATCTGGCAGCTTGCTCCTGTCTATCAGAGGAAGCCAAATTGACCAAGATTAATAAGCTGCAGGGGAAAAACCTTGTTTCAAAGGTGAGGAGTTGAACAGGCTTCTCCAGCAGTAACTCAAGAGTAAAGGCATTTTACACAGGGCTACCCCACTCCCCAGGAACCTTCCCTCAGGCTCCTCTTCACTCTCCTTGTATTCCCATACACACAGGCATGTACAGTGCCACACAGGTGTGCTCAGTCAATGGATGCACATGCTTCTTCAGGAAGAATCAGGATTCCTCCTTGCTAGCCCTGAGTACAGATCTCTTCAGATACTCAACAGAGGCATCCTCAAACCATGGTAAGTAGAAGAGAAGTAGACTCCGAGGGCAGCAGCGGGCTATGTAACCAGAATGTATTCATCTGCCCTCTTGCATCACCTTTGAAAGGCAGCTAAGAACTCAGTTTGATACTTTAGGATGAGGACAGGAATGAACAAGAGGCCCCAAAGTCTCTACTCTGTTACTTATTGTAATCTGTGCAGCAAACTTGAGATCAGCTTATCCCTTTAGCTACATATTTCATTGGCTTCCACTCCTTATCTCCTTTAATTATGAAATAGAACTTAAAAAGAAAAGGTAAGTTAAAAATAAACAGCTTCTCCCCACTGCCTGATAATTTCCCTTTCTTGCTGCTGCTGAGAAAAAATGCTATGTGGGATCTGAGATAAGCCCACTCACAGATCATTTCAACTTCATACCTTGTAATGGATAGAAACTGTTACTGAGATTAGGGTCTGCCATCCTTGAGATGATTTCATCTGCTCTTTAAGATGCAGCTGCTAGACAGAGGACAGGTCAAAGAGCAGCAGAAGGTATTAAGACTATCTAACATGATGGTTTAAAAGGCATCAACTTCCTACACAGATGACAAAAACCTCACATCCTCTGTGTAATAGAAGACTGTGTGTTAGCATCCTTTGCCCTTCTCACACATTGCTTTGACTTTTGCTCAGGAAAACTACTGCAGGAAGAACAGCCTTTTTTGTTAAACACATGAGATCTTTATCTGCACCTTTCTGTCAGAAAGGAACTAGAAAAATTTGAGATTAAAGCATTTCTCCTCCAAGGTCTTGTTCAGCCCATTCTTCCTGGAAGTCTCTTGTCTAGAAAACATGAATTCCAAGATGGTCAAATATAAATAACTTACAGGAAGGGACTTTTAGCTGGACTCTTTCAAACAGATTTTAAATAGTCATTCAGATTTTTGCAATCTCATGAGAAGCTATCAAAAACACCAGGTTTCGTGTCAGGCAAGCATAGAGGAAATCAGACTGTAGATGACCTCCAAGGAGCTTAATGTGGCACTCCTCAGACTGCAACGATAAACATGCAGGGGAAGCTTTTTTTTAATGGTTTACTGGATCTTTACAGTGGGGGAAAAAAAAATCAACTCTAATGGAGTCACAATCTAGAACTCTTTTTGTAGGTTACCTGAGGGGGAATCAGAGTCTTAAAAAAGCAGTATGACGGAAGTGACCAACTCAGACACAGTCAATACAAGATGAGTGAAGGCTGCTGAATTCCCTTCCTGCAGTTACCTGTATCAGCCCCAGAGGCTACATTTGCTCATTTATTCCACTGCAACAAACCAGAACTCAGTGGAGCTGCACCACTGTAATCTAAAGATAGTTTGCCATCAAATTAACCCCCTGCCCCACCACTCACTCACTGACTGCTTTCCTGAAGTTCCATAGAAATGTTAGCAATTCAGGTCCCTGCATGCATGTCCCCAAAACAACTTCTCAGGAGCTGCTCTGAACAGCAAGTGCTTTCTGTGGCACTTGGATTTCAGCTTCCTCCGACAGCTACAACTGCACATGCCCCATAAAACTCTCCTTCCCCAGTAACACCAACCACTTGTGAGTAGAGGCACCTCCTGAGGAAAACGGCAGGAGGGCTGGCTTCCCATGGCAGGACTGACATGGGGCTCAGCTCTCTGCAGCATCCCACCCATGCCATGCCAGGTCACTGCACCCAGAGGAACAAGATTATTTCACAGAGTTTGTGGCTCCTTATTTTGCTCTGTCCACCAGCTCACCACTACCTTTCAAACTGGATGGACAACCTCCACTGGATGGGTCAGTGGCCTCTTGTGGACACAAGCTCTGAAACCATTTACCCCCAGAACCAATTGCCCTTGCCCTGAAACTTTCAGCCTTTAAAACAGATTTTGCTGTATCAGTCGCTACACACCAGCTTCTTCCTTACTGCACCAGAGCTGTTCCCTCTGACTGATCCTCAACAAAAGCTGATATACTGCATTCCCCCAGGAGAGACTGGACCTCCTGGAAGAGCCTGTCCTGAGGAGCCTGTCCACAGGGATTACATGCAGCAGTCTTCAATCCTCATCCTGCCCAGGAGA
This sequence comes from Climacteris rufus, assembly GCA_013398175.1. NCBI lineage: Eukaryota > Metazoa > Chordata > Aves > Passeriformes > Climacteridae > Climacteris > Climacteris rufus. The sequence continues at coordinate 428,968 of VZRZ01003219.1, read as the reverse complement.
AAACAGCTACTGTTAGCAGCAAAGCCAGAGGGGGAGCTGCACCAGCAGTGAAACCTAATGGGCAACACACAGCACTAGGGCCCATCTATCTGGCAGACATAATTTGCTTCATTGCTTAGTAACTTTTTAACCTGCAGAATCTTTCATCATCTGCAACTGCAGTCTCTGCTTTACTGGAACATAAAATTAGAGAGCACCAGCAATTCACAGCACCCAGCAAAGGACCCGGTGGTGGGTAGATTCCAGGAAGCATGCACAGGTAATGACAGAAAAATAAAAGGAAAAACAGAAGCCAGAAGACGTCAAGGTCTCTACACTGACTTTCTAATCAGCACAGGAAAGCACAAGAATGCAATCAGTCAGCATCACCTCGCTAGAGCCTCTCTGTGCCCATAAGTCAGTCATTAGCTACCATGACACAGGAGCAGTTGGAACAGCACTGATTGAATGATCTCACATCAAGCAAAAGGCAAAAAACCACCTCAGAAAACACCCAGGTTAAAACGCACTCGCCCCCACACCAACTCCCCACAGCTCACACGGCTGGGATGGGGGAGGCTCTCCAGGTCAGGACTAGCAAGCCCTCACAGACAAAAAAACCAGGCACTTGTCCCAGCTGTCCCATGTCAGAGGATGGAGCAGCCAGTCTTAGGGGCACAAAATGCCAACCTCTCATCAGCACCACTGCACAACACGGCACAAGGGCTGAGGGAGCCAAACGTGCCTTCTGTCCTCCCTGCAGAGGTGGTGGAATGCCTCTCACTGTCTGTGCACCACGTACAGAGGGAATTCTGGCACTCCCACCTCCCAAACCTGGGCAAAGCCCAAAACACCACAAGCAAACTCAGCAGTCTGTCCCCCCAGCTCAGAGGCTGTAGGAAGAGACCAGGGTTTTCCTATTCCAGTAGAAAGCCCCATGTGCATTTTATACTGCAGTCCTCAAACTGGCTTGTTTATTCCAGGTTTAGTACAAATCTTCCCCTTTTTCTCCCTCACTAATCTCCACAACAACTCATAGCCCCTGAGTGTTTCTCCTCATGAATTCAACTGAATAGCAACATTTCTCATTGTAATGAAAAGGCTGCTGACACCTGGACTATGAAGAGGCTATTGCCTCTCCGTAATAAAGTGCTGGATAATTGACATCAATTTTACAGTAGTAACTTCTAATTAATATGGAAAACGATTTTTTTTTTCCAAGTGCCATCACACTTCTCACAGAGCAACTTTAAAGTTGCTGATGCAGGCTGGAGTCTTTGTTGAAATTAATCCCCAGAAGCACCACAGACAAAGAACATAACTAAATAATTAGAAGTTAAATAAAAACACACACACACAGCTGCCACATTTCCCAACAGACTCTGCCCAAACCCCAGCTGCACTCGTCTCCTTCTTCCTTTCATCTTTCACTGTCTGCAGGAGCCAAGTTCAGAGAGAGGCTCCACTAAGGCTGCCAGTGCTACACACACATTCTGGAAGCAGCTGCCTTTCACACTGGCTTCCAGGAAAGCACCCATCCAGGACTAGCAGCAGCACAGAGCTTTTGTCTGACCAGACACTACCTTACCTTTGCAGCTGTTCAGGAGCTAAATGCAGGGCTGATGTTTCAGCACCATTCCTCACCCCCACATTGATCAAGCCATGACTATTAATTCCATGTTCATGAATGCTAAGAGGAGAAGCATGTTGCTATGATAGTTTGACAACTCATATTCCCAAGACATGCTGCATGTACAGCACATATCTACAGATCCAGAGGGAGTGGGTCTGATGGGAACGACACAGTTGTGGGCTGGAGATGCAAGTGTACTCATGCCACATATGTGCAAGACATACAGCATGTTGCCAATCCTGCTGCAGCAGCTGCAGCTTGTATTACATGCAGTGAAGGACCTATGGCCCTCTCATGCTGTGGGCTGAGGGCATGAGTCTGTAAGATAGCCCCCACCAGCTCACACATCTGTCAATCCCAGGCATCATCTTTTCTACTCTGACTACAGGAAAAATTCCTGGAAGGAGGATTTTTTCCAATATTAAAAAGTTCAGCCAGTTCAAGATATTAAGTGAAAGCAAACAGGGGCAAGTTTCTCCCCTGAGGTATGAAACAGGATGTCTGTGACATCAGATGCACCAGCACTGCTGGGCAGGAAGACATAACAGATCTATGCAGGTCACTGGGGGAAGAAGAATGGCCTGCAGAGGTGGGTGCAGCTGCCCTGCTCCAGGGGAACACTGGGATGTGAGTACATGCTCCAGTCCTGACTGTGGAGAATCAAAAGCTGCTGGAACTCATGGGAGTCTTGTTCAGTGTCTGATGCTGGACACATGGACAAGGTTGAGCAGCACATAGCAAAGATGAGTGAGCCAGGAGATGGAGAGAGGAGGTGCCTCACCCTGCTTTCCACTGCTAAGGTTGGTGCAGGGACCCCCTGCACACAGTTCCCACCGGGTTTACTCTGACACTTCAGTTTGTGTTTGCCAATCTCCCTTCACTCAGCTCACTGAGCATTAACCAGGACACTGCTTCCAGGAGCCTGGAAGTGAACACTCCCTGCCCACTAGTTTGTCATTTGTCCCTGCCAGTCACTTCTGGCAGTCCTGCTGTGTTCAGTGAACTGCTCTGTGCCCAGCCAAACCTGAGGAAAGTCAAACTCTCTCCATCCCTAATCCTTCCTGAGGGCTGCTTTTATACATCTGCACTTGAGTGGTATTGAAATCCAGGCCTCACCATTTCTCTACACAATGCAAAAGGTTTTGATCGTACATAAAAGATTATCATTATTATTATTTTACTTAGCAACATCAAGGAGGGACACTTCACCCCTCTTCCTCACCTCAACACAGAGCCTGTCAGGCTCAGATGATATATAGTAGCTCAGATGTTTGTTCAATGATCTCACAGGGATCTGTGATCTTTAAAGGAACAAGCCTACAAAGGCAACAGTTTCTATCCATGGAGTGTGCGGGTTTGGTTACAGTCTTTCTCCTCTGCCCACAGGTGCCTCTTCTAAAGATAAATAATTTATAAGCTCAGTCAGAAAATTACTGTTGTTCTCTGAACCCTGCTAGCAGAAATGGCATCCTATTTTGGGACAAGAGTTATCTGCTCCAGAAATGTTTTAAACCCACAATCCATTAGAAGCCTTAGGTGTTCAGCTCTATTTAAGGGTGGGAAAAGACACAATGATCCAACCAATCTGGAAATCACTCGGGTTTCAGAAAAACCAAAGCTAAAACTGTAATCCAGCTCCACCAAGAAGCAACTGTAAATGCATAAAACAGTGCCCATCCCAAGCTCTCACGGGACAGCATTCCCAAGAATCAACAGCTACTTTAGGAATCAGTAAGGCTGCAAACAAGGACAAAGGCAAGTAACAGGAGAGACCTATGGTCTCTCTGTGCAGACTTGGCAGGGCACCTGATTTGTAAGAGGTATAGATAAGCAGAACAGATTAATGTGGTTGATAACCCTGGACATTCCTGTAGCCATCACTAGGACTAGGGACTGCTGTGCCATGACACCCTCTGAGCTCCAGCAGGCAGGGAGATGAAAGCCTGCCCACCTCACCAGAAAGCCCATGCCAGGAATGCTTTTGCTGCAGAGTAATTTCAGGAAGTCGTGTCTACACACACACGGCAACTCCCACAGGTATTAAATGCACTTTGCTCAACCCATTCAGGTTTGGAGCACATGCAGAAAAAATGCACATAGCTTCACACTGCTTTTTCTCAAGACCAATTCGCTTTTCCCAGTTTCAAAGATGTTCAGTGTGTTTACAGTAATCTGCATATCCCACTTGGCATAGAGAATCTGGCTTTCTCTGTGGGACCCTGGTGCCCTTTCCCAGGCTGCAGGAACAGGCTCTTCAGAGAAAATAAAGGAGCCACTGTGTCATTCAAGGGAGGAAAAGGGGTTCAGTGGGTTTCTGCCAAGGGAACAAACATCCATATACTGCACAACACTGGCACTTTCAAAACCTAGGCAGGGACAAAGAAGTCAAAGATCCTGAAACAAATTATCTCAAAAATTATAAGTTAATAAAATAAGCTGCCTCCAGAGCAGACATTTAGACCTGGAAGGGGAGATACGCCAGAAACTCAACGAAGCCCACTACGCTTGCCTGTTTTTAGAAATTTTGTGAGAAAGGCAGGCAGCATAAGGAAGGCCAGGATGATGGCAGGAACATAAAACCCTGAGATAGATAGATTTGCTATTTTGGAGTTACAGCCCATTTTGGAGTTGTGAACCCTTATCTCCAGCTGGTGGCATTTATGAAAACATTTCTCACTGCTAGGTATGTAAGAGCACTTGCAATTCTGCCAAGGCCTGAAATGCACTGCAGATAGCAATGGACTGGACCGTTAATTTTTTTATTTCCCCATTGTGCTTACAATTAACTTAAGTGCTGAAATGTGATGGGCTATTCCAGGAGAAGCTTTTTATCTACCAGCTGCATTCTAACAGAGCAGTAAATCAACTGCTGTCACCAAAACACCACACAAGAGGACAAGAGCATCCTTATGCTCAGTGTTATCACTCATGTTACCCGTTCAGCCTAAGTGGCTAACCAGCATTCAGCAAATGAATGCTGTGATTTGTATGCAACCTTTGGTGCAATTCTCTATTTACAGAAGACCTTGTCCTCCTGAACACAGAGGAAAAAAAAAATCAGCACCATTCAACTTACCAAAGCAAGACCAGTAACCCTGGTGCCCAAAGCAAAATAAAAAGAGTTTTACGTAGTGAACGGCTGCCCCAGCTGAACTGAGAAGCCAAGACATACAAAGTTATTACAGAAATCAAAGACAGATATAAGAACCTGAAAAATGGTAGCTGATTTTAGGAAAAGGTTGGAAATAAAACATTCCTACGACCAGTAGCCAGAAAGCATCCCAGCAAATACTGGAACTCAAACACAGCTTTCAGTTGAGATTGCCTTGATGAAATGACACCAGGACACCTGATGTACAACAGAGGAAACTCATTTCCAGTAAAGAAATTCAAATTTGCCCAGAAGACAGTTAGCTCAGCAATAAGGCTGTCTAGAGAATAGATTACGACAGGATATGCAACAAAACCCTTTCTGTTCAATCAAAGCCAGACAGGTAAGTGCACTGCTCCTGTTTGAAGAAACCAAAACCTAATTGTGCCCACGGAAAAAACAATGGGGAGGTTTATTCTGGTTATGATCTAATCAAACACCTGCAATCACATGAGGCTTTGGAACTACATCACCTGGTCAGGTTCACAGAAATCAGTAGGGGATGCAAGAGAGCTTGTGCCCCTCACACAGAGACCATGGACTTCCATGGGATATAGTGACCACGGACTAACTTAGAAATACAACCAAACCAAAACTCACCAGGACTCTGACTTGAAGATCAAGACAAGTGAAAGGAGAACATAGACACTCTAAAAAGCTAGGGAGCTTGCCATGCATTTTGATTTTCTTTTTTGATCTTCTATAGCAACTAGCAAGCAAATAGCCTCTATGAATGTACAGCCCTGAGTCTGATGCTTGCTGAGAAAAAGTGGATGCTAAACTAGCTCATGGCTTTTTTTTTTAATGATCAGAAATCTTTTTAAACTTCGTTTGCACAGCATGAATAGATTTAATTAAAGGAAGCAGCAAAACTAAATACCAATATGCTAAAAAACTGGCCACAAACCAAGTGGATGCTGTGTTTAAAGTAAGTCAAATCAATATAGGACATGCTAGAGAAACAACCAACTAGGAGTGGGGAAGGAAGGTATGCATTTGGAGAGGCAGAGGTTAGAATTATCAGTCCCCTAGCTTCTACTTACATTTCAGCAATTAATGGAAGCAATAAAAGGCAGTAATTCACTGGCCTGAGGAGATGCAAGGAAGCCAAGAAAGGAAATACAAAGTTCACCTGCCTAACTGACCACATGTGGAAAATGAACTCGAGTCTGTTCTCAGATGGGGAAAATGAAAACTTTTGAATACCAGCAAGAAGCCTGGATAGTCAAGAAACCCATTGAGCAAATAGCTGTTTGATTATTTGCACTATTTTGCAGTTCTACAGTATGTTTTATGAACTAAAGGCACTGCAATCAATACACAAGATTTAAAACATGGGTTATCAGAGACTTACACAGTAACAACACAATTCTCCTCCTTTATTTTTCTATTCTAATAACTTCTGATTCTCTATTTGCCTTTATGACCACTGTTGAGTCTTGAGCCAACGTTTCCAGGCTTTTTACAGTGACTCCAAGAGTCCTCTCCTGCCATGACAAAATCTAGCAGACTTTTCTACAGTTTAATGATTCTGAGAGACTTAAAAATTCAGTCTGCAAAAATGCCTTCTAAAGATAGAGCCCAAAAGAAATAGAAGATCTATAGTCAATCGGTTAGCTACAAATAGCTGTAGCTACAAATAGCTAGAAAGACTGTAGTAGCAGTATGCTAAGGTAGCAAGCTAATAAAGAAAGGTGGGCAGTGCTTGGAAGTTTGCATGACTCAACCCATATAAAAGTTCTACCTCTTAAGGCTTTTGCAAATCTGGAGTAGGAACAGACAGCTATAAGCTGTTGGATGATCCTTATAAACAGAAAATCCAGTAGTGAAAAGGGAACTTCAGCTGCAAAATGTCTGCTCTGAGACTGCAGTTCCAAAGTCAATCTAAGTGCAGGTCACCTAACCTGCAATCCAAAGTCTGGAGTTCTTCCTTCAAAGGTAATTACTGCAGAAATAAAACATTCTGCTGTCCAGCTTGGAAGTCTCTTCATTCTAAACACAAGCACCAAGGGTGCTGAGGACCAGGCAGTACTGACATCAGGAGGGACAGAGAAGGTGAAGAAGGAGCAGAGATGACCAAGGCACTGAGAATGCAGCTGTACAAGTTAGGTTTATAAGAACTACAACAGTGATGAAATTCCTTCCAAGACAACAGGATCAAATCAAATCTGTCCCAACTAAGTTACTCCTCACAAACCCCAAACACACTGTGGGATCCTACACTAATCTGCATTGCACAGCTGGAGGAAAAGGAATGGACGGAGTCTGTGAAGTGGGCAGAAATAAGGGAACCAAATAATTTCTGATACAACAGGCTGAAGGAGTGAAGCTTGTTAACATTTTAATTTGTTGAATTATTCCCTTTTGTGCTGTTGAAATTCCATCTGGGCAATGACCAGAACTGAAAGAGAACGAGACCATTAATCCCTGGGAGCATCCATGGCCAGCACAGAAAACATTTTCTGCCTGCAAAACCAGAACTGCTTAAACTTGACTGTTAAGTTAATTTAAAAGTAACATTTAAATGACTATTGGGACAGATGGAAATGCAGAGGCTACTATCCAAGATAATAACTAGCAAGGGCAGGCCTGATGAGATGCCAAACCTTGCAGGCTGAGACACTTTTTGATAGAAATGGAGATGTGCTGGATAGCTGGCCAGCAGACAGTCAGCAAAGTGAAGCTGAGTGAAAGCAGAGACGTGGGCATGGACCACACACAGAAAACAGCTCAGATGTTTGTGAGAAGTCAAATTGTCTCCTGCTTATTATTGTCTTTCTCAGAGAAGGACATCTATGTGCAATCTCTGAAATAAACACAGAGGCACCAAAGGTTGCTGACACTCACTTGTTTCCCATCCTTTCTCCTTATACATGACAGAAACTACAAGGGCCCAAGATAATAGCTATGCCTCTAAAGAAGAATTCCTGGTATGGTTAAATGGCATCTTGCAATCAAAACACATCTGAAGAACAAAAAGGCCTTGTATGCCTTGGAACACAGTGTTTATCCTGTACACATTTCTTTCACTTATGTGGAAGAAATATCAGACCTACCAGCTCTTCAGCACCAGTGTTCTTACGATTCAGATGCTCCCAGCAACAACCCCAGAACAGCACAAGAGACAAGTCCCTTCAGACTGGGTGGCTGAGAGAGACTGAGAAGAGGCATCTTACCTCTATGACAGTGAGCTGTTCTCCCAGACATTCAAATGCTGGATGGGCAGGAAGGACGTGACACAAAGGGAAGGTTCATTGCTGACAGGCCAGATAAGATTACAAGGTTGGCTGTATAACCACTGCTGACAATCAAGGAAAAGGTGATTTGTGCTGGCAGCTGTTCTCTCCAAAGGATGAGGAGAGCAAAAGAACACAACCTGTGCTTCCTTTCCAATCTTTAGCTGTTGACTCCTCAAATTGAGCTGATCAGCAGGCTGAGCAGCAAGCTGGAGAACTACTTGCCCACAATGCTTGCCCTCTGAATCAAAAACACGCACCCTTTGCTGTCACAGCTCCAAACAGAACTTGCTGGCTATGGAGATTATGCCAGTCTCCTGGGGATATGGAACTGCTCACCAATGCTTCTGCTTCCTCCCTGTATTTCTCTTTTGCCATATTCCTGGATCAGTACCTGCAGGAGCTGTGATGGAAATATCTCCGCAGTAATTTCTGCAGTGCTTGGAGGACACCATTGTTTCCAGCCTAAAAATCCCTGGGTGAGGATTTAGTGCTCCCAAGTGCCTCTTGGACATCAAACATTTTCAAAACTATGAGCTCTGATGGGTTTTTGAATAAGGCTCAGGGAAGCCACTTGCTCAGTATTTCTTATGAGAAAAACGTAGCTCTGACCTGGTAGAACAAAAATTACTGAGAAGGAGGAGGAGCAAGAAAGTCCACATAGCTCACATTGCCTGGAGCGAGGAAATGAGATTTGATTTACTCTGTGATCCTAAGGTGTGTTACATTTCAGCTTGAATTTCCACTGCATAGATTCAGCTTCGCTGAGCAATGTCCCCATTAGAAACTGTCCAAAGCAACTGAAGGTGATCCACAAATGATCTTTGAAGCTGGAGGTTCAAAGCCTTGGTGAGGTGGGGATTTTTAGCATATTTTTGCATGTGCAACCCACAAACCCGTGTCTTCCAAGAAGGGTTTGAGGAAGACAATATAAAAAAAGCAATTAGATACAGTGCATACACAACTCCTTATAGTTGCCAATTAATCAATTTATTTATTTAGTTCAGTGGTTAAATTTCCTCTTCCTACACCACAGAGAACAACTTTGGGTCTGTTTCCTGTGACTCAAAGGGATTAGATGACAAGTAAAAGTCATTCACTAAAAAGACTTGAGGGCCTCAGTTCAGGGATTAATAACTCAGCAGCTTTTTCTCCAGTTTTTAAAACCTTTAATTTGTACTGCATCAGCTGGTAGTTTTATTTGCAAGTTTTATTTTTGTTTAAATGGGAATCTTAAACTCTGCTCTTCCCAAAATACTGCTGCATTTGCCCTCTTGATATTATTCTCAGATCTGAATGTTTGACTATACTTAAAGAGGATTTCATGCTTGCTTAGCAAATTTCTTAAGAAACTGCACCTTATACTAATACACAAGTTCAAGATTCACTTGGCTTTTCCTGAGTAGCCAGGCAGAGCAGCTGAGCAGTCCCCTCAGGAATTCAACACCACAGAAGGCAGCTTGTGCAGAAGCTTTGGACCAGCTCTCTCTGAGTCTTCAACTCAGTCTCATGTTTCAGAGAAGCTCTGCAAAATGTTTGCCTGCATTTGACCACATGCTAACACACCTTTAAGGCAGGATAAACTAGAGGGATCCATTTTCACCCCGGGTTAACACAGAATAAATTGGTACCACACTTACCCCATTGAGAAAGCCAATGTCAGAAACTGAAGGGGGCCACATTTTTAATTACTCTGTAGAGACTCTGATCTTACAGTTCTAAGAATCATTTGCTAAAGGAAGTTTCAGGGAAATAGTGCTATAATTTAACCCCAACACTTCCATCATCTCAGACAGTATGAATAAAACACAGAAGCAAGTCTGCAGGTTGAAAAATTCAGGTACTTTAAAGGTCTGGGGTTTCTTGTAGCCTAAACTGGCCTAACTCAGGAAAGATTAAATTTCTTCCATATGCCTTTTTAAGGCCCCACTTGTGACTGTGCCTAGGGCTTTTATTTGGTGTATTTTCACAAATTGCAGTAAGTAGAGCTGTTTACTTTGTTTACTGCTTCTAGACAACAACTGCCATCTACAATCAACTCAGAGAGGACAGCAGGGCAGGGCTGGCAGCAGCCATAGGATGCAACATAGCAGCAAGTGATGGTTTTGCTTTAGGAAAGGTACCATTGTTTTTCCTTCTCATCTCTCTAAAACACGTCAAGGGCACTAATTAACAGGCTACCCAAGGCACACAAAGGCTACAAAGAACGATGTCCCTAGTGTCCTGTTAAGGTCCAATCCTAAGATGATACTAAGGATTTAGGAACTACTGAACTCTCCCAATCACAAGTCTCCAAAACTGATATCAGAAAGAATTCAAACATCAGAAGAACTGCAGAACAGAGAAAAGCAGAAAAGAAATAAAGTGACCTACTTTATATTCTGTTATCACATGTTGAAAGAGACAGAATCATAAAATGACAGAAGAGGCACATGTAAAGGACTCCTCTCAAATGCGTGCACTGTCAGCAGTGCAATGGCACTCAGCCACCCACAGAAAAAACAGGAGCAGGGAAAAAACTCAAGTCAAATACTGTGCTGGAACAACAGTTCAGTACCCAGAGGGAAGGGAACATACAGTAGGAGTTGTAGAGAGCAAGAGAAGCCTGAGATCTGAAATGCCACTCAACCTTATCCCAGCAGGCTTATTAGAGGCTCTGCCAGAGAGGGACACCAAGCATCAGAACAATCCCATCCCCTTTTCCAAGAGCAAGTGACAGAGGACAGCTGTCTTAAACACTCTGTAGATATTTCTCCAGCATCTGTTCTTGACCTAGCAATAAGCAGCAGGGCAGAAAAATGGGCAGCAGACTGTAAGCACCCAGGTACAACTGTGCAAGGTGACTGGACAGGGTTAACAGAGTCTGGGTTAACCTTTTAAAAAACAATGCTGTTGAGCACTGGAAAGGAAGGGGTTTGGCATGAGTGTAGGCAGGTGCTTTCCACCCTCCATCCCCTGGCTTTCTACAGAGGAATACTATAAAAATAAAAACTACTTATTCCCCAGATTTGACTTCACAGATTTTTGCATCATTCTTTTTTAAAACAAAGATCAGGATCAAACCAATTGGCCATTTTTCTTCAAGCATCTTAACCTGACCTTTTCCAAACTCATCACACAAAAAGGTCTCCCTGACACACATAAGCTGAAGTCACACTGAGTTATGATCTCATGCATGAAAAGCATGGCAGCTTCAATCCTCACATCACAACAGAACCATTACCTGCATCTTCAAATCATGCCTCACTCAACTGAAGGGTTTCCAGGTGAGGATGAGGGGTTAGGCTATGTCTTATGCTAATAATGCAGCTGACAAGACCACAAGTTAACAACTAACGTCCTGAGCAATTGGGACAGGAGTGGTCAGTGACCAATATCTCTATGCTAAAACATTTGGGGTGACATTAACTGCCCAGCCCCAGTACCGCTTAGTCCTAATTCTGAAACATCAACATACTAAATAGCAACAGAAGCACTTTAGGACTCAAGCAGTTCAGTAATATTATCCCTCTGGGCACTATTGAGGGTGGAAAGCTCAGCAAAATCTGGATGATGGGGAAAACTGTCATCAGCCAGAGAAATTAAGTTCAGATCATGTTAATATTCTTCACTGCAAAAAGTGTGTCACACTCAGGTATCTGTGAAGAGGCTGAGATGAGGTATTACAGCGGCTTTCTTTTTATTCTTCTGAGAAAGGGAGTTTAGCCCAGCAACAGACCTAAGTTTCCTTTCTATGCCTATAAAGTGATTTGTAGGTGGTACTGTAATTAAATAGGTCCATCCCTTAAAATAGAAAAGCACATCTTTACAGATGAGATGAATACTAAGACTCTGTAGTGAGATGCTTCCATCAAGTCACTAGTTTTCAGGAGCACTAATGACAGGGTAGAAAATTCCCAGCAAAGCAGCCTGAATGCTAGAAACCAAAGCAGACAATCAGAAAGAGTCTAAGTTCCAGCATGCCTACCTCAGCTCCCTCACAAGTCCACATTTCTGTTTTCATCAGCTGCAAGATTGTTCCTCTGTTAGTGTTTCAAGATGCTCAACAAAGAGAGCACTTACTGCAAACAAAACACAGCCTTAAATAGTCTACGCTGCAGTCCACAGCTACGTGTTTTAAGAAATGAAAGGGACAAAAATACCTGTAGATACAGTCAAAAAAAGCTCCAACTAGATCCATGTTCTGTTATAAGCTATTGTATAAAATGACAGATAAACACTGGGCTGACAGGGACAGCAAATGTTTCCCGCAAGGTGGACAGATGCCTGAGTCAGCAACCACAGCTGAGCAGGCTGCTATCTAGGTTTGGGGAGGGGTACAGGTATTTCCAGTGCAGAAGAGAACTTGAAAGGGAGACTCAGTCATTAGCCAGCTGAGCACACTCTTCCTTTAAACACTTGGAAGGACAACTGTGGGCAGAATGAGACATATCTCAGGGCAGACTCGGTGTGACTTTCCAGATTCACATATGGATTGATTCATCCTGGGTTTGGAACATTAATTTTCACTGAACTAAGAGAAGGCTGCAAAGGACAATGCAATACCTAAGTGAAAAGACTGGGATCTGACTTGTAGGAAGAGCAATGGCTTGGTTCACAATATGCTGAAAAAATATAACCAGAGGGGAGTTGAGAGCAGTGCCCAGATTCTCATAGTATTCCCACAATACTGTTATTTCCAGCTTTCCATTGTGTTAAACATGCTCATGAGGCTCCAGGACAGCTCAAGTTCGCTCTGAAAAAGGTATTCCAGATCTTCTTAAAGCCAAAGCACCCCAAGAAGAGCTAGCTAGCCATATCATGTCAGCTCCCCCACACTAAATCTCATTGCTCTAACGATGCCTTGTCTGTCCCTGCAAGCAGCTGTCACTGCCTCAGAGACAGGAGCTCGTTCATGCCACCACAAGTGGGAGAAGCACTCATAAGAACTTCTACAGCTTTTCCATAGGACCCCAACCCAGCCATTTCTGAGTAGTCAGGAAGCCCTAGAGTAAGATTTCAACAGCATTCTCTGTGTGTTTTTACATCCAACTCAGAAACAAATGCAGTCTGCTGAATTACAGCTGCTGAGGGAAATACAGTCGGGAAAGCACGATAGGGTTTGTGCACAAATAAGCCCTCGGCACAACATTTCATTAGCAGGGTTCTGCACACAGGGACACTTAGTGGCAAAGTTTCCAACTAGGAGGCCAAGGCACATGGCAGGAGTCACTGGAAACAATGTTATTAGGTGACGGTCTGCAAATTACAGACTTCTCCAATTGTTGAGAATGTAACAGCAGCTTTTCCATAGTTATCCATCTTACTGCCAGAGGTCACCCGAGCTGAGACCTGTTTGCATGGAAGGGAGAAGTTTCCTGGTTTAAACTAACATTGATACAAATGTGACACACCAGCTAACATTGATACAAGTGACGCCTGCTGGGGCACATCAGCTTATTCCAGAAATCCTAGGTACTGACAGACAATGCTCCAGGACAATTTCAGAGACAATTTACCAGTTTCTTGTCTGGGAGGCCAGAACACACTTTTCCTCTTAGAAATTCTTGCTGTGAAGCAGTTATTGGTGGAGAACGTAAATCCATGGATTGGATAAATCGAAAGAGGAACTCCTCCAAACAGGTGCTCAGGTGAAAGCAAACACAGGGCTATGAATTAATCCTCCTGCAGGCCTACACTCCTGCCAGCTCTGAGGCAGATGCTGCTGCTCAAACAGCAAGTGTTGCCAGCAATACTCAGCTCCCCAGGAGCTTATTTGTGCCTTAACTGAGCCATGAGGGAATCCAAGGGCCCTCTGACTAAGGCAATGGAATTGATTTATAGCCTCTGGCACTTGGCTGATGAACTGCCTTCCCCAGTTCCATCTCTCTGGACATCCATCCCTCCAGCTTGCTGTCTTTGAGTGGCACACACTGGCCCCCCTGAGCAATCCCACTGCCTGCCTCAGATCTCCCATGAAGACAGGAAGACTGACACACATCAGGGATGCTGCCCTCTCCACTATTAAAAGGTTTGCTTTTGAGGTCCCTACTGTGGACAATAAATTTGAATTTACTGTCTTAACATCCAAATGCCAAGTGTCAGAGGGACAAAGAAACTAATCTTCCAGCTGAGTGGAGCTCTGTTCAGGTGTGGCACCTTTTGGCTCAGCAGCATTTACTCTCCTGCTCTGGAAGGGACAGAGACCACAGAGCTCCATTTGTTTCCCACTCTGAAATCAGAGCAATGACCCAATTTGTCACTTCTGGGAAACAGCTGCAGCTCCAGCTAGAGGATCCAAAGAAGGAAGGCAGAAAAACATCATCTGTAACTGCAGGATACTACCAGAAACAAAAGTAGCAGTCTCTGAAGTCAGGAGTTTTACCCTAAAGAAGCCCTGTAATGAGCAGGGCTGGCAGTCACTGTAAAGTCTGTCCCCTTTTGTGAGAGGAAACTGTGACCCCAGGAGTGGTTACTCACAGCCACACTGCAGGCTGTAGCTGGCACAGCAGGCTGTAGGCTGTCTGCTTTTAGGACTCTCGAGCAGAGAGATGACTGAGTGTAAGGAAGCTTAGGGTGGAGCTCAGGACTAGAGCAACAAATCACAGTGCTATAAATCCAGCTTTACAGAGGATGACCAAAGAAGTTTGCACGGTATCTATATGCATTATGGCAACAGCCAACACCCATTGTTCCTGTTTCACAAGGGATTAAAAAACCTTCTCAATCTGTAGTTTTAAAAAATGCAAATTGAATTGTGCGTTCACACAAGCCAGACGCTGACAGCTCCTGCTTTAATCACAGATGTGCAGAGTTGTAATTTAATCTTTATAAATGCAGACTGTTTTGATCATTCTGTTGCAATCCTCTGTGGAGCTTTCCATGCCCTACACAGGCACTTACCAGTGATGGGAATCCATAACTCTGCTCTGCACTTCTACAGCAGCATTCCCTGGCAGATCACACAGCTTCAAACACTGCCTGGCTTCCAGGGGTTCCCCAGCAGCTTTCCTCACACAGGAGGACACAGGGCTCAAGGTTTGCTCAAAGCAGCACAGCAACAGCCAGGAAGGAGTTCAGACCCCAGCTTGCAGCCCCTTCCCTCTAGCTACCCACAGCCTCTTTTCTAGGTTTAGTAAAGTGCCACATATAAAGTAAATCTGCCAGGCATCTGAGAAATGTTTTGTTAAACACTCACTGGTGAAGAAGACTGGAATCAGAGTAACATCAGCTTGTCTCGACAGTAAGGACTGGGAGCTTATTACAAAGTTGAACCTATGGTTCTTGCTCAGTGCACTCCCAGCTGTGAATCAGGCTGGGCTCATAATCCACACCACTGAGTGTTGCTCCTGTAGTCCCAGCACAGAAACTTTTCTAGCTCCAGGAGACCTTACCCAGTAGCAACCAGCAGCAGTTAGCAACTCTGAAGTAAGCTCTTCCAAACCAAGTCCCCAGCATTCAGTGGTCAGCTGTACTACAGCAGTCTTCAGGCCCTTATCAGTCCCTGTAGTACTGGCAAGAGCCAGGCAAGGATGTGAAAACAGCCATAAGAACTGAAGGTGAGCCTTGCTTTGAAGTTCAATGGACTTTTGTACTTTAAGGCAGTCCTGGATCTGCCCAAGAGGACAGCTTACAGAAGTGGTGGGAGCAAGACACGCCTCAGGATTTGCAGTGCACAAAGAGTGGAAAAACTCCTCTGCTCCCAGAGCAGTCAAGGTGTTTCAGGGTCACGCTGCCTCCAAGGCAGAGCAGCTCAAAGTGCCACCAGCAGTAACAGGCAGAATGCTGGGGCACCTTTGTGTCCAGCCTGAAGGAAGGGAATTGAAGGCTTTCTCCCATTTCTTATTGGAATAGGCTTGCATCTCTCCAGTGCTAACTGTTTTTAAAAATCAAAGTCCTTCTTTTGTCTCTCTAATGGCCTACCACAGTTGTCCCCTCTCCTCCACTGACGCACAGTTTTCTGCATTCTGCATGTTAATAAAAGGCACTACACAGCACAAAGTCACTGCTCCAAAGCTCACCTCCAGCTTCAAATCTCCTTGCTGCAAAGCTGATCAGACCTTGGAGCCTGTTCAGACCCATTCAGTCTGGCACACTGCATAAAGCAGTCTGAGACGCTACTAAATTGCAGGGATATTTCTCTGATAAACTAAAAAAAACAAAAAGGAAAAAAAAGATAGCTAAACCAAAGAAAACTCCCATCAGCTAAGCAAACCAGCAATTTGCCATCGCCAGAAGACTTTTTATACAGAACCTTTCCAATCTCACCCAGTACAGCTCAGCTCTTTCTATTTAAACGATAAAATCTGTTTCAAGCCATTAGTCATGAGTAGGTGTCTATAATGAGACCATGAAAGCCAACATCCCTGCCTCATTTGCAAAGACACGATGACTTTAAATTAAGGCCTTGCCTTGGTGATCCCTGAGCTGGAGTTTCACATTCCCACTACTGTGTGCAACACGACACTAGCAGGCTTGAGACTTTCTACCCCAAAGTTCACAGCATTTCAGAAGTGAAGCAGCATTATGCCAAGACCATTTTAAACTATTTCTCAAGCCCTCACAACATGTTATATTAATGTAAGAGATTAGGGGGATTTACTGTGGTAGCACCTAGCACTGATGGTACTCGGCATTTTAAAAATATCAAACACACACATTGCCAAGAGGCTTTTAACACCACTGCCAGCACTGCTAAAAAAAGACAAAGCATTTGGTATCTGCCAGTGGTTTTGCTGCTAGTTATGGAAACCAGAACAAGTTGAATAAACCCTGACATCAATGGCTCGGAATTAAAATGCTTTAGGGCACCTAAAACCAACTACACCCTTATGTGTCTTCTTGTGTAAGTCACTTGGGGGACCTCCCTGAGCTGCACTTCAGATTAGTCCCCAGAAACCTCACCAGGGAACAGAAGGCCATGTGGATTGGGGTGGCATGGAGGAGCATTCAACATCTGAGGTATGACCTCAATGAAGGGGAAACGGCTTTGTGAGATTGCCTGACCAAACTGGATTGTAGACACTGGTGGTGCTGGATTAGTGGTTGGATCAGATGATCTTAAAGGTCTTTTCCAACCTACAACAATTCTGTGATTCTACCCAAGTTACAAAGGCACCACAGTGTGAAACAACCCAAGTATTACACTAATTTGTCACAATTTCCACAGTGATACAGTTATCCTGTTTATCCATCACAATCTTCTCTGGCTCCCAGCACTTTCCATCTGCAGTTACCAGACAAAAAACAGGTGTTCACAGCAGCCTCTCACACTGAACTTTACCTCCATTTTGGAGGTGGCAAAATGTCCCCGCTGTGGCTGGGAAGAGAGAGGGGCTTCTATCAGAAAAAGCACAGAGATGTTCCTGATGAACAAGCATCATCAGTTCTGTGTGTCTGCCATCTCCATTTTAAGACCCTTAGAGAGGAAATCATAGAGAGAAAAAGTGCCAAAGAGAAAATGAGACCTCAGTGAGCAATTTTCTAACTCGCACAAGACTTGCTTGGCATGCAAGGCTCCACAAGACATTGCTGCTCAGAGGAGACTCCACCAAAACTACTGGGTTCCTCTCGCTTTAGTCTCTCTTGAAAGAGGCTATCAGGCAGAGAGCTGCCTTTTTACAGCTGCTCTTTCACATCCACAGAAGGCAGATGTGAGACCCCACCCAGATCATCCATGTTGTGTTTTCATCCTGTTTGTCTGCATTTGCTCTTCTAGAGCAATTCGTAGTGTTGTTTCCTCACTGCCTTGACCCTGTTCTCTACAACTGCTTGTGCTAGAAAATATTTTGGGAGCTTTTCAGATCAGATATGGCACTGAGAAAGTCTACTGCCTCCAATGTATTAAGCACAAGGCAGTCCAATCATCTGGAAAGTACAGATAAGCCTATGAATTCATTTCATAAAAGGCTATTCTGCCCTTTGACTCAAGAATATAGGAAAACCTCTTTGAAGACATGGAAATAACCACTTGCCTGGAAGAGCTAAAATTACATTGGCAGTTAATGGCCAACCCTATTTTTTTTGACTGTGCAGCATCTTTCAGTCCCTTTAAGGATGTGCAGGGAGGAGCCAAATGCGTTAAGACAGAGAATACCACAAAACAATAAATTAACACTGAAGTCAGGTTTAACAAATCAGCAATTGAGGAAAGATGCCAATAACTGGCTAAGATATTCCCTGCTTCACGGTAAGGAACTACAGCAAGGTTAAAACAGCTAATGACTAGGTAGGATCCTGAGTTTGCCTTGGCAAGGAAATGCTTTGCAAAAAGGCACTGAGGATTCCATGCTGTTGATAGACTGAAGTGGCTCACCATTTGCTTGCCCCTGGGAATCTCCCACTCTTTGCTCAAGAGAATACGGGATGGAAAAGGTCTCTTCCCAGCATTTCTGATTGGAAATTGCATAAACCCCTTAAAATCAGATAAACCCCACAACAGTCAGAAAAGCAGTACCATGAAGTCTTACACCTGCCTAGACCAGAGATCTGTATATTCAAACTATGGGTCCTGAAAATCTTTAGGGCTCAGGACACAGAGTGGTATTAACAGTCTATGCTAAAAACAATCCCATGCCCATCATTTTCAAGGGCCGACAAATTCCCTCAGCATGTAATATTGTTAACATTAATGCTTGTAAACAAAAAAGGAGAAAGCACTGAAATTACATACTTTGAATGGTAATAAAGTGACATTAGTGATTAACAAGGTAATAAAGGCTTCAACAGGATTAGGAAAAGAAGAAGGTAAGAGCAAAATCTCTTTCAGCTGATTATTTACCTATATTTAAGTATATTAAAATATAAAAACAAATATTAAAAAATAATCTAACACACAAACAGGGTGCCAGAACTTGGATTCAAGTGAACTGGAAACAAATCAGAGCAGCTGGCAGTTCCCTTTCAGATAAAGCTATGTCAAAGCCATGCCTGCCTGATTAACAGGAGATTCTCAGATACCACAGAGGAGTGTAAGCAGCCATAAGAGAATCTGGCCAAAGACTAGCATCTGAGAAGGAAATCTTCACTAAAAGGAAAGTTTGACCCTTACAATTGTAAAAACAACTCTTTTCAGTAAAGAAATACCAGTCTTCTGAAACTACTGCAATAACTCACAAGAGAAAAGGACCGATCCCAAATGCAGTATCTGTGTGTGGACACACAAGCTAAATGTCAGCATTAAATATTTCAATGTGGTACACTTCAAAAGACAGGACTATAAAGGATGGTGGATTCTGTGTAGAAAATATTTATGGAAAGTAGAGAAATGAGTAATTAAGCGAACACACAAGTTAAACAAAAGATACAACTGCGAGAAAACGTAAAAAAGGAAAGAGACTGCAGCAGCCAAAAGGCAAGCTTGATCCCTCTGCTTCCCACACACATGCTGAACAGCTCACACAGTAAAAAGAGCAAATTCTGTTACCCCACAAAAGCCAGACCCTGGGCTTGATCAGGGCCAACCTCCATTACCTACTCACAGCTACTGACAGAGAGGAAACCACAGTCCTGCACACAGACCTGAGCTCACTGGCATAACTGAAAGTGGAGGCAAGAAATCTCCATCCCTCTCCTCCTTGTGCAGTAAATTGCAGAGTGCTGATTGAACACCCTCACTGAGACCACACACTCCCTCACCACAGTGACATCTCCCTTATTTCTCTGCAGTTCATCTGGGGCTATTATTGCTTTATTTTGTTTGATGTTCTCCCTACGTTGAAAGTATGAAGGGAGAAAAGAAAAAAGAGAAATCTGTCTGTCTTTCAACTTCCTAATCATCTTCCTCAAAATGCTTCATGCATCAGCACTGATTTCATTATCTGCCTGCTGCTAGAGATTTTATTTAAAGAATAACACACAAGGAAGAAAGGATTTAACCTGACCTCCCTGAACTGCTGGGGGATGAATACTATACAGAGCTGACAGTGAAAAGCTCATTTCCTTTCTCAGACTAACTCAAAGACTATGCAAAATTCCCCTCTATCCAAGCCTCCAGTTTTAAACTGGGCTATCAAAGGCTTTTCTTTTTCAAGGCCTGGGTTGATGTAATCAGTGTATCATCAATGAATGAGGATTGATAACACAAACCATCACAAAGCATAGCTGTGGATACAAAGTGACTCTCAGAGGTAGAATAATACGGAAAATTGAGTAAATTAAAACCAATGTTCTTCTCTCGAACTATACCAAGAAGAGAATAAAATGCAGTAGGGGCCACCTTTCCCCCCCCCCCACTGCATCAGTACAGCATTCAGCCCAAGTCTTTGGGGTGTTACATATTACAGATCCAGTAGGTTAATAAATGAAAAGGTTAGTGGAAACATGGAAGGGTATAATCAAGAAATAGTAAAAATGTCATGGACAGAAAGAGAAATGAATTGCAGAGCAGGATACAGTCAGAACCTTTTAGCAAGCACAAGCATGGAATCCCATACAGGGGAAGGAGCAACCCATAGTGACTCAAATGAGGTCTGTCCTAGACTGCACAGACAATTTCTTCTCCAGAAGTCCAGAGGTGTTGATGCAGATGTGTCTGGGATGATTCCCCCAGCTCACATAGCAGCTTTGCATTTTGTCCACCATATACTCCAGCAGAGTCATTTACCTCTCCAAGAGTGATTAATGTATAATCCCAGTACTTTATTTTGGGAAATAGGCCATCTCTTCTCTTCCTGAGACCACTCACAGTAGCCTATTTTCAAAAAGCCACATTTACAAATTTATGCAATACAAGCAGAACACAAAGAGAGCAAACCAGGCCAAAGTAAGGAAGGGAAACCTAACCCGACCACCCTCTTTATTAAAAATTTCTGCTTTTTCAAAATCTAACCCAACTGAATTCAGTTACCCTAGAAAATTTCTACCAACTGTTGCCAGAGTTCTAGGTCACCAATATCACCAATTAAAGAACAAATATTGAACTATGCTCAACAGTTCTCTGATAACTACATTTGCTGCCTGAAAATTCCTGTCCCATTCTAAACACCAGCATCCTCACAATCTCCAGTCACACTTGCTTGACAATGCTACACATTTTCGTTGTTTGTACCCATCCTTCTGCATTTGCAGAAGCAATTCTTGTTTTTCTTTCTCTCACCCACATCCGAACAAGGAACATGAGAGCCCCACTTGCATCCCTCTTACTGCTGCCACATCAGCAGTCCCAGTGAGCACAAGGTACTCCTGAACACCCATATTCCAGAGGTTACCATGAATAAAGGCCACGGCACGCCTGGCTTACCTGATCCTCGGAGAGCTGCGATATGTGATTCACTGCAGCGTAAGACTCTATCTTCGGGTTGAAGTGATTGATGATGGCTCTGAAACAAAGGAGGGAAATTTTCAGAGGTCTCAGGGACAGCTTAGAGATGCAGCAGAAATTCCCTGCCAGTCTGAGTAGGTGCACATGGAGCCAGTCCTGCAAGAAGTAGCTCCTTTCTCCCCACACAGTCCTGCTTGCTTTGCCAAAGGCACGCTCCCTGCTGAGGCCAAGGCACGCTCCGACACAGGCTTGCTGGAAACTGCAAGCACAGGCACTGTCCTACACATGGCTGCATTTGTCCCAGCAGATACTGGACTGTGCTTGTTGCTCTGGCAGAGGGAATTGCTGCCTTGCTATGGGTACAAGCTGAAAATTGCTCTGTGTTCCAACAGAGAAACAGCAAACCTGGCCATCGCTGCCCCACGCTGCTCAGGAACTGCAGCTCCTCCTCGCTTCCAAAATCAGTGTCACCTGACATTTTATTCCATGGAACTTTGTTGCCTGATAATGATGAAATCAAGGGTTTATTGCTTTGGATTTCCACTACATTTAAAATGTTGTAGCTGGCTCTTACTTGTAGTCATCCATCACTACAACTACTACAATTCAAATTCTTACCACAACAACTTTAGTCCTCAGCTCCAGTTTAGATCATTAGAGGTAACTTATGTCAGTGTCTCAAACACAGCAGCAAACACTAGTCACTACTCCTGCTGCTCTGCCTCATTTCTCTTACTACATGCAGCAACCTACACCACTCCCTTTTCCCTTCTAGGTGGAACTAGAAGCAGATGTGAGAAATCTAAAACTGGAAGTAAAATAACAATTGGGGGAAAAAGGCCACAAAACTGGAGGAACATTTCCTCAACCTTCCCTCTGCTTGTCAGGTACAGCAGAGAAGACTGACAAGACAGCAAAGACTCCCTGGGACAGAGTTTGCAACTGCTCTAGTTGGGATATTGCTCATGAGACCCACTGCTGAGGTAAATGTTCATCATGGGAACAGGCCACGTCAGTGCTCAGCACAGAAGAGTTCTGACTGTGCCTGGAGAACACTTGCTCAGTCACATTACACTGCAGCAGCAGTCAGGGCTTCCACTCATATTCATCAGCGTGAAAATTCACTCCTGTTCTCTCTGTTGTACTGTAATGGGTTCCCTCCTCCACACACCTTCCCCTGTAGAAGGGCTTTCAGCTGCTTTCTCCAGACCTCATCACAGCTAAGAGCTTCTGCCCTGGTCTAGGAATATGTGATATTCAGTGGTGCCAATAAGAGCCAGTAGATACAAAACCTGCCTGGAAGCATCCTCACTTCTTTAAATACACAGATAAAGAAAAACAGTGTGGAAGGGGTAGGGAATGGGAGTGAAAAAAAAATAACAATAACCCAAAAAAAAGCCAAACCAAACAGAATCTTCAGATTACAGACTCAGAGAATTGTTTCAGTTGCAAGGGGGACCTTTAAAGCTCCTCTAGTCCAACTCCCCTGCAATGAGCAGACACATCTTCAACAGGATCTGGTTGCTCAGAGCCCCATCCAACCTGACCCTGAATGTCTTCAAGGATGGGTCATCCACCACCTCTCTGGGCAACCTGTTCCAATGCCTTACCATCCTCATTGTTTAAAATTTATTTCTCATATATAATCTAAATCAATCCTCCTAGTTAAAACCATTATCCCTTGTCCTGTAGCAATAAGCTCTGTTAAAAACTTTTTCCTCAGCTTTTTTTATAAGCCCCTTTTTTAAGTGCTGAAAGACTGCAAGAAGGTCTACCCACAGCCAGCTCTCTCAGTGTGTCTTCATGGAAGGGTTCATACCTCTGATCACTTTTGTGGCCTCCCCTGCACTGGCTCCAACATGTCCATGTCTCTCCTGTGCTGAGGACACCAGAGATGGACACTGCACCCCAGATGGGGTCTCATGAGAGCAGAGCAGAGGGGCAGAGCCACTTTCCTCACCCTCCTGGCCACGCTACATTCACTGCAACATTCCCAGCCCCACCTTCTGAACACACCAGGTGCCAGTCAGCACACAGGGCCAGTCTCTCCTATAGCATCCATACACACTTGGCACAGGGGGCCTTCTGCCATCTCACCAGCCTTGACACTTAGATCCATAAAACAAATCCAGCAGGGCCCCTACCAGGTAGAGACATGCCCAGACTCTTCCCATTTCAATCTGACCAGAGAAGCAGCTCCTGTGAGTCACAATCACACTGTTCATTAACCAGCCTCTCCAACACTGTGGCTTACAAGCTGCATGTTTCATGCCTGGCTGGAGTCACATTTATACTCCTACAGGACACACTACAAGTTATTGAAAGAAAATGGAACACTGACTTACAACAACTTAACTTCTAGCTTGACAGAAGGTTTGGCAGCTTGGAGGGGTTCAGTGCACTCGCATGGTTCCAACATTTACCAGGGAACAGATTTAGCATTCATTTGTACCCACTGCTGTGAAGCACTTCAACATGGGCTGCCTGCTCACAAGTCCCTGCTTGGATGTGAGCTAGTGGAGCAGCACCTGCAATCACAGCTGGGATTCACCCAGTGAAAGCAAAACCAGCAACCAGCTGCCACTGCAGTAAGAATCAATAGACATTAAGGAATGGAAAGAATTCAAGTCTCCTTCCTCACTTCCCTAAAGGTGAATGGACAAATCCTCAGTGACTAGATGAAGAAGTTCAATTTGTTTTAACTATGAAGAATTCCTCCCCAACCTGATCTTCTGCAGAGCTGTTTCCCTGAACCTGTGGGCAGCCTGGGGCAGAGAAGCATGAAGAGCTTGGATCCAGTCCTGGCTCTGTGTGGCCAGGTTCTTACTGCCCAGCATACCCACCAAGGCCAGGATTTGCACATGGTGCAGCTCCTCCTCACACATCCACTGTAAGAAATTCCACTGCTATCCAGACCAAGCTGCTGTGCCACAGCAGCACCTTTTTGCATCAGCTGCTCTGATACATCTCTGCTATTCTTCCATCTCTCAAAATGTATCTTGTCCCTCGGGCATGTTTTAAGCAACTGGCCTCCTGGGTTATTCACTGAGTAACAGCTGGAATTTCATTTTGCAAAGATGCCTCTTCACCAGCATTTGATCTTGGAAACAAAAGGAGACCAGAACTTTAGAACACAGTCTCTCTGTTATGGACAACAGGCCCATGGTTTTGCCATCATTAATTCACATAAAAGCTGAACCTTGGCAATGATTTATTTTTACACTGTGATTGCCTCAATTATTGCTATACCAGCCAGTAGCTTTTGGGAGGGGGAAGGGAGCAGTTAAAGCACTTAAAAAAGATTTGTGATGTGCTGTGTTCTACTGAGATCTCCATATTGATCATGAGTGGAAAAAAAAGGAAACCCTTGTGTTTGGTATTCATGAAGCATGAGTATCTTCAACACATTTGTAAAGCAAGGAAATGGTAAAGTGTCAAAGAAAGACAAAACAGTGCAGTTCCCACATTGCCTTCCACAGTGTGTGCATTACATGTTCCCACACTGCCAAGTCCCTCAGTGGGGCTGGCTGCCATTTGTCATACAAATATCACAGCACTTCTGGGACACAATTCTCCAGGGACTGAGAGATGTCATTTCAACAACACTGCCTCCTCTGACAGATCCACAGTTCAGCAGTGAACTGGCAAGAGGAGACTGTCAGTGGAGAAAGGAAGGATGCTGAATAGAGGGTTCAGGAATTAAAAACCTGGCTCCTAGTATCTTGTCTTGAGGCTAATGCTTAGTGCTCTAAGGCAGATCATAAGCCATCTCCACATCTTTAATTCCTCAAACTCCTAGGGAGAGATCTTGATCTCCCAGTAAATACACCATACCAGTGGTGTCCAAACAACACACCTCTCACTTCACTTCTTCATGCAGCTCTTCAAGCCACCTATACACCATAACGCCAGAAGTATGCAGAGACACATAGGAATGAACTTGCACATTCCTCAGGATGAGCAACCCAGGACACTTGCATTTATGTATGTTTGCATTTATTGCATATTTATTGCATTAATTTAATTCTTCATGAAGAAAGCAATGCAGGAAAGAGGTGTTTCACCCTGATTTAGGAATCTTGAAGTGCCAACGAATCATTTATTTGTACTAGCTGTATTAATCATGTTATTAGACAGCAAAAGCATGTCCCACTGTAACAGGTACCAAACCAGAGTGGTGGAAAACCTCTGTCCCAGGGGCTAAGGATCTCAAATGCAAGAGAACAGGGAAAGGACAGAAAAGTGCCTCAGCAACTTAAAACATAAGTGCTGCTACTTACTGAGCACCATGAAAGACTTAAAAGTTCAAGATAAACCACAGGTAGAAACAATACAGAAAAAGAATACTGAAGAAAGAAGTACAGAGACAGGAAAAAGGAGACAGAAGGGCAGATAGGATCAAGAAAAGCAGAGGTGAAAAACTGCAGAACAGGGAAGATCAAAGAAACAGCAACCAATCCCAGAGCAGCCTGTCCTCTACAAAATGCAAAGCTCTGACTGGAGGAAAGTTTCTACTTCGGCTATTCTTAAGGCTGCAAAAATTGGCCCGTCCTTAAAGTGACTGTTACTAGCCCTATCTCCCTCAGAAGCACATATGCCCGAAGGTGAGAAGCAGCAGAATGTCCATGTGGGCCCTATTGGGTTTTTTATTCCCCCAATGGGGACATCCCACTGTGGCTCTCACCTAGAGCTATGGTGAGAGAAGGAATACCCCAGCTGAGTTGCATTGCCCTCCCCTCACTGTGTTCACTGCAACGGGACTTGCTTCTGCAGTGACTGAAGTAGCTTTCCAGACAGTAACATTTTAAAACTTGGGCTTTTCGTCTTTAAAAACTGCCTAGAGTTCATTCTTGATGAACAGAAACAACCAGTGCTGCCCTGCAGAGAAGCCCAGAGTAAAAGAACTTCTGAAGA
Organism: Climacteris rufus; assembly: GCA_013398175.1. Taxonomy (NCBI): domain Eukaryota; kingdom Metazoa; phylum Chordata; class Aves; order Passeriformes; family Climacteridae; genus Climacteris; species Climacteris rufus. The sequence goes on along the minus strand of VZRZ01003219.1, from coordinate 402,815 downwards.
CACAGAATCTGCTGACAGGAAAGGGCTCCTGTGAAAACCGACGTGGCATGCATTGAGAGAAAAGATTTAATTAATTCCTCAATTTAATTTGCCACTAGTTGTAACATCAGATGTGAGACATGAAATGCACCAGCAACACAAAGTACTGGTCCCACAATTTGCAGCATCTTCCATCTTCCAGCCCATGTGACCCACTGTGGCAAGGAACCTACCTCGCCCTCCCCAACGTCACAACGAGCTGGTCTGGCTCCAATGTGCAGGGAAAGCAAAATCACTGTGCTCAGGCAGGCAGCATTTCTTCAGCACGTTTTCTCTGACCTCCAGACTCTCCCCATCAAGATATTGCAGATGAGCTGTCTAATACCCACTCTTGCTTGACAGCAGCTACATTTCCAGAGTCCCATAAGACAACACTGTCCTCTTGTCCTGAGCAGCAAAATGAAGCACTGTGGAAGTGCTGAAAGTAGGCTAAGGGAAGAACAGAAAGGCTGCAAAGCTTATCATAGCTATGGGAATGCTGAGCCATCATTCCCTGCATGAACCTGGCCTTTGCACCTACTTCACAGGTCCAGCATGCAGTGCCTGACATAAAATGTTCTTGTGGATATCCAAACATTTATTGTACACTAAAAGTAATACCACAAGTTCACTTCTTCCTACATTCTGTTACAGTGGAGCAGAGAAGCAGCAATACTTGGCTTCTATTTACCTCTTCACAGGAAGTCAAGGGTGACTTTATATTCGCTGCAGACATTCATCATCTCATCTGCTCGTGCCAGTGCTGTGTACTGAGCAGCAGTGAATGCATCTCAGTCTTCCTTGAGTGAAACTGAGTGCACAGCAAAGGCAGTGCACTTTCTCTCTGCAATAAAAACTGGCACTATCTGAGATGGACAAATACTCTAGCACACACTAAGCTTGTAGTACCATGATGAAGGCTAGCAACAGGCAAGCAGGAAAAGGCACAGTTGTCTCTCATCACACTCCATAAAGTTGCTTTACTGCAAAAAGCAGACTGGAGATAAAGTAGTTATTGTTTAGGAACAGGAATCAATAAGTAACCACTTTCTCTGTGATTTGTTACAGCAGTTCCCTCTTCCTCTCATACACCTTAGTTCCTCCTTTATGAAATGGAAATAAGAGCAATCACTTCCACAAAGTGTTTTAAACGAACAAGGTGATAAGAGCTCAGAGTGTTCTGCTATGTGGTATGTTGGAAACTGCTCAAGCACAAGGCAGCAAGTAAATTACATAAAATACAGAGACCAAAAAGAAAACACAAACCCTCTATCCTTTTCTCTCATACATGCCATCACAATCATGGTTGCTGGAGACTTGTGTAAAGCTTCCAAGCCAGTCTTCCTGCAGGAAGCTGTGTCTCAGCAAGTGCTGTTTGGGGCAAGGATCCTGCTGACATTGCTCTGAGGCACTCCTAGCACTCCAGACAATAAAACCCCATCTGTTCCATGCCTGCAACAATTAGATTGAGTTTCTCCTTACGTACAACCCCACCTGGCAGGAGGTGAGAGGGTTTAGATTATTTTAACACACATCCAAGAAGCATTGCTATAAAGTACACATACCTACCATACCTAAGCTGTCTGCACCAATTAAAAGTAAGCAAACTCCATGGAACTGTGCACCAAATTCTTCCTTCTATTGTGGTTTAACTCCAGTTGTTAAATTTCTTCTGCTCCTACAATTTAATGAGTACTGACATTAAGCTGGAAGTCCACAACTCACAGCGGGAGGCATCTTCCAGACACAATAATAAATTGCAGGGAAGAATCCAAGACAATAGGATATTTTAGTCAAAAGCACTTGCTTTAGAGCTTACCGAAAATACCTGAGTCAGCACTGCAGCAATTTCACAGGAGAAGCAGCTGCTACACCTGCTCAATTCTGCCATACTGAAACCCATTGATCGTGATGACAGGCTCCATGGCAGAGATACATGGTCTATTTACTTAATAAAGAGGGGACAAAAGAGTGCACACACATCAACTGAGCTCCTCACATTCCTCGGCATGGTTTTACCAACCACGCCCCACTCTGCAAGGGCAGAAGCAGAGGATGTGCTTTCTGCACCACCAGGCAGCTCTGCAGTGCACCTGGCCACTTGGCTGTTTGCTGGATACTAACCTGGTATCACCACAGCTTGCAGGATATGCTGATTTTCTTCTTTTACAGTTCATGTTCATTTAATTCAAGCAAATCAAATGCCTCACTTAAATAACTTCTATTTGTCTTCTTAACTAAGGAAAACCTCATGGGTGAGCAGTTAACTCATCTTTTGGAACAGCTGCAAAATCTCACTTGAGACTACAGCTTAAGGAATTTATCCACTCACCTATTTTCATGCAACCAGAAACTAATCTAAAAGCATTTCTGTTCCCTTTTCTCAATAACTAAGCATCAGGATTCTTAAGTATACATAACCAGTGGCACTGATAGTTTAACTGATATGAATGACAAAGTAGAAAATATTACCTAGGCACTGAGAGTGAAAATATCTATTGAAGCACAGGGCACCAGCCTGATCTGTGTTCCTGCTCATCTGTCAATCTGTAATTGAGTGTTCTACAACAAAGCTATCACTTGATAACAACTACATTTCTCATCTCAAACACATAATTTATGAGAGATCAAATGACACATTTTACAGCAAATTTGATTGCTCTCAAACAGCCAGCTAGTAGTGGTGAGAACGTGGCAAGAGTTTACTTTTACCAAAGTAAAAACATTAAAAAGCCAACCCTCCATTACACTGCAATTCCAGAGAGCAGCTCACCTCTAACTACAGAGCTGCTGCTGTGTGACAGAATACAGAAACATCACAAATAGGAATCCTGTCCTCTGGGCTTGGGCTGCTGGGCACTAAAACCTGCAGCTCAGTCTTGCATGTTCAAGATGTGAGAGCCAACCATGACAGATGTCAGCAGATGGGATTTCAGGCACAATATCTATGCTTCTTCCACAGCTGTGTCACCAGCTTTGAAGATCCAGCCAATTTTTAAAATGAGAAGCTCCTCTTTGAAACTTCCTTAATAGATGCTTTTAAAAAGTACCTACTGCCCTAGGGCTGTGGTCCTGGCTCAATACCTGCACAGAGCCATAACAAGCAATATTAATATGGAAGTAACTTTTTCAGAGCCTTAACAACCTTTCCTGCAGCACCTACTTCCCAATTCTCCTACCTCATACACACTCCTTTGTCCCAAGTTCTCCAAGTGTACCAAACAAGTGGCAAATACAGTCCATGGGCCAAATGGGCTGTGGTTCTTTCAGTATCTAAGCACCTTGTGATGCCAACAGCATGACACTCTCTAGTATCCAGGTGGTGTAGAGCAGTGAAATGGGTTACAGAACACTGCCCTAAGGCCAAGTACAGCCCTTCAGCTACCCCTGCTTTTTATTCCCATGTACAAGGCAACCTGCTCTCTAAAATAGCAAGGTATGAAGAAACAACTAATCCAGGAGATGAGAAAAAAAAAAACACAAGAAGGAAAAAATGGGGAAAAAAGCACTTTGACAGTGGTTTACCATACATGTTTGCATGGCCACCCTCTCTGTTAAGGACCTGAAGCAAAGCATTTTGGCAAATATTTATTCTCTGCAAGTGCTGTAAGTGGGTCAGCATCCACCCATTGCTTCTTAATTCACATTACATGCCATCTAAGCCTCCTGAGACACAAGACACATTGCAAAACCTCAAACAGAATCAAAACCTGAAGTTTTTAAAATTACTTTTAGTATCTTCATTAGTATTTAACCACAGGATGTTTAACTTTGAGGAAAGCCTGGATTACTGCATGCTGCATCTAGCACAGAGCACCATATGGATACACACACCAGCTTCCAAACATACCAATCTAAGAGTGAAACTTAAAAAGTTTATAAACCATCCCACTGGGACCTTTTAAAGCTCTCTGAGAAAGGCACGGAGTAGGCTGCTAGTTTAATTAACTTAGTGAAAACTTGCCATCAACCCTACATTATCTAGAGTGCACTGGAAATTACTCTTATTACCTCATTTTGTCAGGTGTGAGCCAGCAGGTATTGCATAAGGCCCTGAACACCCTGTTTGCAGGCTGTGGCAGCAAGACAGAAACCTCTCTCTTTAGGTCATGAAGCACAACCTTATTTTGTTGATTCAGAGTAAAAACCTGTGCCTGCAACAAAGTCCCAGAGGGAAAGGAAGGCACTGAAGCATCAGCATTTGCCTGTATTGAGTGAGTAAAGGGTTAGAACAATGCAATCAAGTCGTGAAGTAGCTGGATGTTAAATTACAGAGAGAGGAGGGGAAGGAACATTGTCTAAGCAAGAATCAGCTACAGTCAAACCTACTTTGCAAAGGAAATTAAGACGAGTCCCACAATGATATTTAATTCACTTAATTACACCAAGTGTCAGCTATGGCTGTACCTGCACAGCCATGTAAATCTGAGAGTTCATAATATCAACCTCTGAAACACTACCAGCTACCATACCAACCAAAACTCATTATTTACAGTCCAATCTTCTGAAAATACAAGATGCTGCAAACCTCACAATATTTTCTTGTCAGACAGGTGCAAATGAGGATCACATTTGTTGAAAAATGCCTGATAGACGTCAGGTCCTTCCAAAATCCAAGACTGAAGCATGGATTCTGATGACACCTCCACACACTCCAAGCCAATGCCACATCCTCAATAAAGATGTCACCAAACATCACCTGGGACAAGGTGAAGTTGGTTTCCAGTGCCAAGGAAAGCTAAAGCCAAAGAGCATTACAGCTGAATGAATGGTACTCTTTTTGTGATATTTATTTCATGTCTGAAAGGCTGGAGAACCTGTAGCTGATTAAGATTCTGTTTTCCTGAGACAGGGTGCCTGGTTTATGAACCAGTGGAGAGCTCCATCTCATCTCCTTTGCTGTATTTCATGTGTACCCATCTTTTTCCCATTTAATTCCCTTAACCTGAAACTGTCCTCCTGTAAGCCAAGCTCCCTCTATCCCAATCTCCACACATCTCACAAATACCTACACTGTTGATATCTCTACTCTCACTGTCCAAGGGGTGATGATCAGAAGCAAGTGATTTACTGAAGTTGATCAAGTTATGAACTGAGCTACTGACAATAAGCACACAGTAAATCCATTGTGACTGCAGAGTGAGATGCCACAGATAAGCTCACTCACACCTGTACACTCAGTTCACTGGACAAAGGAGGATTGGGGGTCAACTCATCACAGCCCAGCTGACAAGGGGCAACTTCTTTTTTCAATCACCTGCCTCACCAAGGGCTTCCAAAATCACTTCAATGGTGTTGGGGTTTTCTGTGTTTGCTTTTATTGGACACATCCTTACCCTGCACAAATTTCAGGCAGATGTTGACAAAACCCACTCAGCTGAATCGGCCATTGAAGCATAAATCTCTGGGAACAGACTTTCCCACATCACAGAAGAAGAGAAATTTAGTTTCTTTTCAAATCACCCACCATCATTCCTGACATACCTACTCATGCTCACCCTTCTCTCAAAGCTTTGGTTTTGTAATTCAGACATACGCTTTCTTCTGCTCTGTTCTTTGTATGGGTGTTAGCAAAAGCAAGGCCAGTGAAGTGCATTTGCTATTTCAAAAGTGAAGTATGGTTCTCCAGTCTTAGAAACAGCAGCATACCAAACATTTCAAAGTTAACTGACGATGTTTTCCTATCTATCAAGTCAAACAAAAAGCCCAACTCCTACAGTGTTCTACTACTGATACGCTTTTCGTGCTTTAGAATTTTTTAAGTGTTTTTCAAGGCTCTTACAAAAACATAATGCAAAAAAAGTCACATGATTTTTAATCAGTTACATGTGTTATAACATAGGTGGTAGAGGATCTGTAAGCAGTTAAGGAAGAAGCCTTGGACTTTTCTCTATGAAAAGAGAGTTAAAGGTTTCTCTCTGCTTTTTCCTTGTAATAGCTAACACACAGCAACACACCAGAGAGGTACATCAGTTCTAACAAGGGCACTAGCTTTGGATAGATCAAGCTGGTTTCTCTGTGAAGCTTAAGCTGCACAATTCTTACACCAACAGTTCCAATTCAACATTCCAGACCTTGGGCCAACCTCTGAGTTGTGCAAGACAGACAGTGTTTTATCCCCTCCCTTCCTTTTCTTTTTGAAACACAAAACACCCGCGTATTCAGCTGTTGCTCTGAAAAGGTTTGTAGACACTCAGCAGTGGGGGAAGACCACACAACTTCCCAATTCAGCAACCACAACTGGGGTCACACTAATGTTACCCATAATCAAGTGAAAATGCAAGGGCAAAGAAAAGCCAACTTGATTTAAAAAGCCACGTGTTGCAGTTATTTGAAAAATAATTAATATCAAAGAGGAAGTCACCACACTCGGTTGCATTCATTTTTCTAAGCTCTATTTGATTGAGAATTGCTCTAGTGAACACAACAACCTAAGCATTAAAAGGCTGTTGAAATCTTGATTTGTCATTTTGCCCTGGTAAAAATGCACTGTTGACTACTTGTCAGCTATTTGATTCTTCCTCATTTCCTTTTAGCTCTTCCACTCAAAGACTGAAGGCAACACTTCTTTGGTGGTCCACCCACTGCAGTGGGATGATTCCTACTCCTGTCCCACCTCACCACTCTATCCACAGGCAAGGGGCCAGAATGTTTTTCCTGGTGTTGCTTGTGAACCAGCATTAGCAATATCAGCCTAGCACTAGAAATGTTTGAGCTAAGAGTGCTGTCATATGCCATGAAGGGAAAGCTGCCCAATTTAAACACTTTAGAAAACATGGAGGAACAGGCATGTCTTTAAAACAAGGCATTCAGCACATATACAGGTCACTATTACAAAGTTTTAAACCATCAATGATTACTGCCTTTTTCTGTGATACTGCAGATTCCATCATATTTAAAGAGGAAAAAATTTGCATGTCTTCTTTCCCTTGGCTAGCATTCCTTCTGAGCATATGCATAATTACTTACTATTGATAGGCACACACTTAGAAATTTCTGACAACTTAACCCAGATCCAACACTGCTCTAGCCTGACTGAGATACAGCATTTACTGCCAGGTAAAATGCTGAAAAAATCTTGCTCCAAAAATGCTAGTCAAACTTGCAGCAAAAAACGTGGTACTGCAACAGAAAGCAATCAGGCTTCTCACTGTTCATCTACCAAACCCTGTTTTCCCTTCACCCACACTGCTCTTGCTTAAGACATCATTTTCCTGACTGTATTTAAAAAGCATTCTTTGCCAGCAGCTCTCCAACTAATATAAGTTAGCTTGCACGGCAAAATTTTCTCATCTTTTGCAAGACTCCTAAAGGAATTAAATCATGCAAGTCATTAGAGAACTTTGATTATTGTTTTAAATAACAGGTCAGATGATTACAGATCCCATTCAGTATCAAAGGGATTAATTGCTGCTTTAACAGCTGGGGTGGGTTAGCCCTGGCTGGATGCCACGTGCCCACCAAAGCCACTCTGTCATTCCCCTTATCAGCTGGACAGGGGAGAGAATATATAATGAAATGCTCATGGGTCAAGTTAGGGACAGGGAGAGATCACTCACCAGTTACCAGCATTGGCAAAACAGACTTGACTACGGGAAATTAGTTTAATTAATTGCCAACCAAACCAGAGAAGGGTAATGAGACTTCTGACACTCTTCCCCTGCTCCAGGCGTGGGGTCCCTCCAAAGGGAGACAATTCTCCAGGAATTTCTCCAACCTGAGTGCTTCCCACAGGCTGCAGTTCTACATGAACTGCACTGGTTCACAGGGTGCAGTCCTTCAGGAACAGACAGCTCCAGCATGGGTCCCTTCTGCAGGATCCCAGTTCCTGCAACCAGTCTGCTCCAGCATGGGCTCCTCTCTCCATGGGGCCACAGGTCCTTTCAGGAGTGTGCTCCAGAGAAGGCTTCCCTTGGGGTCACAGCCTCCCTTGGGTTTCCACCTGGTCCGGTGTGGGATCCTCCATAGGCTGCAGGTGGATCTCTGTTCCACTGTGGAGCTCCATGGGCTGCAGGAGCACAGCTGCCTCACCATGGCCTTCCCCACAGGCTGCAGGGGAATCCCAGCTCCAGCATCTGAACACCTCCTCCCACTCCTTCTTCACTGACCTGGCTGTCTGTAGAATTGTTCCTCTCACATATTCTCTCTCCAGCTGCTGCTGGTGTTGTGCAGCAACTTTTCCCCTTCTTAATTAGGTTATCTCAGAGGCACTACCACTGCCACTGATGGGCTCAGCCTTGGCCAGCAGTGGATCCGTCTTGGAGCTGGCTGGCGCTGGCTCCACTGGACACAGGGGAAGCTTCTGGCACCTTCTCACAGAAGCCACCCCTGCAGCCCTGTGTTACCAAACCCTTATCACACAAGCCCAATACAACAGCCAACATGTGCTTGCTGAGGAACTAAGCAAAGTGATACGGGCTGTGGTATTTGATGCTAATGAGCAACAGCACTTAGCAGTTTGCAAGAGCCAAGGCTTGGCAGCCTGCTCATTATATGAGAAAGCTAAAACTGCATAAACCTCTTTCTGGAAAAAAATAAAATGTAGAATCCAAAAAAGGATGAAAACCCAAACAAATATAAAAAGCATGAATGCTATCCAAAGGGCAAAGTGTATTTGGATTCACAGACAAGCCATATAACAATAACTTAACAAGAAAGCTGACCTAGATTTAGAAGTCTTCCTCCCACCACCCCATATTTGTCCTCAATTTGAGTTCATTAAAAACTTTGTTTGGACAAAATTCAAGATTTCAGTTCAACTTTGAAACACAAGGTTTGGGATAAAAGTTGTGACAAACCTGCACGTTGAAAGCATCTAACTATTTTTAAAATGAGGTAATATTCAAAATAAGAATTGGCAAATATTGAAAAGTGTTTTCATTACAGCCTCACACCAGAAAATGATTACATCCAAGTTCTTTCCAAGCAATCCCTAAAATAAACCCACTGGTTCCAGCACAAAGTATCTCCCTGCACACATACAGAAAACAGACCCACCAGGACTAATGGTTCGCCTTCTCTTTCTAGCAGGACTCCTCTTGCCATGGAGCAGGAAGCTCATCTCAAGATCAATGGCTCTCTAAGCCTTCAGATACATCAGAAGGAGATGTATCTGTGCATCTGGAGGAGATACAGAACTACTCTGTAGAAGCCACTGCCAGGGTCCTGTCAGGAGGACAGAGGTGCTGGTAGCAGGACTGAGTGTGGGGTGTATTATCCTAGGCTGGGACACCTGTTCATTGTTCAGCATGTTCATCATTCTGCCTTAATAGAAGCCAATGTATTTTCCCCAACCTTTACTTTCCATAGTTCTCAGGAAGCCTGAAAAATTAATACTCAGGCAAATTCTAAGGTTTCATTCTGCACAGTGATGAACAGGGAGTGCCAGCAGAGAAACAAAGAACCTCCTGCCTCAGCGCAAGTGGCACAGAAAAGCAGTAAACAGAGTGCTTAACCTCCTGAACAGCAATGACAAACCTGAGTGTTTGACAGGTGCCCCAAAACACCTCTGCCATTATTCAGCAGGCAGAATTAGGAGGTGGCATGAAAAGAGCAAAGACAGACCTGCAGCCTTTGCAAGATTGTCTGCAGTTACATGCTGGGGCAGCTAATGAAGGCTCCAAAACAGGTTGTCTTGGGCTTTTCTACATTCTCCCTCAGAGCAGCTCTTCATGATGCAGCAATAGATCTGCCTCAAGTATTGACTGCTTTTCCCGCTTCCTTAAATGGTTTTTAACATATCATCAATCACAGCATCACTTTTAAGTACTTTTAACCATTCCAGGAAAGCTGCAGTCAGACAGGTGCTAAAGGTCGAGTTCTCTTCCAGCTCTAGCATGAGTTGGGATTCACCACAATTCACTGCAGCACAGTTTGGCACAGTTTCCTTTCTCCTGAGGGTGGGCATCATTAAGATTCAGTTCCTGCCCCACCTTTACACACAAAGTATTGCTATAGGACTGCTAGTCATGTTCCAATTGCAGAGTGTCTGGACACACAAAGACAGGGGGCCTCTCCTGGTGCCAGGCTGCAGACCCTGAAGTTGATAAACAGGTCTCCTTGTGTCAGAGGGGTCTCTTGGCATCCTCAAGGTCACAGTGTTTAAGAACACCAACACTTAAGCTTATTCTATATGTATGCACTTCCAAAAAAAAGAGACTTTGCTGAAATAATCAGCATACTTAACTCTTCTTTGGGTTTGAGACCAATTCATAACATGATTTACTGTTCCTGTCCATTAATTCCAAGACTAAACATGAAAAATTGAGCAAAACTCATTTAGTAAAATCTCATTTTTTAAGGCCTCTCTGAAGCACTCTAGCTTTTTTTTGCTATTAAAATCTAGTACAAAACTTTTTCCATTCTGAAACACAATGGGAAAAGTCCCTGCTCCCATAAAAAAAATGAAGAACGTACTGCTGAAAATAAAAATTGAGATTCAATATTTTTGCTTGGAGGCTAAGCTAGTAAATAATTTCTCCACACTTCCTTGCAGCACAAGTTCTCCATCCTGGCCCCTACTCTCCGAGCACTGCCATCATTGTGACTGCAAACTGCAGAAAAATGAAAAGCTTGTGGCCCACTGACATCTCCTTGAATCTCACCTGTTTTGTGGTCTTAAGAGCAAAAATTCATCAAACTAGTTCTCAGGGCTGCCCTTCTGTTTAATTGCTCCATTAATACATTTCAGTATGTCTAAGACTGAAGTACAGGAGGAGGAATCTCTCACTGCAAAGGTAAAAGCTCAAAGCACAGGAATCCAGAGTGAATTTGTCACGTTTTAAATGCAAAATTAGATCTTTGATCCAGTCTACTTGATTCATGACACTACAAGTCAGTAGATCAGCTTATCTGAACTTGTGTGTATCACATTGTCCAACATTACCTTTACAACATTAGTCTCATGTCAATAGCTAGCTTTCACCAAGGTATTCTGTTCAGATAGGAACAGCAGAAGAAAACCTATTCTTTCAGTCATTTACTACAGTGGTTAATTACCTATTAAGAAATGGGCATGTAATTTGCAGTTGCAATTTGGTTTCAGTGTCTAGCCTTACGTTGCTTTTCTGTTTTGGTATTTTATCTCGACAAAGATGCTTGAACACTAAAGAGCACATCACAGGTTTTGTTTTAAAGAGATTACAATACTGAACTACTGAAAGCATTCTTACTAGCCTCTCATAACTGAGGCTTCTCTGTCCTTTCTCTAATTTTTCAATATTCTTTTTTGAAACAGATACCAGAAAAAATTGCAAAATATATACCATCCTAAAATAACTTTCCTTCTCCTGCTAATATTTCGAGGGTCAAGTAAAACTGTTTAGTTGAACCTTTCACAAGAGACCTAGAGTAAAGCTGTCAGTCAATGGTTCTCAAAACACTGCTCTTCAAGATACAGTCCCTTTTTGCAAACTGACACTTCCTCTTTCATGAACTGTACTGCCTGACAGGTTAAAATGCAATTCAGATCACAGGCTCCATCTACTTCATGATTTAACCTTCTGACAGTCTTCCAGTGACTTGCAACATTCATCAGAAATTCTTATGTCCTTTTTGATCACTGAAAAACTTACCATGTAGCACTATTTTCATGCTCATCACCTAAGAAAGGCACCCTCAACATTCTTGTCTTCTGGGGATGCTCCATGTCAAGTGCTTTGTCACATCAATCACTCTTAGAATCTCCAGCACTGTTTTTGATGCCCACTGCTAGCTCCAAAAGGAAACACTACTGAAGTTCATATGGACATGTGAAACTCGTAACCTTTGCTAAAAAACTGACATCCAAAGGCTCTTAAATGCTTCTCTCTACTGTTGTGAGTTTTCCAGTTGTGCAGATGAGCTATAAATGTCAGCAAATAATACTTGGAGAAGCAATGTCAAGCCAAATCTGACCAGGAGCAAACTCAATTACTTCTGAAGTCTTGCCCTGTGTTGACATTCAAGAGCTCTCCAAGCTCCTCTAGGCACCTGGAGTTCCTTCAGTAATGAATGTTGACATATGACCCTAAATTCCTAAAAACTCTGTGCCAATGGACAAGTATTTGTACAGTTTGTCTGCTTTAGCCAAGACAAAGTGCTAAACAATTTGAAGATTAATAACTGAGTTCTGGACTTGCCTTATTGCTGTCATCTGCAATGTGCTATTTGATCATATCAGCAGATTTGGGGCCATCAAGGGCAGAAAAGTGACAGGAAGAAAAGTCTCAGCTCTGACAATAGTCTGCATCCATGATTCCTCTCAATTAACAATGCTAATAGCACACAGATACGTTCTTCATCTTGTAATGGTGGTAACTGCCAGGGAAACATTAATTAGAATGAATTTATGAGCATACAAATACATTCTCTTTCCTCTGCAGGAACCACTGTCCATCAGTTGATCTCTCCAATGCAGAGAACTTGAGACGCCATGACCACAGATCACTTTGAAGAAAAATCAGCCTTGATATGATGCATATTTCTAACTGAACAATCTAACAAATACCACATCCCTCTACCTTTTTGCTTTCTTTACACATAATTGAATAGAACAAAAATCCAATTAAATTTCTAAGAGGTCACCTCTAGAACTCCCATACACTTTCTACAAGACTGCCAAGGAGTTCTCATACACATCTGGACCTAGTCCAACCTGAAGTACATTTTGGTGCTCTAAAGCCCATGGAATTTCAAAAGGACACATTATTCATCAATGTCCCCTACGTACTAAAATGCATTCTGCAACATTGCTGGCACAAAGTGGCTGTTTGCTATGAGTGGGCAAAACAATTTATTTCGTATATATACATATAGCCTCTGAAGCACTGCAGTCCTTGTGACAAAGAAGAATACAAATGTGAGGATTATGCAGATAAATCACAGGCACAGGACTGGACTTGACTGCACTTCCACTGTGTGTGTACATATATAATCTACAAACAGTTTCATCTTCAGTTTTGCAACATCTTAACATTAAAAACTCTTGTTCTTATTAAAGTTGATTACCACTTTCAAATACCTATCTTCCAGGTCCTGTATATTGACTAATACATTAAGCTAGAATAAGACAATACACTTTTTGCTGCACAGCTATTGAGAAACTCCTAACCATGATTAGATTAGCTCTGTTCAACCCAGACCAAAATGATTTCTGGGATGTTCCCATAGCACATTTCATCTAGTACAACTGCATTATTTATGGCATTTACACAAGGTGAATTGAAGGCTTTTATAAACTAAGACACAGATCAATACAAGCTCTTAGCAGATGGGACCTTAGTAGGGTTCCACACTAAGCAAACTCAACTGAATAACTGGGAACACAGAAGGAAAGGTTTGTTTAGAAAGTCAGGAATTAAGAGACACCCTCAGCACCCAGCCTTTCCAGGAGAACTGTACCTGCCTCATTCAGAGCCTAAACAGTCAGGTCTAGGTTTGTATGCAGTGGGCAGCTTGCGCTGCTTCGCAGCGTCAGTCCGCGAGCATCACGACAGCTCTGCTTCACTGCCCTCCCCAAGCTAAGACAAAAAGGCCATAACACAGATGGCTCTCCCTGTCAGAGGTACCATGGACTGGGGAAGGAACGGATGGGAGGCAAATTCAGCTTGGCACTAAGTCAGGTCAGCACTGTGCCAGGAGGAGACCCTTCTCACCCTGCGCTCTGTTGGTGCTTCTTGTAGGGAGCACAGGTAGCGGTGCAGATCTGGCCTGTGAGACCAGCACTGGGCAGAACCACCAGCTGGAGCCACAAAGTCTTAACTCCTCAGTGAGGGAAAGACCTTCCCTGCCATACAGAGGTAGTCCACACCTGGTTCAACACAGGACAGCAGATGACATTAAGATATATGGCTTCACATGTGCCTGTTTTCAGATAATACTCCTTTAATTCACCTTGGCTGGTCTTCATAGATAAACACTCATCACAAAGAACAGATCATTATTTGAGGTACTTACAGCAGAGATCAGATTACTCTGACCCCTTTCTTTTCCTAACCCATCTAACTTGTGCACTGAGAATTCATGGTAGATTGTTTCCTTTGGATTTAGCAAAATTGAAAGTTGTCTTTAGAGATGTCAGCAAAAGTACCTTTTAGACATCTATTTATAGAGCAGTGCTTTGAGATCTACAGTAGCCAGAAGGAAAAAGAAATGAATGATAAATCATCCAACACAAACTTCCTTTAGAATAGTAACCTGCAACAGAAAAAAAAAATTATTATATTCCTGTTCAATTCCTTGCTCTACAGATGCAGTAAAAGGATTTGTCCCCTTAACCAAGTAAAAAAAATAGGGCCTTTAACGTTTTGGGTTTTTTTTTAATCAAAGATATCTCAAAAGGTTCCATCAATTCCACCTTTTTTAGCTGACAAACAAGAGGCTACTGAAATTAGAAGACTTTTATATTTGGGTTGGGGTTAGCAAGAAAGAAAAAAGACAAAAAATCCTGTTGGTCTTAATTAAAATCGTGTCTTGCTCAGCTGGCACGGGTTTTACTTTCATGAGATTTATGAGTACATGATCCTGACAGCTCTCCATGAGCTCTTTCTGGAGAAAAAAGGAACAGTGAAGATGACTGAAATCCTAAAGTAAAATCATGAGGGAAGAAAAATCTTTCATGGTTAAGCATTCTACACTTCACCAGTGCTCCAGGAAATCACACACTTCCCTGCCACTCCCAGAAAAGAGCAAAAGGCTGCAAAACAGGAGATCAGCTCATACTCTCCCTTGGACATCTCTCTTCTAACAGTTACCACAGTGTTTCCCAAGCACACAGAAGTAACAACACAAGCAGAAAGCCACAGAAAAATTTGGAGGCCTCCTCTTCCGTATACAAGGAGGGTGTGGGTCCAAATGGGGGTAAGAGACTCCTTCACCTTACAATAAACTCTTACAGACACCTAACATGGGAATTTAGCCTTCTCAACTGCTCAAGAAAGCAGTGACAGATTGAATAAACCATGTGTACGACCTAGATGGGTGATTGTAAGTAAACTGCAACCCCTCCATCCTGAAAGCAGTGGGATGGGGATGCTGGCATGTTGCTTTACCCTTGCTTAAAGGCTTGGAAGCAAGTACCTTATTCCTGAGAAACTGCTGACTGATAAAAATTGATGTAAAAATTAAGAATTGCCATACAGGGTCAGGTAGCAAAGGCCAGCTCTCAGTGTCCCTACTTCAAAACTGTCTAGAATTCAGAGCTCAGGTGATGGCATAAAAGCAGACAAGAATAAAATTATACTGCTCCTGAAAGAACCCTTCTTTCAGCCACATACACTTCAAGATGATATGGGAAGCAGAGGTGACATCTGTATAATTCAGTAACCCATGATTAAATTCTGTTCCATTAATTTCTATAATCATTGCTTTAAATTCACATAATCTTTCAGACATTCCACAGCTTAACCAAGTATTGCATGAAGCAGTATCTCTTTGGTTTGAGTTTATCTGATCCTGTGATGCACCCTCTTCTTACAGCTGCCCTTCACCTTCTCTATGACATTTGGTAATTTTTACTAACTCTTTTATATATTCTCTGCCATCTCTTCCATCCTGAAAACCTGTCATGTATATAAATGTTCTTCATAACACATCTGGTTCCATGCTGTCAGTCATTCGTGCTGCCCCTTTCTGAAACTTCCTAGTTCTGCTACACCCTTTTGAATTTTCAAAGCTCTGGATACACAGGAAATGAAAGACTAGGTTAATAATTACAAAAATTTGCCTTGCTTTCAATTCTAATAGAAGATAATACACTACTTTTTGAGGGAGAGGAGTTAAATTGAGAAGCAAATTTTTACAGAAGTTATTACAGCTGAGTAAGAGAGAAGCTCCAGTTTAGACCCAGAGATCTGAATACTTTTAAACACCACAACTAACAGTTTCATTGATGCATATTAAATATTTTATCTAAAGTGGTACAGCAGAATAAACAGTAAAAAAAAATTTAAAATAATGAAAACCAACAGTTTTTTAATAGAACCTCTTTAATGCTGCTGTGGGAACATTAGATTATGTGCAAATCCCAGGCTTAGCACTGCAAAAGAATAGGGGTTATTTTGTGTGTGCATGTGGGGAGAAGTTGCACATGTAGTCAGATTCCTAACTGATGAAGGGAGCAGGAACTAATATCCTAAAGGCTGGGACAAGTCTGGTAGTGAGAACTTACATTTGCTTTTTCTTATATTTTCCTAAAATTTTTTACTGCTAGCCTCCTTCAGCAATTATAGGCTGTCACCACAACACTAGTGCTGTTCAGCTTCTTATGTTTCCATTTTGCAGGATTTCAGAAAAAAAATGTGCCTTGAGAATGGTCATCAAGAAGTCCTCCAAGAACAAGGAAAGCATACATGGTTCTTCCCTCCAAATTTGCTCTGAAACATCAACAGCATAGAGAATACTGAACTACTACAGCATTGATTTTCCAGGTGAGACAAAAAGTAAACATCCTGGCCACTCAGTGAGCTTAACACTTCTTAACAGAAGCAGAAAGCTGAGCTTATCTGGGTAAACTCCTGTTTGTGTAGCAACCCTGCAAATTTGCCTCCACAGCTTCAGTTCAGACATTCCTCATTCCTCACCCTAGACTGTCACATGCTGAACCTGTGCAAGATTAGCACCATTTCTGTGTTTCAGCAGCACACCAAAGGAAACACAGAAAAATCTCTGGATGTATTCTCTACAGTGTGTGATACTCCTCTAAAGGAAACCTTAGAAAAAGGGCAGTATGACTACAAAACAGTGGTCAAAAGAAAAATGCAGACAACTTTCCTGAGGCTAGGAGAAAGCAAGCTGTGCTAAACAATCTAATAATTAAATTGTAGAAGAAAATACCACTGTAATTAACATACAAAGAACCAGCATGGACTAGCTAATCTCATCATGAAGAGATCGAATAAAGTAGCATGCGTTTTATGGAGCAATTTAATCTGGCAAGCAATTAATCGTAAGAGCACTAAGTCAAACGAACAGATTTCCCTTTAAGGGGATCACATTCATCATCTGTAATGTATTCTAAACTGCAATTTGTTAGCCAGCCCCTGAATTTTACAGAAGACATTTACAGTCTTCCTTCAGTGGAAGAGTGATCCCTGACTGACAGGAGGGAGTGGCATCTGTCTTTTTGCACCGGCTACTCTATTAACACTCACAGTTCTCAACCACTGATGCAGGAAGCAAATAACTTACAAAAAGCAGCTAGGAGTTTTTACAGGCCTTATATTGTATTAAACACTACAATGGTATTTACCACACTACTGGAATCATCTCTTAAGCCATGGACCAACACAATCTCATCCATCTCTGAAATGCTCTGGTGTTGATAACATTACTGATGGGGGCAGAGGGAATTTAAAAAAAAAAAGCCAAATCCACAAAAAACCCCATCTTCCTTGCTTATCGAGAACCTCAGCAGGCATCTTTCACCTGGACTCCTCCTGGTGCAAGTCTGGGATTCTGACTCTCCCCATCCTCTCATATTCTCAGCTTCAAAAAATCCTTTCCCCTTTAGATTGCATCATTCTGATTACAGGAGTGCCCCAGACTCTCAATGCTTTTAATTTTAGAAAATCTTTCACTTCCAACTTTTATTTATTCATGATACTCCCTGTCCACTTGTTCCCATTACAAACTACCCTTCAGCTTCAGAAGCTGTTCTACATCATTTCTGTTTTCCACTACATTAGCAGTATCCACTAGTTTTCTCTTTGCTGGATTGGGCAAAGCATGAGCCAAGTGTCCTTTGCAAGGAAATCATGATTCCTGATGCTTGTCTGCACCTGTCCCCATCCAAGTTTATCTTTCTACAAGATGAATTTCCAGGCCTCCTCTCTTCCTAGGAAGGGAAAATGCTCAACAGAAAGTCTATCTTCCTGTGTAGACCGCATTATTTTTCTCCTGCCTGAGTGCACAGTTTGGATCATGAAGATTAGCAGACTGAAAGCAATCAAAGCTCACATCCTCTAAGTGCCCTTGGCCCAAACCAATTCCCCTCCAAACACAGAAAATGCTTTAAAAATAAAAAAGTGTTAGCAGACAGAAAGAAAGGGCCCTAAGAACCACTCAGTACAGCCAAGTCTTAGCAGGCACCACTAAACTTTACTGAAACATATGTGATAACATTTCATCTAGAAAGCACACAAAATTCACTCAAATGAGGCTACTGGCCATGTGTGAACAAAAGCTTGTAATAGACATACAGCTTCTGCCAGTGCCTTCCTGCCCCACTGTCACTCCAAATCAATTCAAAGGACAGATTTCTACACAGTAATGACACGATGAGACCTATGCTTGGCTGCTTTCAGTCCTCTTCCAGCCTAACTTCCCTCATGCTCCACTCAGACTGAAGGCATGACTACCAAGTTGCCCCATGACCAATCGAAGTTCAATATGTACTCTTGGAGATAAAATATAACTGAAAAAGAAAAAAAATCCCTGAGCTATGCTCTAGACGAAGTTCAGTTAGTATCACCTCATTCCAGAAACAGTTTAAACAAAGCTTATATTAAAGTGATTATGAGAAAATATTACTTTACTCCACTGTCAAAAAAAGCATGGGGAAAAAAAAGCTTATTAAACCAAAATTCATCAAAACAAAGATTTTTCTACTCCCAGAGGGGAAGAAGAAAATCTCACACTGCAAAAAGATGTCTAAACTAGAGAAAATCTCCTGATGGCTAAGTCTTTACTCTCCTCTGACCTGAACCTAAGTGCACGGTATTGTTTCCTGATGCCTTCCTGCTATATAACATCATACTTAGACCAATACCACATTAAAATGACAGCAAGGGCAGGCACAATTCATTTAACAATTAATCTAGCCTAGCTATCATTTTCACTTGTCATTAGTTGCCTCTTAAATGCCCTCAATCTCATAGAAGCGTAGACTCTTCCTTTAAACACACACACAGGGGAATATGCCATTATGGACATTATTCAAAGCAGAGCTTTCTGTCCCTGTCATCAGCCACAGCATTAATCACCCTGAGAACAGTTCTGCTCACAAATGACTGCGCTGTGTGGTTGGATCTCATCGGCAGGATCCAATTTCACGGTAAGATCACAGACAGCAGACAATACTGGGCATCTGTAACAACACACACTGTGAGTTCTCTAGTTTTCACCCTTTACTGATCTTTCAGGGAAAGAAAATAGATGCCAAGCACCACAAGCTCCTACTGATTTAAATAAGTGTTCCACTGTGCATGTCTAGCAGTCAGGCCCAGAGTTAACATATAGCACAACACACTCCATGAAAACAACCTTTCTTGCTTCCTTTACTATTTGACCATGCAGTGAAGAGACTGCTCTCTAAAACCAAGTGGGTTAGGTTTGAAAGGACCTTTGGGAGGTTACATGGACCAACTTTGTACACAGCACAGGGCCAGTTAACTCACAGCTATGCTCAGGCAAGATATGAATAATTCCCAAGGATGGAGAGCTCACTGAGCTATCTATTCCAGCATTGGATCACTCATGTTGAGAAGAACCTGCTTTATTGGATCACTCATGTTGAGAAGAACCTGCTTTATTTATAATTTGACTTATTTTATTCCCCAGCCAAACTTTACATCCTGGACAGTCTTGTTTTGTGACTTTTCACTTCTGACATTAGTTCATGATGAGAATAAAAGTCACCAAACAAGGAAGAAGAATAGGTGCTACCCAGTGAGAATTGCACAGTCTGCTCCTTCAGCAAGGCTCAACATATCACACACAGGCTTAACCCCAAAACAACCACAGCTTTCAAACTAAGGAATCAAGAACAATCTATGGCAGATCTATTGCTTTCTAAGTTTACAAGGGAATGTCTGCCTCAGACAAGCTCATCTCAAATATCCATTAAAAATTAATGTCAAGCTCAGATTTCAAAGCAAACAAACCATATTCCAAAATTAGAAGGAGAACATTAAATAATTACAAAAAAGGATAAGTAAAAGCAATTGGCCTTCGTTTATGTACAGTGCCTTGCTTAACAACCTCCCTGCAAAGTCTCTGCTGGCACACCATGAATGACATTATATGAAGTATATCATATTCACACCCCTTTGTCAGCAGTAAGAGCTTTACATTAATTAACTCAACACACAACCTTCTGGAAGATGGATCCAGTTTAGAATTCCTCATCCAAAGTGTGGGCAACATCACAGGTTTATTTAGAATAAAAAGTGTTTATCCTGCCCTCAAAGCACTTACCAGCCACATTTTGTATAGTGGATAGAAGCACTTTTTACAGCTCCCAAAGCTGTCATTGAAATTCAATGTTCTAAAGTTTGAAATCACCCTTCCCTTGGCCACAAAGGTTGCATTACTTCCCATCCTGCACAGACTCAAAAAGTTTCCATAATCCAACTAATGAGAAGAAAAATGTCACTGTAATTAAAACACAAAGTGATGACCTAATTAATCACTAAAGCAGCAACATGAAAAAGCTTTAGGCTTTCAAAGTTTTCTAGCAAAGTCAGGCAAAAGGATTGCCAGGGAGCTTTTAAGGTCATTCCATTTTTCGGTCACCCTCAAAATAAGGCACACTTGAGACCATGCTTTTATATCCTATCAAGCAGGACTCCACTGCAATGAGCTGCCTTCAATGTGTCAGTGATCTCCTGCTTCAGACTTCAGCTGAGGAACACCCAAAGTTCTCACTGTTTGGGCTCAGAGTACTATTGTCTCAAGCCCAGTACTTAAAGCACAGCTTTAGGCAATGGTTATGTTGATATTAACAGCAACAACAGCTTGCCAAAACCAGCCTGCACTACACCAGCTCAAGCAAGAGAACATGTCTTTGTTTATATCCCTGCAAAGAGTCACACCAGACACCACTGATGACTCTGGTCATAACCATAAAAAACATTTTTCAGCATTTTAGCTTAAAATTAGTTTGACAGGTCAATGCTGCTAAGAGAGACTGTCTTCTTGTCCCTAACACTGAGCTGTTTGTGCTCCCACCCTCTACAGGCTGACACAACCAGCCTCATACATGTATGCAATGAAGGCTTGAGAACTGGCCCACAACACATTGTTTTGTTCTTTTTTTTCTTGCCTAGACAGTTTTATCCTGGGTCAAGTCCCCAGCCTCCTCCTTTACATGAAGCTACATAATGCAGGCTGCTCCCACAGAAGAGGAGGCAGGAATACACAGCAGCTGAGCCCTTGACTGCCCCAAGTGAGCACAGCACAGTTGTGGCAGTTTTGCCAGAAGAACATCCTTTAACTAAACCCTTACCGCATGAGATATCAAAATCTGGTAGCCAACACAGATTAATCCTTCATGAGATCACTGTTACCTTAATCAGGTGGCTTTGACCGCTGAGAAGCAGCTGAGCACATGGGCATTTCTGACTGCTGAACCTTCAGGCAGCATCCCTTGAGACAGGCAACAGAAGTCTGACCTCAAAGCTAAGGGAGAAATTGCTACTGCTAGAGCATTATGCCATCATTTTCTGAATTTTCTTCTAGCTGCAAGGGTTAGTAAAAAAACTTAAAGACTAAAAGAGAGTAGTAACAAAAGGCTGTATTCTCAGATTCCCAAACATCAATTTCATTCAGGCACCAAAACTCTGATGTATCTTAGTGTTTTTGTCTGGACTCAAGAGATATTAAAACCCACAGATTTCATATTTTGGAAGGGGGAAAAGGAAAAAAAATCACACCCACTCAAGCCCTCTTTTTTCACCTCCCCTCCAGGCAACATTTTACTTTCACCTTAGCCAACTGGTATTTACTAGGAGTTGCAAAGTTAGCACCTATGCTGGTAGGGTGACAAAAACTTCTCTGCCTTTGTGGCTAGAGCTCCTAAAACCCCAAGCATCTTAACTTTGAAATCCAGAATGAGTATTTCTTTTAACAAACAAAGTCTTACAAACAAGATGTCTTCCCTTGGAAGCGAGCTCCCTTGGAACTGAGCTTCAGATTCTGGTGCAATCTGGACTGTACCAGAAAAAAAAAAAATCAGACTGCAGTTCTGCAGTCATGCTAACAATGTATTATCCTTGCTTTCAGTTCAAGATAAGGTAGGTACTTCATTACCTTAATGAGCAGATGTACTTAATGAGTTGGTATTTTGTCAGTTTAGTCCTAAAGGAAGAATTAAGAGAACAGGGCATTTACATTCCTAGAGAAAACCCAAATTTTAGGCCCCCCACTAGTATAAGATAATAAGAAATACATGTTACTGGCTTTTGAAAAGCTTTTTTTTAAGTACACATCCCACAGCCCAGACTTTCAGAGGGAATAATAATTCTGGCTGCTGCTGTGAGCAACAGATTTCTTTTAAACACAAAGAGCAAAACAGCATTATACTACATCACTTTTCAAGGGAAAAAGGTGTTATTTAAGCTCACAATGATTTTTACATTGTTTGGGTTATGAAGAAAGTTGCTTAATGTTCTTTCTCCACTAAAGAGAATCTTGAAAGCTAAATTTGAGACCAGCAGAGATCAGAGTCCCTTATATTTACCCAAAGAATAAAACCAGCATGGACAAAGTTTCAACAAGCTATAAACAGCTGTTTCAAACTGTGCTTCAATCATGTTCCAGTAGAGCCAGCTTTGGGGCCAAAAGAACCTGGTTACTTCCTGGCTGCAACAGAGCTACCAACAAAGACATTGACTGTAAGGTTGAAATCTATCAATTAGGAACTGAACTCATGCCAGCCACAGTACCAGAGAAATAATTAAGATTATTCTCATAAACAGGAGGAAACAATACAACAATTCAGAGCAAAAAACAGCAGAGTTCTCTGCATTCTGAGCTCCAACAAAAAGCCCAAGATGTTTACAAGCCTGCATCCTAGCTTTGCAGTACATGCTTTAATGCATTACTGAGCTCAGGCATAACTTGCCTGTGTCCAGCAAAGGGATTCAAGACCAAAATATCTGCAAATGAGACAGAAAAATAAATTCTGATCAATAAATATTATATCCACATCTGAAATAAACCAGAACTACTCTCTATGCTGACATACATTCTCCACTACTTTTATGTTTCTACAGAGAAAGGTATTTGGCAAGAAAAACAAGAAAGAATTTCTTGCCTGATGCCACATTACTTCAAACCAGGCAGTGCACAGTCACTCACATAAATCAAAGAGGAAAACACGATTGCACTGAGAAGTCTGACTTCTCTACTGTCTATTTTCCCAAAACTTCACACCCCAAATTCACTGGCACAAAAACTGACATTATGTGCCAACATTACACATCCAAGTCTGCATACACAGCTTTCAAAAAAAAAATTGCTAGCAGTTTAACTAACTCCACCTTGTAAGCCTAAAATCTGCACCCATCAGTCCAGCAGAGACCTGCTGACAGGAATTCCCTATTCACAGAGCAGTTCCATTTCACACAGAGAAAATGAAATCTGGGTTCTAAAACATCAGTAATGGAGGCAATATTTCTCAGGAAACTTTACAAAGTAGCCTATAGATCCCTGCCTAACCTCCCAAAACTTTCAGATCTCGAGGAAGAAATGTTTCCAACAAAATGTCCAGAAACTGAAAAGCTCACAAGGGCAAACTGCAGTGAGATGTTCACCTTACAAGAATCACATGAACTAAGATACTTGCTGAACTTTGGAAGAGACTGTCAGGCAGTGGCTGTGCTGCAGAGGAGTCTCCTTTCTGCCCAGCAATCCTCCCTTGTACAGATGCCTCACCTCCACAGCAAACCCTACAGAGCAGCTGAAGGACAAAAGTGGATCTGCTCCCAGTTCCCTCTTGAAGGCCAGCCTGTGACCTTTGGGACATGAGGAAAGGAGATGAAAATGCCTGATACAACTGCAAACATCAGAAGCTAAGAAAGCCAGTTAAGTGAGGCTGCCATCCTAGGGATACATCACTACAAGATCAGCCCCACCCCAAACCAAAAAGTCTTGTTTACTTTGAGGATGACATTTTAGAGCAAAAGTGATCTCTGCAGAATGACATTCAAATGCACTGAAGGAAGCAAGCCATGGCTATGGTATCTCAGACAGAGGCATTTCTTAACCATACAAACAGCTTTGCTCAAAATCAGCATCAGCTCTAGAAACCTCAAGTCACCACCAAACAATAAAAAAAGCAAAGAAATCAATCCTTTCAGAAACCTACAGGAAAAAAAAAAGTTCATTAAAGAGAAAACAGGCTTGACATTGTCAGAGTCCCTTCCCAGGCAGCAGTGACTGCAATGGAAATAACTGGCAGGAAGAAGGAAGGTGACCTGGGATGTACCTGACTTGCTGAACCATGCTGCTGTGTTTGTGGAACTGGTCCATACAATGCCACTCAGCCAAGAGATTTGCTCTCTGGACTTGGGCCAGTGGCAGAGATAACATTTAATTAAACCACTGCATGAATGAGAAAGAATGAAAGAAAATTACAGAAGAATGAAATTGGCTATAGCTCTGTAAAAGAAACACACCAAGATGAATCAGCTGGTAAATAAAGAGCAATAACTGAAAACTAACATTGCTGTCTCAAGAAGAAATCAGCTAATGTACAAGAAATGAAGCACTGAGCTTACACAACCAGATGAAAACCTTAAACACTAATAAAAATAATGGAAACATGCTGTGAAAAGATGAAACATTGCAAACCAAGATAGGAGTGCTTCTTTCCTTCTTTGCTGATTCTTCTGTTAATATTTTGCTGGTCATAAGGTCTCTCCCTTTCGATCCACCTGCTTCCTCTGTTCAGGCACCAGCTAATGCCAAAATTTGTTCACATCAAGATCTGTTGCCCCTAGCAAAGGAACTTTCCCTACCACAGTGCTGCAAGGTCAAGTGGAAACAAGCAGTGGTAGCAGGTGAACTTTGAATAACCACTATGACTCTGTTACAATCACTGTGTCATTTCAGGAGCTGGTCTGCTCTGCCAGAGTCCCTGTGCAACCAGAAAAGCATACAAGAAGAAACATATGAAATGACAAAAAGGGTCTGCTAGATTTGCTACTTCAATGAGGAGTGACCACAGGTCACTAAAAAAGAACCAGAACAAAGGCAGAACTCTCACCTAGAATCTGCTTTCAGTTTTTCAGCATCAGAATTTTTTCAGGCTGTCACCTGAAAACTGCAATGAACTAATTCTTCAAATAGCTTGGATGCATAAATCCCAGAAGTTCTCTCACAGCATTTTAGTAAGAATTTGATCCATAATCTTACCAAGCTCGGGTTACAATTTCAAAGTACCAATAAAATGCATTTCTGAGTGTCTCTGTGTTTTGTTGCCTTTTTCTTATTAAAAAAAAAAAGTAATTGTTAACAGTCTTGTACTACCCTGTGATCTGAGCTCATTCAGGCTGATTAGCAATGACAGCATGTCAGAGGTCATTACCATTAAACACACCTCAGTGAACATGGAGCTGTTATTCCATCAGTGGTAGCCCTCACAGGTGATTTTAAGAATGGCAGGGAATGAACTCCAGCTCACTGTAGGCTGTAACCTGCATGTCTGAGCACCCTCTGCTGCTCAGCCTGGCTGGCCCCAGCACTTCCACACTGTCCCACAGTCCCAGGGGACACACCCAGTGCAACAGTGCTGCTGCAAGGAGCAACACCTGAGCATCCTTAGCCAACACTCGTGGTTCATCTTCCAGAAAAAGCTGGAAACAAGCAGGTGCTTGGTATTTTCAGCTTGGAGATTATGGCTTTAGATAAACCCACTGTCAAAGGCAATGTGTTTGTGTGTGTTTTATATGTAAATAAATATATATAATTTAAGTGTATAAATGTATGTCTGTATATGTATTTATACACAAAGACATTCATATATCCATATATGGATATACACATTTATATATGTGCACATACCGATAATGTACACACAGACATCCTTATTTTATATATATGCACATGGATTTTCTTGACCATTTTTTTTCATAAACAGGCTCTAAGCTTGCCCTCCTTTTTTCACTCTCTTATTCATACTGACCAGAAATGCATGTGTGTTCATTATATCTGTACAGAGAGGGAAAGAAGAAAGTGTGTGTACAGATATAAAAACATATTTGTACACAGTCTCAGCTGACTGTAATCCATAGGTCACCACTCCATACAGATGCATTTCTCTCTCAGCAGGTCTGCTTTCACAAATCTTGCACAAATGCTACACCAATCCATTGCAACATGGCTAGATCAGCAGTATTTTGGTCTTCTCTCCCCATAAACAGATGCTAAATTCCTTGCAGTCTGGTGGAACAATGCTGAAGGTACCATGTGGACTGCTTGCAGCCACTCACTTTCTAACAAATATCTGAATGGAGCCTGCTCCTCTGTCAAGGTTTTCAATAAGTGCAGTTCTGTGAGAGCTGGTAATTTATCACGAGCTATAGCTTCAGGGCCAGGATGACAAGTGTCCTATGACAAAGCAGCACAGCCCAATCTAGCCTAAGTAAAATTGCAAATGTTCCTTCAGAGTGCTCCTGCACAGACTGGCAGCAAGCATAACCATTTTGTACACATCCATGCAATGCCCTAAGAGCTCCTCCCAAATCCCCAGTCTCTCCTTTACAACCCCAAAAGCAGCCCTGGGAAAAGCAGCACCTTCCATACAAGGAAAGAGCCTCACACAGGGTGGGCTCAAGTGGAACAAGAGTAGCTGCAAGATGGAGAGTGAGAGAAAGCACTCAAGCAAGGATTGCAGCTACAACAGCACACAAAACACCTTAAAGAAAGAATCCTATCACCTACTGCCAGGCTACAAACTTACTCACTGCTTATTAGACCTGCTTCAATGAGAAAAATAAAATTACTTTAAAAATTACGATGGGGCTGAATTTCAGACAACAGAGAAATTCAATCTATTAATCATTGAGTTAATCTATTTATTCACCTTGGAAAAATCCTGATCAGGAGAAAGTCTATTAAAAGAATACAGCGATTCAGCTGCCAACCTTCTCACTGAATAGGCAATCAGAACCTGTTCCTTTGAACCCTGCGTTAATAAAATTCTCATTAAACGCAAACCTGCACAATGTTATCTTGAAGAGGCTCATTAGCTTAAAAAAAAATAAATTGTCTAAAAATGTGTTTATGTCCTCATAGGTGAGAAGGTGAGTTTTCAAACCACCAACTGCTGCACCTTCCTAATTCAACTCCATCAGTGCTGCAGCTACATCTTGCAGTCTATCACATCTCAATCTTTTATGAAAACCACAGAGACAAACCCACAGACAGAAGTTATAATGGCTATTATGAGATAGGACAGCAATTGGAATCACTCATTCCAGTTTGGTATGTAAGATTTTCAGACAGATAAGGATATATTATTATTCTTTCTTCTTCAATTTTTCATTTTCTTTGGGTTGGACAGAAATTATGAATTATCTGTAAAAAGGAGAGAAGGCAGGAATGGCCTATCTCTCAATACTCAAAAAGAATATTCATGACTGCTTTTTCCACTGAAGTAAGGACAAGAAAAATCAAATAATCAGCAACAACAATACTCAGACTGTCTAGCGGAGAACTTTTAGTCCAACTAAAAGGTACTGTTCATACCATAATAGGATACACAAAACAGGATCTCTCCCTGTGGCTGAGTTTAAAGAAAAACATGTCAAAGATTCTCTGGAATTACTCATCCTGACGCTCTATTAAAGCAATTAATCAGCTGAGCTCATCAGTCCTGGACTGTGGGGTACAAGCAGGACTGTTTTGGTGTCTCCTCAAGTTACTCCTGTAACAGGAATGCACTGCAGCTTTGAAACATGGTAAACAACTCACCACTCCTCTCCAGGTAGAAATAAACATAAAATTGTACACTAGGATTTAAGACTCTTGTTAAATCCCACTGCATGCATGCACAGGCAGATTCTTTTACATTTATAAAACCCACTAAACGCCCTAGAATAAGGAAATTGCAATGTTTTTTTATTTTTAAATAGCCTGTATAATGAGATGAAGATATAAACCAAAGCATGACTTTGCACTGCACAGTTACAGGAAAAGGCAGGTAATCATTGCTCATAAAAACTTTCCAGAATGATGGAGCAAGGTGAGGTAAAAATCCCATGTGAAGTGGATTTCTCTACATTCATTCCCTTCATGGCAAAAGCATCCAAATAAAATGAAGTACACTAAGACCACTCAGATGCAACTAAAGTGTCACAAACAAAAAGGCAATCCAGATAATGGGAAGCTAAGCCAGGTTCTAGTCCCAGTCACCACTTTGAAACATCACACTGTCAAACATCTTCACAAAAACACACTGCCTTTGGATCTCTCTGGCTGCTCTGAAACCTATACAGCTAAAGAACCCTTCAAATGTAATATTTTTACCATCAGAAGAAAACAAATCAGAAGACAAAATTCTCCCTCCTTTTTTGAGAGCAAGGAAATGGTATAAATCAAACAGACTAACTTATCTGAATTTTAATCCCTCTCTAGGCTTTCAATCATCTCTAATTTAGACCTTTTCTAATTTCACTGAATGAAAAGCAGTCATTCATGAAATTTCAGCACAGATGAGCAGTTGGGTGCAGCAGGGGAAAGCTACCTAAAGTCCAGAAGAGAAACATATTAAAGGCTTCGTTGATTCCAGACATCACCGTGTTCTGAACATGTCTGATACAGGCTGTCCTTGGAGGGGTATCACGGTGCCAGTTTTTTGGTGCATCTTGTCTCAGTTGCACACTGACCTTCACAAATGCAGTTGTGAAGCCAACAGGAATTAAGCCCATGCAAAGTCTTGCTTCCACAAACCAGAGGTGAGCACAAACACTCTGTAATCACTTGGTTTTTCTCTCTTCCCAGTTTAGACTTCTCTCCCTGTTTACACATAGAATTCCCAGGGCAGACACTTTGTGTCACATTAAGTGACATTAGCCAACAGCTTCCTGTTCTGCTGCTTCACTCCAAGTGCATTATCTACCCACAAGTGTTCACTTACATCTGTTTAAAAAAAAAACCAAAAATAAGGATAGTAGCAAAATAAACCTGGAATCATACGTGATGTTGTCAAGCTTACAGACTTTTTAAGGGAACCTTTAAGGTGGTTTACAGACACATAAAATGTATATTGACTTGAAAGATGCCCTCTGAGTCTTATACAATGTTTTTTGCAGTGAGGAAAATGACAAGTACCAGCAATGCAACAGTACTGAGCTATTTGGTGTTGCACAGACACAAGTGTCTGGGGTGACCAGGAAAGTGATAGCCAGACATTTTTTCAATATAAATACTTAGATCTTTTATGGTTTGTTTACAAGCCAGAGCTAAGCAGTAAATTTTCTCTCTCAACATTCTCCTGTTTTCCAATCAATCAGATCCATGATCCTCTTGCTCAGTATCCAGCTTGGTCAGTAGTAGCTGTTTCAGGTGCCAGAAATATAAATTATTGCATTGTGAAAGAATACACACCTAGATTTACACTCCTTAGCCTTACAAGTAAAGCATAACTTCTGCCCTTGAACAGGAAGATGAGGCTTAAGAAAATATTGAAATGTCCTTAAATAATCAGTTTTAAACACATGGAGAAACCTTGCAATGTTAAGAGGCCTTGACTGTGCTTATTACAGCAGGCTTAGAGTCCCCTCCACAGCTTCCCACAGCTTCATGGAATCGCAATAGAATCACGCAACAGAAATCCATTAAGTCCACAACTGCTGTGCCAGCACAGCATTATTCTCTACTGTGTAACTTCTCCCAAAAATGATGTGAGGATTAATTCATTACAGTTTGTGTCATGCTTTGAAAGCACTCAGTGCACAGAAGAGCCAAGAGAATTATTAGAGAGAGGACAATCAAACCCTGGTGATCCTCTATCCCTGTGGGCCCTGTTTAGAGCAACAGTTTAGCCTAACAAGGAGAACAAATTCAAAAGGAAATTCATTAAAACAAATGTGAAAGTAAAATGATAAAAATGCAGTCACACAGGAAACAAGAATCTTTAAAAGAGTTATTAACTTCTACTCCTTACCTAATATTGACTAATGCATGGGTCACCTTGCTTGCAGGCTCTTTCCATTGACCAGCATTGGTAGACAGCCTTAAAACTAAAAGGAGAAGACAGTTAACAGTGCTGGAAATTTCATAATTCAAAACAGAAAAAAAAGTCTGCTTTGGCAAGATGGCAGTCCAGGAACCACATCAAAACAAAGGTCATCTCTGAGATGATCCATGATCCAGGGCAGAAGTTCCCTTCAAAGCCTATCTAGGAAACATAAGGAACACAGAAAACAGAGCAGAACAGAATAATTACTCAGAGGCAGAGGGGACAGAATAACCTGGGTCTTCCTAATTGCTTTCATCATCACACACAGTTAATTTTCCCCAGAAACACAACAGCGTCCCAAGTCTAGAACAGCTTTTATTTCACACAAAGCTGTTCTCTTCCAGCTCCTACTTATGCAAGGTTCCATCTGAACTGGACTACATGCTGCAGGTTAAACCCTCTCCAGCAATGATGGATTCTTTACATCCTCATTTATCTAGAGTTGCAGAGAATTACACACCAGGATAAGGAAAAACACTCTCTGGAGGAAGAAGGGTGGTGTTCTGCTGCACAGATGGTCTCTGACAGACTTAAGAGCAGATCTGAAAACATTCTGCAACAAGAACAACTTCTAGGGAATCCAATTCTTCTCTGCCAGAGTACCAAAAATATTTATTTAGGTCAAAATATGTAGTGTTTTTATGGTGGCAGTTACCTGCACGTCTCTTGGTAAGCATCAAAACAGTAACAGATCCTGTAGCAGATGTTTTGATTAATTTCCATATTGCCTGAACAAAGGGAATTTTCTATGAATTGTACATACAGGGTTTTCTGGAGGTTGGATTCTACAAGAAAGGTTCACCCTCAACTTAGAAGTGAAGGAACAGCTCACCATCCATCCAAATTTAGGATCATCCAGAAACATGGATGCTACAAGTGCATGCATAAGCACAGTGGCTGCATGCTCATGCCTGTAACTGCAGGACAGAAGCTTTCAGTCCTGCAGATCTGCATGAAATTCAGTTTAGGAACAAGAAAAAAAAACAAACAAGTAAATTAGATTCCACCTCCACTTCCAACATGGAAAATTTCAATCACATTAACAGAAAAACTGAAGGACAGAGTAGCTTTCTCATCTGTGCTAACAAATACCCCAAGGCTAGGGGACAAAACGGTCACTGTAGTCCCAGAGATGGGCTGACAAGCAAAGGGAAGCTATCAGGACACCTGGTGGCTTTCATCAGCTTGAGACAGTGCTACCTTCTCACCTCTTAGTCTACCATTACACGTCTTTTGCAGGAAAAAGTTGTCAGCTCTGAGTAACATTACTTTGTCAAGCAGTAGGTACTGTACTGGAATATCTGATGTATTCAGAGAGGGTTTCCATTTAGGCATCTGCAAAAGTAGTTCAACAGGGCTTACTCTATGTAAGCAGAATGGAAAACATTCATGTGACAAATGAATTGTTTCAAGAGGTCAGGTGTGTCCTTTGCAACCCAACTGAGGAAGTATTTGAGTGCATTACTCCTCTATTCCACTTGCCTTCAGCTTCCACAGGGGATGGGTTTGAAAAAATTATTAGCTAGTAAAAGCACCTCGTCTTACTAGCTGCAACTCCTGGGAGTAGAAAATGGGTTAGCAAAAAATCTCATGCACTCAGAGGGCACAAAAATGGCCAAGTGATCCCTTATGTAATGGCTGAAAACTGTGGAAAATTCATACAAAAGGGCAGTCTGCTCCTGCTTGCAGTTACAGAGAACATTCAGCTACTTTTATTGAGGTGAGGATGGTTCTCTCCCCTGTCAGGAGAGGGCTGTGGCCAACTGTCTGCCCTTTAACTCCCCTCTTATGCTTATGATAAGCCCTGTTGTTCATTGGGTGATCACACTGAGAACGGAGGAAGGAGGGAAGGAAAGAAAGGTCCTTCTAGAATAAAGCAAACAAAGAACACAGTTATATTCTTTTTTTCACAGCTTCAGGCATGCAGCACACCAGTGCTGCTACAGCTACCCTGGGCTGCAGGCTGCTGTGCATAACACTGCCTGATTATGCCTCCATACATTCCTTTCTCTTCTTTGTTCCTCTTTTCCCTGCTGGGTGTCACTTGGCTCCCTCCTCTCTCTCGTTGCAGGATGGCAGCTTCTTCCTGTTTTGCCAGTGGGCACATTCTTCAGTCCAGTGATTCGCTTGTCACTGGAAGCAGGTTTGTGAGGGCTGTTTTCTTGGTTGCTTTAGCAATGAGTGCAGTAGATATGATTTGTCTAGCACAGCAAGCTTCTTGCTATAAGTTTCTCAAATTCTTTTCCAAATTCTTATTTGCATTCAGTGTTTCTGTATGCTGGGTGGTTCTGTGGCATGTACCTGCCTTTTGACTTGAAATGCAATAGAGATAAACTACACAAAAATGCATGAAATACCACATCCTCCATTGTGGTAGCAAATGTATATTTCCAAGAACCCTAAGTGACTGACAGAGAGGCAAGGAGTCTGTTCCTATTTTTTTTCTGACTTAAAAAAAAAATTATCCCTTCAACAAGTTTATCCCTCTCTCAATTCTTAATTTACCAACATGCTGTAGTACACAAAACATGTCCACCCAGCACAGCACACATCAGTAGAAGGTTGACAGGAAACACCTGACACAAACATCCTTTTTCCACCACCCTCAGCTCCAGTCAGCAGCAGTCCTGACAAGCCAGGAGGGACTCACCCATAGAGTAAAGGTTGTCAAAATTCTGATGCATCCGAACGATTTCGTAATACAGCTCATCATAGCTGCTGGGAGTGGGCAGAAAGGTGTCTCCATAAGTGATGAACATGTTGAACAGGTTCACAACCTATACAAGTGATAAGTTACAAGAGGAATATTTATCCCAAATCTATTCTGCAACAGAAACAACACAAACAATGTCCAAAATCTCCAAAGAAATAGCTTGCAGTTGCAGCAGACAGTATTACATCACTTCATTGCTTTATCATTTTCCTTATTGTACAGATGAGACAAACAAGAAGTTTAAATGCTATTTTATCCAGGAGCAGAAAAAAATGTTTCTATTTTGTTCAAAGGGCCACAGAATAAGAAAAAATATTATCAAATCTGGAAAATTAAACTAGGCCTTTCCTTACATAGACTTCTTTATTTCATTGAGCAGACCCTACCGTGAGCCCAAGCACTGCCCTTTGCAAACACCTAGCAAAACCAACCACAATGATATTCCTCTGCTTTGTGGCCTCCTCAAAAGGCCAGAAACCCATTCTGGAATCCTGTCAGGACTACATTTCTCTCCTAAGATTCATTCTTAATGAAGTTGTTAAAAATAAGAGGATTTGTGTGTACTCACCATAAGAGCAAGGGTGAAGATGTTGTGCTTGGCCAACAACACAGTCTCATTAGACATAAGGAACTTCAATAAGTTGATCAAAGCTAAGAGAAAATAGTAAGTATTTTTAAAATACTATAAAAAGCAAAGCCATTTTCAACAAGTCACTTAAATACATATACATTTACATTATCTAGCGTAAACTAACTTAAATGCCTGCTCAGAAATTTATCAACCTCAGAAATCACCTCAGAAATTTATCAACCTACAGGTAGGGTTTGGCAGTGCTTTTTCTTGCTCAAATGCTCCGCTGAACAGGTAAGTGACAGCTATTTTACCAT
Source organism: Climacteris rufus (assembly GCA_013398175.1). NCBI lineage: Eukaryota > Metazoa > Chordata > Aves > Passeriformes > Climacteridae > Climacteris > Climacteris rufus. The sequence goes on along the minus strand of VZRZ01003219.1, from coordinate 369,255 downwards.
CCCACATTTCTTCTCCTTCACTGACTTCCCTATCAAATCTACTCAGGCTCAAGGTAAGTCTCTTGTTAGCTCAGTCAGTTCATGGAGATTTTTCTATCTGCTAGATCCTGGAGTGAGCTTTGGGGTTGGAGAATCCAACTGTCTCATTTCTGCTTCCTTTATCACCAACATGATGTATGCATAGTCAGCCCCAAACTGTCACTCTTGTTGATACATGCAGTTTAAAAAAAAAAAGGTAACAAAAAACCCCACAGCACAGCTTTTCTGTAGCTCTGTGTCAATGCTGCTGCACTGGTAAAAGGAAGGATGTACTACTTTATTGTGTCAGTTATCCAGGGCTGTGCTGTAAAGATTACAGATCTGGTTCACACTTGTCTTAAATAATAAAACAACAAAAGCTCCTGCTGTAACCACCCAATATCCGTTAGTAACAGTGGTAATTAACAAAAAGGTTGGCTAAAAATGCTTTAATCAAACAGAATTTACAATAAACAACTGCATTCCATGAGCTTGAATAAAATTAAAGTTCTATATCTTTTTTGTTCTAGTTGTTGAAATTTTCAGATCACTATCTTCTTCTGCATTATAGCTGTTCAGAAATGAAAGCTGATGCCTGACTAGAAGAGGTTCTTAATGTACTCTCTGCATTGAAGTCAACAGATTTCAAGACTTAAAACATCTGAATTTAGATGTCCTGAAAAGTCAAGCTGGAACGTTATGCACGCTTTTTCAAAAATGTTCTTAATTATCTACTAATTGGTAACTTCTTCTAACAGAACAATACCAGGCATTACTCCAGTTTCTTTTAGGCACAAGCAGAATTTGTTAATCTGTTTTTCCCCCACCATTACACAAGTGACCCAGTAATCAGAAAGAAAAACAATTCTGGTTTGGGAGAACTCCACAGTGAATGCAAAAAGACCGTTCACCTCAGCCGAAAGGTACAGGCTATGAAAGAGGAAAAGATAAAGCACAGGAAACAGGAATGAGGTAAGGGCAGAATTTAGATACTCATCCTCTTCAAGATTATAAAGTATCCACAAAAGGTAAAATCAAAAAACCTACAGTAAAAAGATGATCAGATCTTGAATGAAACAAAACTGTCAGATTCTGCATACAGTCCTGAAACCTCTACTTTACAATAATATAAGCTCTCCATGCATACCAAATGTTTATATATGCCCACCAAAAGGGAAGCCTACAGCCCCAAGATGGGCATTTACTCATCACAGGCAAAAGCTACTTCGGTTTAATCTTCCAGTGGGTGGCCGATGCTGAACTGCAGACCAGAATGAACAAAGTTCTCTGCAAACTCCAGTCATGCAAGTGATGTATCTTTCAGAGCTGTTCCAGGATTTAACCATCAGCAACAGCATCTCTACCCTCCATGTCAGCAGATACATTAACACCTTTTCAATCCAGCCACAGAACTTTCCATACCATCATCACCCCATCATCAGACAAACTCCTGGAACCAAAAGCAGAGCCTGGGTTCTGCAATAAGACAGCTCTGGAAATACTCCTATCAGTTATTTTTCTGCAAAACAAACGTTTCAAAACAAAGAAGTAGCAGGTACAGATGGGCTCTCCACCGGAGCAAAGATCCAGCTAAAAACAGGTTGCCAAGGTAACCAAACCTCCACAGCAAAAAAGTAGAGTCTCCTGCAGTCTGTGCCTTGGACTGCAGACAGCTGCCCTGCATCTCTGTCACAGCAGCTCATTTCCCCATCTTGCAGTTACAAGCAGGGCTTTACCTTTCCTGGCCACAAAAGCCCACACAGCCACAGCTTGTGACCAGGTGCTGCTGTTCAACCACCAGCAGCTCGGGTTTCTGGAAGCAGATTGGCAGAGCTCTGGATTTCCTGTGACAAGTGGTGGGAAACCTCTTGTGCATCCCTTTGCCTCTTGCTCTCCCACCAGAGCCCTGCTGAATGGCCTTTGCCAGCAGGTCAAGGCACAGCGTGACGAGAAAGCCATGGAACATCCAAACACAGTGAACACAAAAGCTGCCTGCAATGAGGAGACACTATTTTTAAAAGAATGAGCATATTTGTCCAGAGCACAAGCACTCACCACATGATGAGGACAAGCACCCTCCAAGTGCCCACTGCAGTACTTCCCAGAGATCACCCTGAAGCACTTGTACTGCTCTGTATTGATGATAACATTTGAAGGAGATCTTCCTCTGTTCTACCCCTACATTTGTTCTGGCCATTGTGACAAATTCGCTTATGTTTAATTTTCCTGTTCCAGTTAGAAGACAAGAGATTACCAGTGCTTGAAATCAATCTTTAAACCCAAACTGCACTGCATCAGCCCACTCACAACTACCTGTGCTGTTCCTTCCCTAAGAACTAGGAAAGGAGAGGGACATGCTTCACATGAAGAAGAAACTCAGTTCTGGGTTCAGTCACTGTGAACACTGCACAGACAAATTTATCAACTGTTAGGAAACCACGCATTCCTAAAAAAGTTGCAGTATTTCTAATTAGGATATACACTACATCGATGCTAAAAGAGCAACCAATCTTTTCCCATGCCAGCACATTCTGCAGCAGCCTCTGCTCAAGTGGCTCTGAGGAACAGGAACACTGTGGAACCCTTAAATCTCTTTGCCATTTCTCTGTAGTTTGTTTGCAAGGCAGACCCTCTACTGAAAACGAGGACAGCTATGCCCTGAAGTTTTCAGAACTAACAACTTTTAGATCTGGCTTCATATGCCTAGTGCCCTTCAGCGACAATTACACACACAAAATAAACCTTTAGAGGGAAGTCCAACTGACTGAACACCCCTCTGCCCTTGAGTTCCAACAGGGCACTGATGCTACTATTCCTGAGCAATCTGAAGCCAAAACAGATGTGTCACTTTTTCCCTGCTGCAATCAACTGTTCGCCTCTCATGCCCCACCTGCAGGCTGCCCTCTCAGACTAGGCAGGAAATTATCCTTTTTTTTCCCAACAGAGGAGCAGCTCAGTCTCTCAGCTGCACAGGCAGATACCAATGTGATACTTGCTTGGGCTCAGCCACATTATCCCAAACTCTGCTCCAGGATTTAACACACAATAGATGATTTAGGCATGAGATCTATTTCAATATTAAATGGAAAACAGCACCATTTTTGCTATAACCTCTAGAGACTTTTTTTCCTCTCCCTAAAGATATCTGTCCTTGGTATTCATCAGCAGGACCCAATACACCCACTGTGGTGAATCTTGAAACATCCATAATGTCACAATACAGCAGTGTCACCAGGTATTCTTTAGCAACAAAGGGAGGAGGCTGTAACTAAACAAGCAGCCACCAGTATTTTCATGTAAGTGACCTAAGCTGAGTGCACTGGCTGTGCTTCTTAAATCAACAAGAAGAGAACACAGCTTTGGACACCTATGTTTACAGCCTCAAAACCAAGCAGACAAGCATGCTGCGTGGACACAGAGCCATGTGATTGGCTGCATGTGAAAGTGGTATAAAGCAGGTTGGTTCTCAGGCAATTTTCTCTCCAAAGGATTATTACAGTGAAAGGATGAAAAGTGACATCATCAGCTTTTAGATACCCTCCCTGCTTTTTAAACTGAAATGACTGCAGTGAAAGAACCTCTTAGCTCCTTGGCTGCACAGCTGCTTTTGAAGACAGACACTTTCCCTTATCAGCTCCCATGGCCACTCTGTCTGCCAAGGAGCACCAGCACTCCTGCTCAGTTATTTGCTGCCCTACCCCAAGCCAATTCTCTGTGAGAACACTGTGGACAGACACCTTTTCAACAGGATAGAGGCAATTCCTGTTGCAGATGCCCTTCACTCCCTCCTTCCCCTATTCCTATTCTCCGAGCAGGCTTACCTTTTCTCCCTGTAGGACTTGTTTCAAACAGAAGTATACCCGGCCCCCAACTTAACTGGGATTCATACAAAGTTTTTGTTTTATTTAGTGTCTCAGTGTTCTCTGTTTGGATCATGTGTAATGCAACAGGACCATGGAGGTAGAACAAGAGAAAAGGGATAAAAAAAAGTAGTAGTGTCATCCCTTGGGCAAGTCAGAATGTAGCACAGACTCTGCCAGGAGCATCAGAAGGCTCTGACTTGTTATTGCACAACAGAGCAGAAGAGAACAGCCCTGAGACGCTCATCAATGAGAGCCTGGACGGGTTGAGCACAGTTCAGAGGCCTCTGTCACTGCATCTGCTGCACTTACAGGTCAAAAATCATCTAATGGTGCATATAATGGCCCTCAACAAGGGAGCAAAGGAGAAAGAGATGTGAGGGCTCCTCATCTGCAGTATAACATCAATTAAAGGATCCTGTGCTCTACTAAAATCCTCCATTTTTCTATTCTTCAACTTTCAGGGCACACTGGGAAGAACAGTGATTTTCCCATTCCCTCTATAAGTTACCACTGAACCAACAGTATATTCAGTGTCCTCCTTTCAGAGTCTCAAATCACAAACCCCTTAGAAGGATCCCTGTTCATACACCACTAGAAGGCAGCTGAATCATGACATCTGGGCAATACTTCCATGCTGCAGAGAAATCCTACAAGTGCTTCAGCAGCACAGTAACCACCCTGGACCTCCTACTGTCACCCTCTTCACACATACATACTCTCAAGGCAAGGTCCACACCACTCACTGTAGCACGTGGTAAGCCAGACATGGTAAGGCTTAGTGCAGCAGACTGCAATTGAGAACAAAGAGGATTTGATTCTTCAGCAAGCAGCACTGGTCTTTCTGTGCTTCAGTTCTACCAACATGAAAGAGAAAACAGTACCATTCTATCTGCAACAGTACTAGAAGCACAAACAGAGCAACAAGAAGAGCCTGGCTGTACCTGGCCAGATCAAAGGTCCACCTACGCTTAGTGTTCTGTCTCTAAATGGTCAATATCAAACGTCTCTTGAGAAATAACAGGCCACATAGTGCTTTCTCATATGTTCTTCAAGACTCCAAAATTCAGCTTGATTCCCTTACATGGGGGAAACTACAGCACAGAATGTGAAAAAAAAACAGATTCTCACAACATGACAATACCATACGCATGGACCAGTCCACTCTCTTGTTCCTGACTGGAAGTCACAAGGGATAAGCTAGGGTAACCATACAGCCCACTGTGCAGCTACCAGACCCTGCAACACAGTAATCACCTCTAGTAAATGCTGTACCTGAAAGGCAATTCAGAATTAAGGAAGCAAAAGGCTCAAATACAACATACTGAGATGGCCTAAATGTTAGAAGGGGGCAAATCTGGCCACATCCAGCATTGGTGGGCACTCAGAAGAACAGTGATCAAAACAAACTCAGCAGGAGACGTGCATCTACAGATTGGGTTTGACAGCAAAGAACCAGCTGAGGTATTTTCCAGACAAAGTTGCAGGAATAGGAAGTGTGTCCGAGAAATAGTTACATTGCTATTACAAACTAATGCACCAGAACTCCCTGAGGCACAAACTATCCCAGCATCCTTGGACAAATGAACCAATTACTCAGGGACAGCACTTGCAGCTTCCTGTCAATCAGCCACAGCGCTGGAAAACAAGACTGTTGCACCAATGCTGCAGTCCCCTCTCAGGGGAGCAAGGGAAGCAACACAGGCTCTGTCAACATCACCAGTCAACATGCCTCAGCTCCTTGGCTCAGCTCTGATCAGGAGGGAGCCCCCTGCTCACTGCTGTAACCATTACCTGGCTGGACGCTCCTCGACCCTCCCTGCTTGCTGGCACAGGCATTGCCGAGTTCCTCCTCCTGGCCACCACAGCTCTGTGGCAAAAAGCAGCTGGCTCCTGGCAGGCTCCCCATCACCAGCACTCTACAGCTGTTCCCTCTTTTCCCTATGACTCTCTCTCCGGGTACAGCCATGGAAGCAGCCTGTTTTCTTAATGAGAGTCAACAGCTTGCCAGAGGGCTGGAGCACATGCTGGCATAACCCATCGCTCCCAGATCAGCCGAGTAGGACACTTCACTTCCAATCCTTTACTTTCTTTATATAGCCCCCATCCCCAGCACTCACTGTTCCCACCTAAATGGAGCCAACAGTGTGAAACTGCAAGCTTAATGGAAATGCTGATTGCTGATGCCAGAGCAATGCTGCTTGATGGCAATCCAGCAAGAACACAGATTTTCCAACTTCAGCTAAAGCTCAGATGAACAATATGCTTTTTTTCTTAAAAATAATAAAAAAAAAAAAAGCAGCACACACCCACAGGCTTCATTCCTCTTTAGAGGAAAGGGAAGTATTGAGTTCAATTCTGTTTTGTCTGACAGTGTAGGTTCACACTGTTAAACAGTAGTCATGGGAGTTAAGGTTGCACATTTTTGCCCAGGGTTTTAAAACAGAAAAGGTGGAGAATCTGGAGAAAGAGCAGAAACATTGTGTGAGAACATGGAAAGACAGTAAGGTAAGGAATCCAGGAGTGCTGCTGCTTGAAAACAAGAAGGCAGGGATAAATCATGGTATTCTGGATGCTGCAACCCCTCCATGCAGAGAAAGAAACAGCTGTGAACAGCTGACTGTAACACTTCTGTCATCGATGGAACTGATTCCCTGGAGAAATTATCACACTATCTCCATCACATCACCATGATCTGCAAATCATCAGGGATTCACAATCAAATTCTTCAGTATTTGCTAGCTTATTTAAAATGCCATTTACAGGACAGAGCAACATATTTGGACAAGACCTGCCAGGCTGAGGCAGGACGACCAAAAGGTTGCTAGACTTTTGTCCATGCAAATGCCTAAATTCTCTTTGTGCCCTTCTGAGCAAGGCTCTGTTGATGAATTCCAATCCTGATCTCACCAGGTGATCAATAATAGCCACAAATCTTGTATTTCTTTTCTTTCTGTCCATCAGCTACCAGGGTCAAACTCTTTATCATCAATATTAAAATATGTTAACATGAAGTAAAGGTAACTAGAATTAAGTAATAGAACACTAAGAAAGATTTAAGTAAAAGCAGATGCTGCCTAAAAATGACCCATGCAGGGAATTTAGAACATCCTCTTTTACAAGAAAGCCACCGAGTTTGTGCATTTCTTACACTACCTTCTTTAAGAGATTAACACTGGGACGTGTCACCAAACAGCTGCACGCTCCTACCACAAAAATATTCTACCTTTGGTTGAACAAGGTAACATGGAAGGGTTCACCAGTTGAGAACAACAGCAGAATACTGCAAGCAGACATTGGCAGCCTTCCTTCTGACCTTCCTGTCTTTCTGCCTGTAAGTGAGCTTTGTGAGATGGGACTGGGGTTTTCTTTGGGGTAACATGGAGCGCTGTCAGGAGCGCAAATTAAATAAATCAATGAATATCAACCCACAACATACACCACAACTATAAACAAAAATTATTTCATAAAACCATCTTTCAATTTCAATCCTTTCCTAAATTCCCTGAAATAGGTAACAGGATTAATAGTAGCATTCCTGAACCAAGCTTGTGCCAACACGGTTCCACATATCCCAAGCACCAGCATTCCTATGAGTAAAGAAAACAGGACCTCCTAAGGGCTGCCAACTCCCAGTATGTATTCCATGGCACAAAACAGTTACAGCCTTCAGTTTGTGTGAGAAACTAAGCCATTTTCTAACCAAGTAGCCAAGTAGCTCTATGGTCTTCCTAATTCTCATGGCCTCTAGTGACCAGGCACTTCACCAGTGAACTAGACTATCTAGTACACCAGTGTATGAATCCTGCCTCCACAATGGCTGCAAAACTATAAGGTTCCCTTGCCAGGTAGCTGCTGCAGGATGTGACAGTGACAGCAGGATTAGAGATGAAGGGGAGACACAACATCACCTGATTTCCAGTCTGATCAGCAACATCAATCAGAGGGCTGAAGCAGACCTGATCAACAGTCATAAAACCAGAAATGACACAGATAAATACTCTCAGTAATCAATGTTTCAGTCACAAATAATAAACTTAAGTGATTAAACAACACCACTTTAAATATGCATTGCATAAGGGCAGTGTTATATATCCTGAAAGTAGGGGTGGGTGGGGAGATTCTCCCCCCTAAAAATTGCTTCTTTATTTTAAAATCTTCCACAGAGAAACCTTTCACCTCTTTATTATTCACCCAGAAAGATTTTGAAAGCAATACAATCCCTGTTATAAATACAGAACCTGACAAAAAGATCTGAAGAATGTACAAAAAGGGGGAAAAAAGTATATTTTGTCCAGTAGTGTTGTAAAAGTCTGCTTTGATAACCCTAAAAGGAAAGAGGTAAAAAATTAACTTCTTGATAGTGCTACATATTTGAAGCACCTTGATTTCAACAGTGCATTCTGCATCCACCAAATTAACTAAGCTACAAGATAAGGAGTTATAGGCCTTATGTTAAAATAATTCGGAAACTTATCTTCAACACTTACTAATGGCAATGCCCACTTTTAATCCTACTTCGCATTCAATTGCCCCAATAAATAGCTATTTCACCATTATTATTATTATTACTTTATTTCAGACTTTTTTAGGCTCTACTCTTGCTATTAAAAGTCTGTATTAAAATTGCTTTTATTTCTTTAAACATGGCTTTTGCTTAAAGCAAACCATAGCAACTGCAAAGAAGTTACCTGCACCTCCTAAGCTCAGAGTGACTTGCTCAAGCATTGCTAATTTTGAGGTGGGAGGAGTTGAAGAAATGAGGTCTTTTTATATAAAAAGCTTAAATGACTCATGAAAACTCTTCTGGCATAGCTTATACATGCTTGACAACAACAACAACATATATAGCACTGCCCATCACCCAAGTACTGTACAAACTAGCCCAAGAACATTGGGCATAACAGGCTATTTTCTGAGAACAGGGAACTGGCTGTTCCCAAGTTTCCTAATCACCTCTTGACATTCAATTAATCAGTGTTTAGAAAGTATAAGGTACCTGGAATAACAGTCCAGGAGATTTCCAACTGGCCAAAATATCTGCAAGCAAACAGGTAAACACAGTCATATCCACTTAGAGTTTCTGACCTTGGCCAAATTTCCAGGCTAGCCACAAGCAATGGTTCACTGTCAGTGGCAAAAAAACCTGAAGGTTTTCTACAGCACTCAAAGGGAAGAGCTGCACACTAACCACAGGTGATGGAACTGAAGTGAACAGTCTGCTGAACGGGGCTATTAAAAAAGAACCAAGATCAACAGACATCTCTGGATCTGAATGTCTACTCTACTTACCAGTAACTGCATTTGCCAATCACTTTCATAGGCTAATCAAATTACAACTGCTTTTCACTCTCCAGCCCTCTTTTTTAAGATATTCCAGAATTTAGCTCCACTAGTGATGTGATATTTATTTTCACACTACTTTTAGCTAGAGCCAGCTTCTACACACTACTTTTGCCACCCACAGATTTTCCTTTCTGTCAATCCTGTTTCCAGCTCTCAAATCCCTGCATCTTTCTCTGTCAGCTAAACATTCTTGGTTATCTGGTCAGACCACAGCTAGAGATTTATACTGCTTTGAGTGTCCTGGTCCCCTGACTTAAGATGAAAAAATTATTCTAATAGAGAAGCTAATGCTGGATCACATCCAAAGACTCTGTAACAATATTGTTCTTATTTAAGCTCGTATGTTGCAAAAGGAAGTTCAACAGAAATAAGATCATATGGAAACAATGTGCCAAATAGTAATACATCCAAAAAAGTATAAAGCATTACAGACTGCATAAACAGCCTGGTATGTGTCCTGAGAGATGGCAAAGCACCCTGGCTCCACTGCTTTTCTCTGCCATCATTGCAATTTAAAATCAAAAATGGTAAATGCAGAGACTTTCTCAAAGTGCTGCTGGCCTTCCCTAATGAAGACAAAGCATCCACAAAGGAAGAGCATCAATCCATCAAATGACACACAAGTGGCTTTCCTTAATTAGAAATTAGCTAACATTAGAATTGGCAAGTGAAGAGAAGGCTCCATACACTGCTCCTGCTTCCACCTACAACCTTTATCTCAGTGCCTCCGCACCCTACACTGACTACCTACCCCACCAGATTCTCTTTGTCTTCTTCTCCCACTCAATTTTCTGCCTGAAAAAACTCTCCTCCTTTTATTTGCCAGGTAAAACGCTCTCCCTTTCTTTCAGTACTTCCTTAACACCAATTCCCTCCAGCTTCTTTGTTCCACTCAGCTCTGTTGGGGAGCCTCCATTGCTATTATCCGTGCTGCACAACAGGGACACTGCTTCAGTCATCACACACTTTGTCATTCTAGAAGACAAGTGTGGGCTTGAAGACCTTCTGTAAAGCACACCTGATGGGGCAACCTGATATCTCAGACCTTACAGTGAACAGCTGCTCCCTTTCAGCTGTTCCATCCAGCAGCGATAACTAATTCTTCAATTCAACATGAAAGTCTGATGGTCATATGAAGGACAGAAATTAATTCAGAAGTCTCTGTGCTCTGGTTTGGAATTGTCTGTCACACAGATCAAGACCACAGAATAAGCCATTCCTTCACATCAAAGGCAGCAGCATTCTGGGTAATCAAAGAACACCTTTGACAGGGCTAAGAGTTAATTATGAAACAGATCTCAAGATAGGGCTGGCAATTAGCATTTACTCTGCAACATATGGCATTCTAGAAGCACACCTGGAGCAGCCAGGATGTGCCCTTTGACAGGTGTATGTACCATTTCAGCCAGGGCCTTCCAGCTTGTATGAACCACCGAGAAGCTACAGAAGAATCTCTCTGTTCACCTCAAGATCCTATTTAAAAAACTTTTTTGAAACATTTTTACAGTAGTTTACTCCCACGAGGGGATTTCCCTAAATACACAGAAATCTACAGTAAGCACAGAGTTCCTCAGTTACACCAGGGGTGCAGACACTCTGGGTCCTTCACAGAAACCTGACCAACCCAGGTGCTTTCACATTACTGCTTTGCTTTCCAAGCATGTGCAGAACTTCACACTTCTGAGGCACTTCACATGTCCAAAGCACTATACAAACACCAGCTAATTAGAGACAGCTAACAAAGGTATCTCAAGATTCTGAATCTCAGTGCATAGCAAGGATTTTATTTTTTCCCCTCCCCTAAAACAGGTAAAGTTAAGGATTGAAAGATGCCTAAGAGTGTGCTCTCTGAACTGCAGAATAACACTTTCAAGCAAAGTGTACTATATTTGAAACTTCCATTCTGCCAGTGTGTAGAAAAGACCCAGCTCAGCCTGCCAAACAGAAATGGCTCTGGTTCACTGGTAACTGCTGAGAAGATACCACACACATTGTCAGAAGCAATTTCTGTTCACAACAGACATCCACATTGTACACACTCTTCTCCTGAACTGGCACTACACTGCAGCCATGCCTCTAGGGCTCTGTTCTGAAGAAAACAACTGAAAAGGAACTGCTAATCCCTTAATTAGTGGCACCCGCTTCACCTTCTGCAGGAATAATTTAGGAAGTCTGAATGGGCCACATGTCACACGAGGTGAAAATTTAATAACTGAAAGTGACTCAGGTTGTTGGTTCATTTCTCTGTACCTACATCTCAGCTGGGCAAGGCTACTGAAGGGAAGTACTCAGTGTTAATTGAGAACAGCTTCACAAACCACTCATCACTGCCTTTTTCAAAAGCCATCCTCTCTCAGATTTCTGATGGGAGTTGCATTACACCAGGCAAGTCGCTGATCCCAGGTCTCAAGCACAGCTCCAGGAATACACAATTAGGGCCGTGTTCCCTTGAATTTTCATAAAGCTCTTGTTTAAGCCACAACAGCAAGGGGATTAACTGTACTTTCCTGGCTGAGCTACTTCACTGCTTGCTAGGTAAGAACTGAGGCACATACCATATCCACCAAAGACGCCTGTTAGGTCTCATCATCCATTCTGCTACTCCCTTCCTCACACCTCCCACGCAATGATTGCATCATGTAAGAGTCCTACAAAGCTGTCCACTAGATTATGTCAAACCCCATAATACTTATTTATCTATTTTGGGATGCAAGTGGAATGAACCAGACTATCCACCATCAACTCAAAGGTCAGAGTTAAAAGCCTCTCTTCCCTCACACTGGCATTTTGAGGCTGCTCTCTTCAGAAGGAGCTGCACACATTATTCTATGTGTGTGCATCACTTACGGTAAATAAGAAAAGTAAGGTCCATCTCCCTTTACCCAAGAGCCTACCTCCCTTCTACTCACAAATATCAAGAGAGAAACACTACTCCATAAAACATGACTCCATTTTCTCCAATCAGGTGAAGGAGGACTCAGGTAATGAAACAGAAAAACAAAGACATTTGGATACCATGGTGACCATGGACAGACAAGAAAGTAAATTAGCTACCATTATGGTAATGAACTGGCTTTCCAAAGGCGGCAATTTGCATTTAGCAACTAAGAAGCAAAAGAAAGATACTTTAACAGAACTGCTGCTTGCTTTTTAACCCTATAGTAATGAACAGGCAGTCACAGCCACAAAACAACCACTGTTCTGGGTTTTTCGTATTTGACTGTCTCTGCAGAGGCCAAGTACCTGACCAGAGCTCCCTCCAGGTGTAATGAAGCCTCACTCTGCATTTCTTCTGGTAACACAGCAGCTTGTGCACAATCTGAATGCAGCGTCTGCAAAAGAGAGAGCAAAGGATTAATGACATTGCATTTTCCAGAAATTCCACATTGAACCTGAAGTACCTCCACAATCAGCAGCAGGGAAATGGACAAATTCAAAGAGCATGAGAAGAGGATGGGAGTTGTGGCTTTGACCTCCTAAAGGAACCAAGACCCACAGAAAAAGAATCTGGTAAAATTAAGGAAAGGGGCCTGTATTTCAGTTTAATCTCAAAAGGATTGGACTGACCACAAATGCAGGTCTGCTGTTTAATAAATACTTTCCACTCTTTGCTACCCTTACCTAAGGGCCTCATAAGCTCTACAAAACAAGTTACTTAACTTGCAGGCTCCATATGTATGAGATACTGCAAGTTATTGCAAAATCTGGATACAATGGAACTTCTCAGCTCCTTTGGCCCAAATGATGAGGCTAAAGGAAATGAGTGTCAAAAAACTACAAGATTTTTAGTTCGTCTGAGGTGTGTGGTTTAATTACATAAAAAAAAGATATTTCTATCAAATTTTTCAGTATCCTTAAAAAAAATTATTTAATTATGAGCTTTGGAATGATCAAGCAATACACATACAAGCTCTGGAATTCCCCAACATACAGACAGTGTACTTGTCAAGTCTCCAAATCCTACAGGTCTCTAGTGTTCATACAAAGCATACATACATAGCATAGTTCATACATAGCATAGTTCATACATAGCATCTAGTGTTCATATAAAATCTGAGGTGCACAAAAATTCTGCACAGGTAACATCAGAACCAAAAATACAATACAATGAGTAAACTCTCTAACACTAACTATCATTACAGAAAAGACAAAAATATATACCAATTTGAGTTTGTTAGGCCAAGCTATTTCTAGCTATTGACATTTAGAAAAAATAGAAGGAAGACTACAAAAAGGAAAAATCCCTTTTTCCCCAAAACCCTATTTCTCAAAAACACATTCTCTCATTAAAAGCCACATCTTTCTGAAAAGACACCGATAAAAAACACCATCAGATAAACACAGAGAAATCAAATTCTAAAAACTTGCATGCAATTTATTCAAAATGAGTTGAAAAGTTCAAGATAAGGCTTTAAAAATAAGGCTTTAGAAAAAAAAATATGCAGAAGATATACATTATTCTTTTCAGACCTGTAGATAATCCCAAAAATACCACAATGAGGTAAGAACTGAAACTAACTTTGAATAAAGGTAAAACTATTTATAATCACTGAGCATGACATTAAATGCTGTATTGCAAATTGGATTCTCATAAATTCAACCAAGAAAAGGAAGCAAACCAGCTAGGATAGACAGCTGTCTTCAGATCAGGAACAGAAATAACTCTGGGGAGAAAACTCCTGTTTCTGATGTCACTGGTACTGGACAATGCCCAGCACCTTTTCACCCATGTATCTGCTTGGCTGTAAGTCAAGTTATGAAGTTATCCACGCTGGTGGGCTGTCTCTGTTTTTTAGTTTTGTGCTGAGGATCCATAATACACATAATGGGCAAAAAGCACCCTTAGTCTCAGCAACCTGAATTTCCCTTTTAAATATTAATATGCCCAGCCTTGAGCAGCTTCATATTGCCACCTTTTAAATGTGCTGCAGAGAAATATGACACTACTTGTGCATTCAGAACACCCACTTTGTCTGCAATAACTGTGTCTGCAATGGGATGGTTTCAGACAGGAGTACAGTGGAAGGACTGCACAAACATGCCAAAATGAATGGATACAGATGTCCACTGATGGTTGCTACTGCTCATCATTTTTAGTGTTATGGGATTTCTAGATGTGACTCTGCTTTTGAGTCCAAGCATTTCACACCTTTCTTGTGAAATTCCAGAGCATTACACCCATCTACAAACAGTTCTGCAATTGTCATTAAAAAAACCATTTCTCACAAACTCAACTGAACTGTACAACCCTTGAAAAGGCACTATAATTGTAAGGTTATTTGGGCAAAATCTGAACATGCTGAAAAGTTACCTTAAGGGAAAACATCCTATGTGTCTTTATCTTTTCTACAGAATATAGTGCTGTTCACGCCTTGGGGAAATTCAGCACTGTACAAACAGTCAGAGCAAAGCCAACAAACTGTCTAAATCCTTCCTCTGCCCTCCAGGCTAAGGCAGTACAAAGCATTGGAGGGGCCCCTGTGGGACACACGGAGTGCTCATGAGTATCTCTGTCCTCTTGTCTCCTTTTGCCCATCGCTAAGTTTTACCCCTTGCTGCCTCACAAGCTATTTCAGGCTTAAACCTCCCTCCCTCTCCACACTGCCTTCCAGGCTTCATGTCAGTCATCCTTGCTTTTTCAAAACTGTCTTTTCTGTTTCTAGACCAAGATTCATCTTCTGGGAAGTGGGGATTCTTGAAATGACTCTGTGTTATGAAACTTCTTTTAGACTGAAAAGCTCTTTGTGTTAGATCAAGTAGATTAGGAAAACAGTCTGAAATTGAATTGCTTTCAATTTGCTGGCACACAGAGGGTTTTTGAAGTAGAAAAAGTTACTGGAAGAGTTCATGAAAAGCCATCCTGCTCCCCACCAGCCACAAAGTGTTATTTCAGCTGGAAGATTGCTCTATGAGCAGAATTCCACCCAAATTCAAACTTCAAATGAAATCACAATGAGTTACCCCACAGACACTTACACATAGAGATCCATGGGAAATTCTTTCATCATGTGTGTGACAATGAATTCCACCATCAAATCTGACAGAAAAGGAAATGATAAAGTAAGTATTGAGCTAACTACTGTTAACTTCTAGTAGACTACAAGGAAGTCAAACTGCCCCACCTACCCATCTCTACCAGACAACAGTCCTGCTTAGATGAGAGGAATTTCACTTTTTTGTTTGTTGTTCTAAAAAGCATTAGACATTTGCCAGAATAAGAAAAGAAACTACTGGAAACTGAGGGTTCATACATAATTTGCTTTGAGGCACTGCTTCCCCATATGCTTTCCCCCACTATTACTCAAATAAAGACTATACCATGAATTCTGATGTTTAGAATTGCTCTCATATTTCAAGCCTTGTCACTAATGGAAAATTCCATTAAGAAGCACATTTTAGAAAATTCTTCTTGCCAGAAACAATGCACAGCCTAGATGTTACTTAAAGGGACACCGTAAATAACACCTATTTTTCCCTAAAACAAATTCTGAAGCCAGTTTCATCTCAACATAGGCCAAGCTTCTGCTAAAGACTAATTCAGGGGAAAAAAAAGAAAATAGGAGAATGTGTCTAACATTTAAGGCTTCCAGTCTGAAGATAACAGGCAAAGAATATAGAAATACAATTGAAAGATAAGCTAATAACTGATAACTAAGTATGTGTGTGGGTCTTCAACCCAATTTCAGCGCAAAATGCTCATCCCATGCCAGTGGTAATAATTGTGAGCTTGGTAACAGTCATGAGCTGCAACCTCCTAGGGCAATAATAGCCCAGCAGTGTGACTCAATAGTGACTAAAAACAGTGTAGGTAAAGAGTGCATGAGATCTGGTAAATCTAGAAAGATTCTTCATGCAGCTGTTGTGTCTTGGCTTCAATAATCACGTTTGAAAATGCTGAAGTCTAAGACTGTTTCCATACCATCAAACTAAACAGTCATTCAGAGATCCAGGTTCCATCCATTTCTGAACCCATATATGCTTTTGGCCTCCACAGAAATGAGAGTCACAACTTAATCATGTGCTGCATGAAAAGCTTTCCACTACGCCTCCATATCCACACACAAACTCAGTCCTAGCTACTGACATTCCTGTTAGTTTTTTGCTCAGAAAAGGCTAAATGCCCAGCAAACACATTCACAAATTTGTGTACTTTCCATAGGTTTGCCATCATCATATCATCTACAAAGCTGTTACCAGACACACCTGAACACTGAATTTGCTAATCAACTGCCCTCCCTATTGTTACCAACTCAGGTCAAATGGGTCAAGGGGCTTCTGCAAAACTTAGTGTAAATGTATACAGGATCTCTTGCTACACAGCTGCAATCTTGGATTTGTCTGTGAGGCAGCCATGTATGGACACATACACGGACTGTGAGAAAGTTCTTTAGTATGTAATTATCCTTCTTTTAAGTCCATCCACCACTCCACTTAATCCACAAATCTCTTATTTCTATTGAGCAACAGGAGATGCTTTGGGAAGCACAAGCACACTCGTGCTCTGGCAACACTCACCGAGCACGGCACACACCAGCGGGCGGCAGGGCAGGTTCTTGTCTGCTGCTTTCTTCCGATGTCGCATTGGCTTCAAACACACAAAGATGAAAAGAAGTCAGCAGAAGACTGAAGTGACAGTCTGTGTGTTACTGTATTTTTCCAGCAAATACTACCATCAGCACAGGCCTTCCTTTGTCTTTTTCTCCAACTGCCATCTTACACATATTAATCCCAAAGGCATGGCTGGAGCAAAACCGTGCCTGCTTGCCAGCATGCTCATTCTGGGGGCTTGTTTCTCTAGCTGTGCAAGTGGAGGGCACTTATACTGAAGGGAGGAACCACAAGACAAAAACAAATCACACAGTAATTCATCCCCCTTGGGTAACATACTGAATTGTTCCTGACCCAGAAGTCTGATTGTCATTCTTAACAGTGTGTGCAGTATTCAGCGGCCTTGGTGTTCATTATAACTGACCAGAAAGGCTAACTGGATGGCAAATTTGTTGTTAAGTGGTAATGACTAGCATACTTGGAGTATGCTCTATAAAGTAAGATGTTTGGTTCATTCTTGGAATAGTGACACTTCAAAGTGCTGCTTCCCTGTCAGATGAGGTGGAACTTGACAGTACCACGAAGAGAATGCATGAAGTTAGGATAACCATTCAAGTTACTTGTAACTACAGAGCTCCATGAGCCAGGTAAGGACACTTCCTCCATGGATACTTACAGGAAGAATCTCTGGAAAACAAACTTTTCTCCCTGAAGATGAATCACTCCACACAGAATGAAGCACAAGCCAAATAAGAGCACTCAGTGTAACTCCAGCTGGCTACTGTATGTCACGTGAGGGCTAATGCTTGCTAAAGATGAAGGCAGAACATCCTCTCTACAACTGATTTCCTCAGAGACCTCGTAATACACAGCTCCTCCCCAGCTACACAGGCCTCTGATTTCACTGACAGGGCAACCAGCTCTTTGTTCTTTGAAGAAGGGAGACATTCTGAGAGCAATTTCAAAATCATTCCCCAACTACTGCATTTCTGACAGTATTTCCACATGCCTTAGCAATCTAGGTTAGATGTCTGTGACACAGTTTTCAATATACAGTTTTCATACAAAATCAAATCCTCTGTTTGCATCCTAAAGAGAAAACAATCTGGAAGAAAAAACTCACCATTCTGTGTAGGTTTACACGAAAATTCATGTTGTCATCGTGAAGAAAAGCGTTAGCATACTGATCCTATCAAAAAGGGCAAGAAAAGGAAGGAGATAAGAAAAGCCCAACACCCTACAGTTGCCTTTCAAACCACGTTTCAGTGTAAAACTCCCAAGATACAGCCATAAAGTTAAAAAACCACCAGTCCACTTCCTCTTGTCCTACCCAAGCTTCCAGTTGCACAAGAATAAACCACTCCTGATCCCAATTCCACTTTAGGAAAATAAATTGCTAACAAAACAAGCAGTACTTCAGTCTTTAACTTTCTTCCCCTTTGCTCATTCAGACTCTGGACTGCACACACCATGGTGTCATAACGAGTATAACAAGTGCTATGGGTGTAAAACATGAGGTGGTTCTCCAGCACACCAGTTCCTGTGACCATGTGGATAAAGGTTTAAATTGGCATTTTGACACCAGAAGCTACTACAGTATTAGCAGATAGGTTTATGAGCTGTTCCACACCTCAGGCAAATCTCATTCCAAGACCACCTCTAAATTAAAGTGGCTTCTTCAGATAATGCACAGTCAGAATAGGTAGTAAATATACCCTCCCTTTAATACCAGAACCAAAGAATACCTTTGTTATATAGAAACAGAATTTCTTATCTTGTGTTATCTATGCATCCACCTGAAGAACAAGTGCCAAAACCATTTAATTAGAAAAATTTGAAATGTAGATGATTACTTTTCAGGCTGCACCCTGAAGAAACATTATTACAGAATCCTTACACTGGCTATCAACCTCACTGCTTTTTATTCTTTAAGAATAGAAGGTCTTTACTTGCAAGCAAGCAAAATGTAAATGCCACGCAAACACAACCACCATTCAGGACATCAGTCAGCCATTAGTACACACTTCCCATGAAACAGGGCCACATTCAGCCAGGACTGCTGACACAGCTCTGTGATGCTGCTTTCTCACCCTACCACCACACTTGCTACTTGTTTTGCTTGTAGGGACCTACAACCACACGACTTACTTTCAGACTTGTATCCTTCTTCAACAGAAGGGATATGGCACAGCCCGTGTTGACCATGAACAGCACAGAGCTGAAACCCATTAGCACATTACTCATCTAAAAGCCACATCACAAGGTCACTCAACAGCTAAGAGACAAAAGGCTTAGGTACACTCTTTTTCCTCTTCATCCTCAGGGGCTGGCTAACTCAAATAAGATGATCCAATTTTCAAGTCAAATTTAACAGTGATGCATCAGGTTTATTAGCAAACATTAAGCGCCTGAGGACCTCACCACTCAGTACCACTGTGGATATTCAGCTCCTGCTTCACAGGAGGCAGGGAGATGGAGCCCTGTAACACACCATCTGCTGAGCAGCTTCACACAAGAAACCTACCTCTGCTATGCATGTCAGGATAATGAGGCACAGCTTGCCACTGTGCAGCCGGTGCTCATCTGCAAAGGAGAAAAAACAAGTCCTCTGTGAGCCACACAAGCCTAGCAAGGCTGAAGAGTGAGATAGTTGTTGCAGCAAAGGAAAAATCCAGCTTGGAGATCCCTCATACTCCTGCTTCCTCCATGATAGCTCATAGTCTACTCTCATTAAGCACTCACCCTCCAGCCTGGCCACTAAATCCCAACCATTTATCACCAGTCAGCACCAACAGCAAAGGTTCAGATCAGAACTTCCAACAGCATTGTAAATATCTGCTGGGCTTCCGTCTCACTCCGTTTTACTTCCACAGATATTCTAAATACTGTCTTTTTGTCACCACAAAGACACACTGTTCCTTCTCTTAGATAAGATGGAAAGCAAAACATGAACTTTGCTGTAGGTTATGAAACAAGCAGCAAAGCTTTCACAGATGCACAGCACAGCAGAACGAATGCTGACATTATACTCTAAGTTCCAAGTTTTAACCCCAGTACTGAGACACACGACCTACTTTGCTCTGTGCAAAACCATGAAAGAAGGGAGTCTGCAAAGACTTCGCATTTTAAGCCAAGAGTTTCACCCTGATCATTTTCCACAACTTCTTATTCATCTCACAACTTCAAACAGTTTTGTCCTGAATGACAACTGGAGCAAAATAGAGAGGGACTAAGGCAGAAGAATGCAATTTTTACTTGGATCATTTAAAACTCTTCTCTCAATTTTAACCTTGAATATTAAGAAAAAGCACCAAGATACATATAGTCATGGACTAATATAGGATGGAACAAGCCTCTGGTTCAATCCTTGCTCAAAGCAGGGCCAGGTAAGATCAGGTTGTTGAAGGCACTGTCCAATCAAGCACATTTAAAAACCTTTGTTCTAAAAAAACACACTTGGCCCGCACACCCTCAAACCCACAAAAACAAACAAAAAAATCAACAACCTACCGATAACTTAAATTCTGAAGAAGCTTAAAATTGCACATTCCTGAGATTTCCAACAGCTCCTCTAAAGCACAAGACTACTAAACATGACATCCCAGACACCTGCCTTAAGAGTCAGACTCGAAGGACAGGGAAATCTGAAACAGTCAGACCCACTTTCATACAAATCAGAAGACAGCAACAGCCAAATTCCTTGTATCATCTTTCCAGGTGACTTTTACAAATACACTGCTAGCTGGTGTGTATATGGTAATTATAAAAACAGATAGAATGGGCTTAGCTAGCTGTTCTGCTAGTTTCACACCTCTTTTGTTTTCTTTTCTATGCTGCTGAGGAACAGATAGTTACTAACAAGAAGTGCCCTGAAGTGTGCTGATTTCATCTTGCAGCACTAAGTAAGATGAAGAGGAATTTTGGAATGGGAGAGTTAAAAGTCTCTCCTACCTCCTTAGCTCAGCTAAAATGTTTAAGTATGAAGTTTTGTGCTCCAGCAAAGCAGGAGAAATGGCCTAAAGTAACACTGATACACAAGAGTCTTGTTATTTTCACATTGTAAGGTCTCCCTGTATGTTTCTGGAGGTGCTGCCACCTCTTCTCTCTCTGGGGATGGTGGCTGTAAAGGCTCCTGTTTCACACCACAAACTCTGCCTTCCACCAATGTACTGTGAATATCAGACCATTTTCAGCAGCTTTGGGGCAGCTATGCAAGCAGTTACTTGCACACTCCATATTTTCACAGCACCCTTCATTAAAGGAACATAGCAGACCACTTTCTACAGGGAGGTGTATCAGTATGAACTCTGTTTCACAGATGGGAAAAAATGACACAGAGGTTTTGTTTCTCCCAAGGCAGCTGCCTCTGACTGACACAAGAAAGGAAAACAAGAGCAGGATCTAGCAAACACAGTCTATTAAATTATGCTCTCTGGGACAGGACCAAAACAACTGTCTAGTCCTGGATGTGGAACAAACCAGTTTCCCCTCTAAGCACTCCCACCTGTCTCAAGGCACATGGTGTCAATTAGAATTATTCCTTCTTCTTGCTGCATTGGTGTCACATCGAATCATAGAACTGTTTAGATTAGAAAAGACCTTTAAGATCATGAACTCCAATCATTAATCCAACACTGCCAATCCACCAGCAAAACATGTCCCTCACAGCCACATCTACATGTTTTTTAAACACCTTCGGAGATTGTGACTCCAGCACTTCCCTGGGCAGTCTGTTCCATGCTTGACCTTATACAAGCAAAAAATTAGGCAGGACTCCATTTATAATCAAAATATAAGGACATGAATATACCCATTATAATCAGTAAGTATTGGATTGGAAGGCACACTTTTTTAAAAGGATCGATCAGTGGAACTCATTGCCACAAAATACAATGGTGGGAAGGAGATAAGGTCTAACAGATGCACAAATTTCAAATTTTATACAAGCTAGAACCAAAGTAAAGAAAAAACCATCAACTCCTGTCTCATAACATAATAAACTCATCTCTCAAAAGCTTGTTTAGTAAGGAATCCCCTCTATCAGATTTCACTCCATCTCAAACTAATCCAGTGTGGCAGTTCCCAATGCCCTGTGCAGATTTTCCACATTACAGTGACTAGCAAGTGCAGAAGTGAAACTGAAAAACACAAAATTCTTCCATCAGAGACTTGGATCAGCAAGACAGACCCTGAGAAAAGCAAATGAGGACAATTAGAGAAATGGTAAGCCCTCCCTATGTGTGCAATTTATTAAAATGACTGAGCAAAGACTGATGTGGTTTACTTCAAAAGACAAAAGCAGGAGGAAACATGAAAGCAGATTTCAAATACGTAAGGGCTGACACAAAGGAAAAATAAATAATCCAGTCTCAATAGCTATCTTGGAGAAGATAACTAGTAATTAATTTAAATCACAGCAAAGAATTTAGGAAGTACATGAAGCTTTCTCACAATAAGGACAGTTAAACAGTGGAATGGATAGCCTGAAAATGATGCTCCATTATCACAGTGTCTTCATCCAACCTGTCTGCAACACCTCTGAGAAAAGATACAGGTAAACCTAATTCTGCCTTGGCTCTGAGGAATTGTGGTTTAACCCCAGACAACAACAAAGTACCATGCAGCTGCTCACTCACTCCCAATGCTTCCCCTCTTCCCCCAGTGGGGAGGAGAATCAGAAAGAAAAGGTAAACCATGTGGGTTGAGATAAGAACAATTTAATAACTGAAACATCATTGTGATAATCATAATAATGATAATCATAATAATCATCAGCAGAATGAGAGAGGGTAACAGAACCCAAGAGAAACAAGTGATGCACAATACAATTGCTCACTGCCTGCTGCCCAGCCCATCCTCAAAGAGCACTCAGCCCCTTCTGGGTAACTCCCCCAGTTTATATACTGGGCATGACATTCTACAGTGTGGAATATCCCTTTGGCCAGTTTGGGTCACCTATCCTGTCCATGCTCTCTCCCTGTTTTTCGTGCACTTTCTCACTGGCAGAGCAGGAGACACTGACAAGGCCTTGACTTAGGGTAAGCACTACTCAGCCAGAGCCAAAATATCAGTGTGCTATCAACATCATTCTCATACTGAATCCAAAACCAAAGCACTGTACCAGGGACTAAGAAGAAAATGAAGTCTGTCTGAGCTGAAATCAGGACAGGGGTGCACTAGATATTTTCATGAAGTTCCTTTTGGTCCTAATTTCAATTATTATTATTATTTTCTCTTCAACTAGCTTTCTTACTGAATAAGAGCAACAGAACCTAATACAATTTCACTGCAAGCTAGTAGGTGCAAGGAAACTCTCCAGCCTGCTCTTTTATTCAATGCTAAACATTCCTGAAGCTCAGTAATCGATGTATCATAGCTCTGCAACTATCTTCCTATTTTTGTTGTTATATTTAACTTAACAGTGGAAGTCGGTAAGAGGCTGAAATACGGTGCAAAGATCACTTGTTATGTTCACTCTATGGTCCTGCCCATATAAGCACTGGGCAAAACAGCACCCTTGGGTACCCTGAGCAGGAGATTAAGCAATACTTCAACTCCAGCAAGCTGAAATGAACCCCCACAGAACTACAGGAGAAACAAAAAGCACAACGTGGGAAGATACTTTCTCAAGCAAATTACTGCCAGTGCAGTCTAAGTTACTGATGTCCTATTTATAATTACAGAGCTGCCTGTTTAACCACGAAGTACCAAAGGACAAAGGAAGTATTTCCTTCTAATCCTGAGCTTTGCTCCCTGTGTCAGTTTCTAAGTGTTCTTAAAAATACAGTTCTCTGGTCTCTGAGACCTTCCCTCTCTGACAGACAGTTGGGAATCAGATATGCTCACACCTCCTGCATAGAGACAGGCTTGGTTATTAGGTATTATCATTTATTATTACATTCTTGACATCTCTCCTGCCAGCACGAGGTCTCTCCTAATTTCATAACTCTTATCTCACAATCAGAAATCACTTAATTTTTCCAAAAGGTGGAATCTTTAATCTTTTAAAGGGACTCCATTTCACTTCTGTTGTTGGAGTCACTAGGCGTATTCTTGTGCCCTCCTGACTTCAGAAGCACTTTTGCTGCAACCACAGAATTCACTTACCTTTTGTGTCCTGCATCACAATCGAGCTGTACTTCAAGAAGGTTATCAGCAGGTTGCTAGTTTGCACATCAGCATCCAAAGGCAGCTCTGCAGAGCTTATCACTGGAACAAAGCAGGTAAGACACATTTATCCCGTACGAATACCAGAAATAACTATACAGAGAACTAAGACACAGACTCACAGATCAGGGGTAGGATCAGACTACTTGTAGGGCCACCTGACCACCTCCTCCTCCTCCATGACCACCCAGGAAAGAATTTGTTGTGAAGACTGGTACCACTCCCTCAGAGACCATTTCTCCTGCTCTAAGCACAGGCTGTGGTACCCTGCAAGGTGATATTCCTCCTCTGTCCTGCCCCCACTCCTGCTGCCAGGGGGACCAGGCTGCTGTTTTAGTGCTCACCAACATCCTCAACCTAGGGAGCTTCAGGTATTTGCACCGATATCCAAATAATTCCTACGAGCAACACAGATAACATTCACACCATTCTCAGTTTGGAAAGAGATGTGCCCAGCAAAGGCCCTTCTCTGTTTCAGCAGTTTTGGAATTTCAGTCCCAAAAGGTCTGTATCAATTCCATTCTTCCCTCCTAATAACAGTCTCTCTTGCAGAAGCAACACACAAAACATAATGTAACAACTATTGCATGGCCAAAGTGATAGAAAAGGAAGGTACAAAGAGCAGCTTTATAAAAATCAAGAAGCAAAAGCAGTCACAGCTTGTGCTAGATACATCACAACCCAGCAGGGAACAAAAATTTACTTGCTATACCCACAGCAGTTCGTTGGCATTTCTCTAGGACAGCAGCTGTACTTTTGACACCTTAACAGTGGGCATCATCTGCCTTAGACTTTACAAGAAGCTATCTCATTTCCTCAGCTAATTGCACAATGTGCCTCCTCGCTCATTCCCCATGCACCATCTGAAGCACTGAGTTTATGAGCTGTCAAGTCTCTATCATGTGACTGAGCCACATTTTTACTGATGACTGAGCCCAAGCTGTCCTAAAGGGCCACTCTCAGCCTTCCCATTTGGAAAGTTTTACAAGAAATATTGAAAGGGAGGAGAAAGATAAGAGGGAAAAATGCACCACACATTTTACCTGCAGATCCTGCCAGATAAGTCTGATATTGTTTAAGATAAATTAGCTCAGACAAAAAAATCCTTAAACTGATGGACCTAGTCTAGGAAGACTTCAGTAAAGCACTTAATACAGCTGTGCATAAAAAAATTAAGAGAGAAGCAAACAGGTGGGAACCAATAACGAAATTTAATGTACAAAGATCTGGCAAACAACAAACAATTTGAGAAATTACTAGTCTGAGAAAAAATTACTGTTTGAATTCCTTAAGTGTCAGTTTAGAGAACAGTTCTCCTTTTTTCTGTGTGACCTGGACACAAGAAACTGGACACAAGTTGCTTACTAATGAATCTGCTAATGGCAGAGAGTTGAGATACGTAAACACAGAGGAGTATCAGACTGAACACAAAGAATGGGATGAAAACAAGGACAGATAATAAATACAAGATGAAATTAAACAATGCAAGCCATAGGGTCAGGAATTCAGGGATTTATTTCCATGGCAAGCTGAGAGCTCATCAGCTGCAAACAAAATACAATGATATATTAACAGATCATGAGATGACAAGCTACCAACATGAAGGGCTCAAGAGTGCAGTTCTACAACACATATCCAGAAATGCACTTCCAGCAGAGACAGGAACACTCTGTAACGCCCTGCCCAAGGTGTTGGTGAGGCCTTGTCTCAAACACTGCCCACAATTAAGAAGAAGCCATGCTCAAAGAGGATGAACTTAAACTTGAGCAAGTTTAGAGAAAGGCTATTATGTCAATCAGAAGAACAGAGTACCTTTCTTGTGAGACAGCAAAACACACAGGTGAGTAAACCAACATACAAAAAAGAGACATCTGTGTTCCAAGTGAAGGTTAACAGCATGACAAGTAGGTATGAACTGACAAGCAATGCAGGTTGCAAAGCTGAAGATTTCTAACCAAGGAACAAAATGCTGAAACTGCCCCCCAACATGAATTACTGGGAAACAAATTTAACAGATTTAGTCAAAGCTTGATAAATTCAAGGGATTCTATGACGCTATGCTTGCAAGCACAGGGCACTAGATCCAAGGAGTTGAGGAGATCTTTTCCAGCTCTGTGCACCTGTCCTGCCATAACAATAACATGACTTTTCTGGCTGCCTAAGGGGTCAAACTCACAGGTTTTCATATGCAGGAGATCATAGGTGGTTTGCACTTCAATTGACAGAAACCTCTCTCTTCTCAAGCTATAAAGATAGGCTAAAATAGGGCTCCCCTTGCACTGAAAACAGATCTGCAGACCACTAGGACACACATCTTAAGAACTATATTATCTCTTTTCCATCTATCCTCGGGAATGCTTAAGGCATTTCTCACTACTGAGGAAAGACAAAGGTGTTTATGGTGAGATTGGACCTTGCAAGAAGTGAAGAATTACATCTCATTGTTGGATGGCTAGGTTGGGGGCTCTGAGAGGAAGTAATTTGATCCTGTACACAACTGTATTTTGGTTTTGAGACCTTGCTGCTTTAACAACACACCTTTCACATACACACCTTTCACAATTCCAAGTTTCTATCTCATAACCCTGTAATGAGGCAAGTAAGACCTGAACTGGGGCAAAAGGGCAGAAGGATGAAGGAGACAAACTGACAGTAAAATGCAGGATTCTTTAAAGTACTGAGAGGCCCAGAGCACAGCAGAGGTGCTCACAGAGCTCAGGATTATACAATCACCTTGAATACAAAACTGTAGCCCTTGGAAATAACAGGTCAAACAGATCAATATAAGTTCAGTGTTTGAATCACATTAAGAAAACCATGATGGGGCTTTTAGGTTCTAAAGGTTGCACATCCCCAAGCATGAGCTGGTTTAGTCCATTCAGTCATGAAGCCCTGGGGCTCCTGACACATTGCTAATGTGCCAGGTCTGTTGGCAAAGTCTATGCAACGAGACTGGGAGCTTTTTCACTCCCAATATTATGAATAGCTCAAAGATTTAGCTAGAAGTCTGAAAAATGTATTTATATCCCCAGTGGATCCTTCTTGAGCTGTTACAATGAACGTAGTGAATGAGTATTTAACAACAGTAAGCAAACTGACATTTAGATAACTATGGTGACAGGCACACTTGATTTACATATTATGGATAAACAGCTTCTAGCAAAAGCCTCATATTGGGGGGAAAAAAAAATAGGAAGAAGTCACTCTGAAGAACACATCACTGCTTATCCTGGTTCATGATACAGACCTATTTTTTAACACACATTTTGAAATTTTACAAGGTCTTAATTCACACTATAGGTTAACAGCCAGAGAAATTTCAAACCAGAACATGAACCCATTTTTAATCCCAGAAAGCATAAAAGAAAAGCACCTGAAACACACAGATGGATTTCTACATGTTACTGTATCTTGAAAACAGTTCAATTACACACTTCTTTAATGCAGGAAAAAGAAAGCAATCTTTTCATTCCAAAGCCAAAAAGTCTCTTGCTAACTTGTAGCCGTAGGCAAATTTTACAGCCGAGTTGCAAGACCTTAGTAAATGAGGAAAACACTGACATATCTTTAAAATAACAGCAGTACTCCAGCACCACCAAACTAAACCAAGCCAAGGGCCACAAAAAAAACCCAAAACATTACAGGGTAGAGATCAGCAAGGTGACAGCAAACAGAAGTAAAGCAAGCTTCCTGAATGTAATTGCTGCACATTAAGATCAGATCATCT
Source organism: Climacteris rufus (assembly GCA_013398175.1). NCBI lineage: Eukaryota > Metazoa > Chordata > Aves > Passeriformes > Climacteridae > Climacteris > Climacteris rufus. Next base: position 341,589 of record VZRZ01003219.1, on the reverse strand, counting down.
TCTTAAATTTAGTAACCTTACAAGCTGCAAGAAGCCTCAAACTTCACAAGATCACTGCCTCTGCTGAAAGCAGGATGGAGGTTTTGTTTTGATTTTGTTTTGCTTTGTCTTGTGGTAAATGAAAAAAAAAAGTGCAAGCAAGCTGTAGATGTAGGTAAGCACAAATTCTGCCAGTTGTATAATATGGTGTGGGGGTGGATACATTTGCAATGAACACGTTGAACAGAAGCCCACAAAATGCCCATCCCTCCACATTTTATGTTATATGCACACACAGACTTGAGACATAGGGGACTTTTTATCTGAAGCTTTTGTTATCCATGGCAACCAGATAGAATTCATCCATGAGGAGGATCATCCTTAACTAGGGTATCAAATGACCTGAATAGCTGATATAACTGAGAAACACAGGCTGCTTTTCCCCAGAAATATTTCCAAACTGTGCTCTACTCAAATTGACTCTGTTCCTTCATTAAATACTTTCTTCAGCTCAGTGCCATTAAAATACGTGAAAACAGTCATTTCATTTCTTTTCTTAAACTAGGCTTTATCTATCCATACCTTAAAATGAAAGGGTTTTCTTTTAGATTATTTCAAAGCATATTTATGTGGACACATAACACCTCATTTAGAAGAAAGATCTCAGGGTAAGCAGTCCTTTACAAAGCCTATCAAAGAATAGGCAAGAAGAGGGAGGAATACTTCCACACCCAGACTGAATTCAAATCCAAATTAATTCAAAGCTGAGGACAAGTGCATTAATGACAAGCAGGAATTCACTGCGATTCTCTGTAAATCTGCTCCAATGACAAATAATCCCAGGCAAAGGACCTGACACTAGAAATATTCATAAGTAAAAGCCTACACAGAAAAACTAATGGGCTGTGTGTACCTTCCTGCAGATATAGAGGCAGCACTGTTTTCAGAAGGAAAATCAGCATAATTTCATTGAGCAATACACAAGGCAAAACAGAAATAAATTTGAGTCCAAAAATCTTGCATATGTTCAATGAGGCAAGTCACTCCAGGAAGAGACCACCAAGTTACATCTACTCCAGACAGATCTCCAGACAGATTAGTTGCCATCTTGAAAAAATACTTTGCTGGTTATTTTATAGTTTTAAATTATTTTTCCCCAGGAGATCATTACATTTCTTACCATCTGAAGAAGGTGGGGTGGTTCCAAGTGGAGTGACAGGTGTTGTTGGAATTGGGCTTGTTGGTGTTGTCATCAGGCCCATTTCAGGATGGCTCTAAGAGAAAACACAAATGCACAGGTCAGCTGCTTCCCCAGATCACTACTTAGTACTTTTCCACGCTCTAGTACAATAGACGTGAGTAATGAAGCCTCAGGAAACTTCAACCTCTCCTCCAAAGAGCCAGACCATGGTTCCTGACCTTGGACATCTAACAATTAAAATGTACATCAGTTTCTTTACTCCACAAAATACAAAAATACATGAGAAAGTACTAGCTCTCCCCAGCAGACAGAAAACAAGCTCTTCCCTAATGGAGAATGGGAGAAGATTTGCAAAAGCCTACAATATTTATAGCTTCCAATTCCCCCTAAAACAACCCCAGGATGTGCATTTGAAGTCTTCCTCCAAGATCCTTTCACTTTTCTCTCTAAAAGCAAATTCTCCTCACTCCTGCCCCTCATCTGTTCATATTCAAAGATGATGGCAATTTATCACTTTCCTGTCTCACTGAAAAGCCCAGGCACTGCAGGAATAGAGTGCATAACATAAATAATACTATCATTATCGATCCTCTCAGCTTCCATCAGTCAGTTACTCTCCCCATTTCATCTTTGTTAATAGTTGCCTGCCTAATTACTGCTTTGACTTCACTCTTTGCAAGCTTCCGGCCCTCTCCACACTGGTGAGAGCGTAGGCAATCTGCCACGCTATTTTTGAGTCTGGCTGCCAAGCAAAGTGTCCATTTCATAGGGCAAGTTTTACATAAATGTATCATCTGCCTTAATAGATCGTCGCAATTTCAAAATAAAAGAAAGATACAGAACTGCTGATTTGATATTACTTCCACAGGATTTTTCACAAGCGGATATCCTCCACACTTCCTCTGAATATCTTATTTTATGAGTAACTATAAATGAATGTATTTTATGGGAAGCACAGACACACATACTACAACTCAAAGACAAATTTACATCACTGTAACTGCCAACTTAAACTTTAAAATACAATTTTTCACTGAAAGTCTTACATAAGCCAGGTTTGCTTCCATAGATTTTGGGGGTTTACCTTCTTTCTCCTGAACAGTAACTGGCAGTTGAGAGACAAGAGTGCCACCCAGCAGCCAACCCGAGCACCCACAGCTGGTGAGCACACACTTAAGGCTCCAGGTACTCACACAACTGAATCCCTGCTCTTCCCATGTGCCACACAGCAGCAGGGACCCATTCATGCAATGCCAAGCAATGGGCACCAACTTAGGCAACAGCATTCACCAGCTTTTATGAGGTTTTTCCAACATGACATGACCTACCTTGCCCTCTTCTTAAATGAAGGATTACAGACAATCCACCCAAGAACATCAGTTGTCCAATTAAACTTACTGATAGCTTCAGCTATCACTTTCACAAATATTTAGTCTGTCCTTTTATTTTTAAGAGGTTTTACTCTAGCTGATCTTTTTCTGCCCTGATCTTTGCCAAATTTCCTCTCTTCCTTCAGGAATATCTTGACCACAGAAAGGCTTGAGTCAGTATTACATAGAACTGAAAGCAGAATTTTCTCAGAAGTGGTAAAAATGAATAACCTGGGAAAAGACAGGCAGGGAACTTCAGCAAATTAACCATCCATGAAACAGAAGCTTTCTTCAGAGGCTGTAGATTTGCTTATCAGACCTCTTCCATCACCACTCCTGTCAGGAGTCCCCAGAAGTCTCCTCTGTCATGCCAATTGTCTGGCCTGTGATGTATGGCTGCACTCTAAGGATCTGAAATAACTGGGGAAAGGTGCGAACTGTTTTGCTGATGTTGTTTTTCTCACAGATTACAAGCAATACCTACAAACCAAAATTAAAAGCCTAAACCTGAAGGTTTTCCTAAACACATCGGGCTGCCCTTACAGCACGACCAGGAGCCTTTCAGGCTCATTATTATTCAGCAGTAACCACCTTGCAAACACACACAGGGTTTCGAAAAGCATCCAGAGATTTGTGATCAGAGCAGTCCACTGCCCCTCAGAAGGCTGCTTCTCCACCATAAATAGCAAAGGACAAGTGCTGTGCTCCAGCAACTGGTTCCCAAGCCAAAGGGGCTGGGCTCTCCAAGGAAGTCTGAACACAAAATAGTATTTGAAACAACAGCTGTCACATGTCAATTAGTCCCTAAGTGAAGAATATCCAAACAGACAACAATGTGCAGTCCATGTACACCCATACAGGACAATTCATCCAATTCTGGAGCTGAATCAGCCTCTTTCTCTCAACCTTAACTTAACAAAACTATGATTTGCTCTGAGAGCTGCAGCAACCTTATCCCTACCAGTTCACTCACTCCATCCTCCCCCTAAGTGCACTATCAATAGGGCACAGAAGGCACTCCATGCAGCTCTTTCCATTCAGCAGCAAAAATGAATCATTGCAACATAAACTGTGACCTAAAAACTCTACTCATTTTCTGTCAAGGCAGGAAGTATTTAATAAAATTCTTCCCAGGCCTTGGCTTGCTTCTGATCTTTCAGGCTGATCCCATGACAAGTATGCAGGGGAAAAAAAAAAGTAAACATCTTTTCACCAGTTTCATTTCTGACTCTCTAATTCCAACGAATCCACTACAAAGAAACGGGGAAACATTGCACTGGAACTCACTTGTGCCAGAACAGTGATGAAATTCCGGTTTAAGTGAACAGCTTCATAGAGGGCCAGAAGGATTGCTTCATTTGTTCTGTGGCAAGGATACAAAGGCACAGTTAGCAATCAGAATACCAGAAGCCAAGTTTTTCAGAACAATGACCTATCTGAAAAAAAGAAAAAAAAATTTTCAACTATAGAAAACTCTGCCTCTGCAATCCAGTTGTTCTTCTGATTATTATTAGTACTAATAATAGTATTAGTAGTAGGAATTCATAAAAATAGCAATTTCTGGAGCTCAGCTACAGACTTTGTTCCCTTCCTGCTGAAGGTGTCCCTAGTTGCTCAAACAGGGTTTTCCCTTTCAAGTCCTTTCTTTTAAGGGCAGAGGATCCTATAGACACTAAAATCTCTCATACTTATCACTCATCCCCTTGATATAGAAAATATTTTGGTGGGGACATGAGTCTACAAACCATCACTTCCCATGTGCCACCTCTGACATGCCTATAATATGTTATAAATGCCTCATAAAAACCACTGGGTTTTTCTTTTAACAGACTTCATTACAAGCAATTCAGCTGTGGCTTCTCCTGCTCACTGAAAGGAGAACCCACAGTTTGCAAGGGTGTGGTGCCATTTTAGTGACAAGAAAACCTGTTCCTCTAGTTTGCTTTGTGACATTAGAACAGCTCCACGACAGAGCAGATCATGCCAACCAGTTCATTGTGTAAATAACATCTGTACACTTACTGGACAGAGATCTTCTCATCAGCATCTGCTATGAACATGCTGCCCACCTATGGAAAGAGAGAGCATTGCACAGCAGGAATTTGGGAAAGCTGTCAGACAGCAAGAGACAACACATGGATACAAACACATTTTATTTTGCAGAACTGTCACTGACCAATGCTTCACTTGTCAAACCACAAAAAAAAGAAGATAAAAAAAAAGGACTGAATATTGAATTCCAGTCTGGATTAGTCTGCCATTCTGTAAGAGGACAACAGAGATCATTTCCTATCTGCTTGCCCTAGAGTGACCACAGTTTTACCCAAGTCCCTCCTGACAGACACCTGTCAACACTGAACTACCCTTGCTTACAGGAAATTTTCCCATCAGTTACATCTCAGAATACAATTAAATCTCAGATTAAAGCAAAGCCAAACCGAACAAGGGGAACAGTAGATACTCTTTACAAGGAAGAAATTTACAACTGTCTTAGAAGTGTACCCCTCCAAAAATGCAGACAGTGCCCACTGCAGAATCCAAGCTTTAATCCATACTAAAGTGCCTCCAGGCTTGAGAAACAAGACAGTAAAGAAACAGAACCTCTAAGGCTAGTGACAGACAAGACTGTGCCACTCTGTTTTAGGCCACATCACCAGAGCAGCAACTAGTTTTTAAAAATACATAGCTGTTTAAAAATTATTAAGAAGTTTAAAAGAACTATTAATAAGTTTAAAATACGGTGATTTTTAAAATAAAGACAACTAGAATGAAGAAGATGCAGGGAAGGAATTTCAGCTATCAACAGCAGAATAAAGATCTCGTCCCTTGAAAGAGCTTTCCCAGTCAGACAACACACTCCTCAGAACACAGCCATTTTAGTTGTATTTGGGTTGGATTCATTCAATCCATCTCTACCTCCACAACCCACATCCCAAACTTACAGTTTATAGAAACACCCTCCTGCTGAACTTGCATGAATGCACCTTTTTAAGAACCACAGAACACCACTTTCTTGCTTACCATGTTAGTTAGGGCTGAGAAGAAACCAGTCTGATGCTCTTCTTCCTTATCTTTGTATTGCCTGAACAGAAAGGAATAAGGATGAAATTTCAGGGTTAGAAATGGAACTCGGGTTACTTTACCTAAATCCCCATGAGACAGTCTAATTTTATAAGGATATAGGATAGAGGAAGCTTCAGCATTCACGAGCCCTTTTCAAGAACTCACAAAAGAAGATGCAAGGGGCATTAAAATATTTGCAAACTGTGTAGAGTTACAGTGGGGCTGATGAAAGATGTGAAACTTGAACAGTGCCTGTGCTATTACAGAGGACACATACAGTTGGGGCTAACACTGAAGCAAGTGACTTAGGGAATTTTGTCCTGCTCTGGAAGAACAGTAATAAATCACATGAGCACACAGAGTCAGTAACCACAGAACAGATACATTTCAATTGTCATCTGCTACAGACAAAATCAGAGTTGGTCACCCTATGGCCAGCAGAAACCACAGACCACTATGGTCCATGGCCTAGTCTTGCCTGATCCCACTTTCCTGGAGCAAGTGGAAACTGAAGCACATCAAGTCAACAAATAGGTTGGGTATCTGAGATTTAAGCTAAGCTGCTTCATTTGGCACTCAAATGGATCAGCAAAGCTCACATGGCCATTTACTCTGTCTGTCATACAGGAATCTGATCACACACAGTGTAACACACAAAGAAAGCAACTCTAACTCTTGGGAAAGGGAGGAGGAAAGACCTAAGCAAAACAGGCCATGGTCTGAGACACCTTTTGTCACAATGAAGGAAGTTGGGTGGGTGAAGTTTTTTCTGCTTTACACTAACCATTTACTCTGCTAAATACATCTATATCATTTGCTGATGCTACAAGTCACCTGCATAACTATCACAGCAGACTTTTAAAGGAATTTAAACATTTTTCTGGATACTTTGAGAATCCTACTGCACAATAAATTATTTGGTTTCTCATGTGAAACTGCTGTAAGTATCCACATTTTTCTAAAGAACTTCCCTCTTAGGAAAACTTACACATTTTGTGCCGTTGTTAACGAAGCAGAGGCTGAGAACATGTTACCCCTTCTGCTGACTTTCTGGCTCTTCCTTCAGCAGCAGTTACTGCACTCCACCATTTGGAAGAGCTTACATTCCATAATCATCTCTGATTTGGCATCTGGACACTCCTGGATGCATTTGTTTGTTTCTTTTAGATAGTGTTTCAGTTAAATCAATTTTCTAATGGAGAAGTTCTCAGCAAATCACTGATCATTTCATTTGTGACCAAGATTTTATGCAAGGTTCATACAGATAAAACCCATGACAGCAAAAACATACAATAGATATCTTCCCCTACAGCAAAATCTCTCCTGAAGCACATCAGCCCAGCTGGTACAAATGCATTGAGACTTGCAACAACAGCATCAACTGAACCCAAGTATCTCAAAGCATAAGACTATTCCCTGCCTCTGTGGGTGTATCAAGGCCGTTATGGGATAAGCAAGTGCTTTAACACAAAACCAAAACAAAACAAAAAGTTTGTGCAAATGTAGAGTAACTATGATGTATTGATAAACAAGACACAATCAGGTTTTACCTGTTATATTCTGATAAAGCCTGGGCAATTACAAGTCCCATTCCCTAAAAAAAAAAATTTTAAAAACTTGACATTACAAATTTCAAAGGAGGAAATTACACACTGAACACATGTAGCAAAGTTGCCCCCCCCATAAAACCTAGCATGCTATGCAGAATTTCCCTTAATGCTGTTTCAACTATTAAAACATGCTATTATATATATAAACTATAATCCAAAAGCCAAGACAAAAAAATTTATCTGATTACTAAGTTCAACAGAGAACATTTACTCTCCTTGGACCTCCAGACAGAGCTCTCACTCAAGGAGACTCAAAAACGCACCAAGAACTTCAGAAGGAAGGTGGTGCCAGAGGAAAGACATCCAAACATTCAAAACAAAAGCTATAAACACTAATAGCCTTTGACTTCTTGCAAACAGCCTCCACCAGTCCAGAGCTACTGAACATCCTTTCTGTCAAGCCAATTTAATTAAGTCAGAATAACAGATCGCACCCTTTATTCAGCATGGAGCTTGCTTTTACTTTGTGTCTAAAGAACAGCTTCCAAGTCCAGACCTTACATAGCCCAGTGTACTGTCACTTTTTATCCAGGCCTGGATAAAAAAATTAGACTTTGGGTGGCTACAACACAAAATATGTTGCAGGACTCTTGACTCAGGTACAAGCTTCCACTGAGCTACAAGAATTGACTTGTGGACTGGTAAAGTCAAGTGACACAGCACTGGAAATTAGATCTCCTTTGGCATAAACCATCCTGTGCCTCCTTGGCACATGACAGCAAATAGTGTACAGAGTTCATAAATGTGTAATAAATCAACTTTAGCATGTTCCTTGCTACCTAGCTTTCTAACCACCCCACCATTTAACTGGTGATCCAACTGTCCAAATCATGAGCTGCAAGAACAGAGTTAGGGCTGAACAACCACTGTACTGGTGTTCCTTAGAGCAGCACTGTTCTGAGGCCTGATCTATCACACACCATGCCTGCATTCATGACACTACACCACACATGAACAAGCACCCACAGCAGCACAGAGGAGTCAGGTACTCACATTGAGCGTGGCCTCATCATCCACAATGGAGAGCTTCACGATGTAGGGATTCACTGACTGCTCAGAGTGGGGGGAGGAGAAAGAAAGAAAAATGGGTGTAAGTTCAGTCTTCAGGAAAAAAAACACTATTGTCTTTCCAAGTTTCCCCAACCACCTGGGAAGAATCTCTTTCCTGTTCCATAGAACAGAATACATACAAAGACACAGGAGTCACAGAACATGCTAAGGCTGCTATGCCTGGGAAACCTTCTCTTTACTGCCTCAGCCATGCAGTCTCCTGATTTTATTGAGAAGAGAGGGATTTTCCCCTCCACCAGCTCATGTGTCAGTCTGGAAAGTGGAGCAGTTGTCCTGCAAGCCTGTTATCTGTGACACACACCCTGTTATGCAGCAGGAGCAGGCAGTGAAGCCAGGATGGAGCATTAGTGCTCTGCTATCTCCCTTTGCAAGACCTTGCTTACAGCAGGACCCAGGAAGGCAGGACAACATTATAGACCCATCTGCTGCTGTTTTAGAGATCAACACTTTGTTTACACCACTGGAAGTCTCCACAGAATATAAATTTCTAGAACTTAGCTGAACAAAGCACACAGGCTCCATCTATAAAGATAAATGTTAATAATTTAGGTAGTATTTTAGATTAGCAAAGTACATTTTTCCTGGTTTATGTGTGTCAGTGCAAAACTAAAAAAGTTGATTTTGAATCACAGAAGAAAAATCTCAATCTGTGTAGTAAAACACAGATAAAACACAAAGCATGCATCAGTTGCAGCCCTACAAGTTAGACTGTTACCTCCCAGGTTAGCCCACAGCTTGACAGCAAGTTAAAAATACAGCTGATCAGAAAATACCACTCTCACAACTAACTACTTGAAAAAAAAGAAAAAAAGGGGGAAAATACATGAACTTTCTGATTCTCCAAAGTTGTAAGTATCTCTTCAGCATCTGTAGCTGTCTATATCAAGGAGAGGCAAGTGCACAGATCTGGACACAAAGGGTTGTTGGATACATTATATGCTGCCAGACAAGCACACAAAGGGAAAACCCCACATCTTAACTAATTTCTTTCAGCTCTGTCTAACAAAAGACACTATATGCAATTCTAGCAGGTTGAATATGAGGCAAATAAACATCTGCCTAGATGTTATCAAAGAGTAACAATTTAAAAGTCACTATCTGATTCTATGTTTTAACTCACTATCCTATCAGCCATCCCCTAAAACACTGGGAAAGTGATCAAATAAATACTTTTTTCTTACAGCATTTCCTTTCTCATAGTATAAATGCAAAAAATATTTTCTCTGAAAACGAGACCAGTATTAAAAGAAAACCAAACATAAAATACAGCTGAAGGCTTGAATAAGTATATAGTTGGAACAACTTCTGAAAATTATTAGGATTTCAATCAGGGACATTCCTTTAAAGGTTCCATGTAAAGACATGTAAATCACTTTTACCCCTAGAACAGAAGTTAATGAGCAAGCCAAGATCTCAGCAACACTGGTAATGACAACATGGAGAGATACTCTCCAAGGAGTTTGAAAAGAGATTACAAAATTCACATCCCAAAAATATGAAAGAACATCCTGATGCAAAACACATTGGGATTCATACTAAAAACAGACCCAAAATCATAGTCAGCTAATGAATTTTGAGCCTTATCAGATTTTCTTAAGCAGCTCGACACACATCTTAGCAACTAGTGGAGTTCAGACCAAAAGAGAACCTTTCAGCTGCACCACAGTTAACTAAAAAGAGAACTCCAAAGCACCTGAGGCATGAAAGTGTGCTAAAATTCACTGACAACTAGACAACCACCAAACTGACTCTAAGGGCCAAAGAACAGCAAAAGAAAGCAGCTACTCAAGGACAAAGATTACAACTGCATTACTACAGGCTTTGCTTGTAGCACTGCTACAAAGCGCTGTGTTGGGCAGTGGTCACATAAAACTTTTCTGGGAGTAGCTTTCAGCCTTGCCAGAGGAGCTGCTCAAGCTGAAGTTCCCCTTGCTACCCACCTGCTTCAGCTGCATTGTACTTATTAAACATCAGCACAATTTCCTTTGGGTGCCCAGTTTCAAGACATCTCGGACAGCGTTCTCCAAAGCACTTGACCCCAACCCAATACTCCACAGAAAACCACTGCAAAGAGCAGAGGACAAGCCTCATGTACTCACAGCATTCTACCTTACTAAGGACATAAACTGAAGTCCACAGGGATCCATGCTTCAGGAATGGGATTACACAGCTCTGCACCATTTGTCTGAATGTTGCAATGAGACCTATGGTCTTCCCAGTCTGCCCTCATAAGTAAACCTGTTTATATCATTCCTAACAGTTTTCTCTCATAACCATATACTGAAATCAAACTCCATGCTACCACAGCACAGCTTGCTGAACAGAATCTGTAATTCATGATTCTGACACAATTGACAGAAATGAGACATTGACAGGGATTACTTCAACAGCAAGTGCAGCTCCTGTCCTTGCATGTTCTCTAGGTCTATTCATAATTCAAAACAAGACCTATTATAAAACCAGGTAGGTTTTGAAACCTGCTGGTTATTAGTAATTAGTAATTCTGTTGAAGAGGAGGTATTCCAGAACTTTCCTATTTGCTACCTTCCTAAGTAGCAAACCTAATCATTAAAGCATCGTGCCTCATGCAAAGAAAAGCCAACATTAGGTGTTGTTCTGACATTCAAAATGTTTTTTTTTCAAGGTGATGAATAACAGAAAAAATGGGAATACACCACAAACATAAAAAGGATGATGAATAAAGTTCCTCAAAGAGGAATCCATCAAAGAGACAGAGAGAGACTTCTCTTGGAAATACTACCTATGATGTTTCAGTTCATTCTTTGGTCACAGCTTCACCATCTCTTCTGGGAATCTGTGCTCTTTCAGTCAGCTAGTCAGGTTCTGAATCACAAATTCAGTCTGAAGCCTGGGATGACTGACAGCTCACTTTACTTTGGAGATTATGTATAACCACACACACACACACACACAGATGGAAATGTGCACTTTGGCAAAACAGTAACTCTTCCAAAAGGGCCTTCCTCAGAGTATTTCCACAAAGGAAATGCAAATTCCCTAGGTAGTTTCTTTCATGCTGGCACACAACAAGCTGCAGGAACATCATACACACATGATTATACACATACATCAGAGCCAGACAGAGTGAGCATAACAGGGCTGCCTGGCAAAGCTTCCACTGCTCCGTGCTGACACCCTCGTGCTACAGTGTGCACTGCTAAAAACTGTACTGTGTGCTGCCTTCATAATCCAGAGGCCACTCTAGATTAATACAGTAGAGAGAAGTGATGTTTCTGTTACCCAGAACACCTACCTCATACTTTCTGTAGTTGACCAGCAAGGCCAGCAGGACAACAGCATCATAGCCATGTTCCCTGCGACTGAGAGGGCTGGACAGGATCTGGAATAAACAATCACACTGTTCTGTTCAGGCCTGCTTCAGGAAGCTTGCAGTGACTCAGGCAGAGCATAGCCATGAAATGTATGTGTAAGAGCAAATTATGTCCTATCTGAAAGAGGATGTTTAAGGTGAAGGGAGTGTCAGTGCCTCCAGGAAGTTCTGCACACAGAGAAGGATGCACATAGGCTTTCAGGGAATAAAGGGCAAATATATTTCTCAACGGCACTGGACAGTATCTCAGTGAATCACCAACATTACCTGTGAAGGTTTTCTGGGTTTCTCCAATGCTCAGTTCCACTGAAAAAGTATAACTTATGCAAGAGCAGAAAAAAACCTTGATATACCCACATTGCCTTTCAAAAAAAAGTTTCTCTGATAGAGGAATTCTGTGTGAAATCAGCCCAGAAATCTGTTAAGCTTCTATATGTGTATAAATGTCTCAAGTGAAAATACTTTAAATAGTCAGTAGTGACTAAAAACAGCAGACTAGAGTAAGGAGGAGACAACGTTACAAAATATATATGTGACTGAGCTATGAATGGAAGCAACAACAGTGCCAATGAACTATGCTGCACTGAAAACACTGAAAAGCAAATACATTACTAAAAGCTCTCACTATGAAAAAAGAGCCCCCGCAGCAGAAGGAAGAACTCTTACCTGTAAAATAGCTTCAAAGATGCTGTTAATCATCACATACTCCAGGATGGTGTTCTGGCTAATGTTATCTGTCACCTGAGTACAAACACAAGTTTTAAAATCTCATCCAAAGCCTCCACCAGTGCGGTAGCTGCCTTTGGCACACACTGGGAACAGAAGAGTTCTACTCCCAGATGGACACATTTATCCAGAATCTCACACCTAGCAAGTCAAGGTGTGACTAGCTGCAGAGCTAGACATGAAGTAAAAGAAATCTGTCCTGCCTCCCAGCCCTCCCCCTGCCAAGAAGCACGACCCACGTACCAAGAGCTCCCCCGCTCCTCCACACACTGCCATTTTACAGCTGCATGAATGACAACAGCCAGCAGCTGTTGCAGGCTCTGCACAGGAGGCAGAGAATGAAAAACAGGGCACACATGCTCCACTGAGAACCTTCCCATCATGAAGAGGGCAGTGAAGATCTCCCCCACATTCAATTATCTGTTATCACAGTCCAAACAGTTCACAGCTGACCATCTCCAAGTGCTGATGAGTGGCCATTCATTAGAGCTTCCTCATTTTTCACATCCTCACCACTCTTGTCTACTCCACACTTTGTCTTTTTTCAACCCCTCTTCCTTTCTCTCTATTTATCTGAGACTTCTTAAACATATTTTTCCTTAAAAAATCCCACACCTGTGAATTCAATTGACACTTCCTCCTGACTCTCCCCTTTTGCCCCAGTTGGCACCCATCTTACAAGATGAAGAGACTGCCAGTCTGCACTGGCATTGTGGTTACAGCCATGATGTGTGTTCTGGACAGACCCTTGTTCTCATTCACAACTCCTTTCCCCTTCTTAAGCTTCACACTGCAGCATTCTGCTCAAGTTTTGAGACAGTTCCATCCCTCAACACATGGCTCATACAAGCCCTTAAGCTATTATACAACTGGTATTTACTTACTGTCACCAAGCAGAGAAGCAGCTTCAGACACAAGCTTTTGAGGCTTTCAGAACCTTCTGCACAGAGGAGTGAGTCCAAGCTCTCCATCAGATTCTAAAGAACAACAGCCATATTATTTAAAAGTAGTATTTTAAGTTACTGGAAACGTTTTTTATAAAAAGCTTTTTGGAAGATTCAAATACAAGAGCACCAATATAAAGCCATGTCATTCCAGAATCAATAATTGAGCCATTACTACTGCTATACAGGCCATACTCATACTATTGCTTCTCACTGTTTTGTGTTAATTACACTCTAATGACTGCTGGCATAATATCATGGTCATTTTCCAGGAGTTTCCTCTAGAAGCATGAGAGATTTTTGTATACATGTAACAATAGATTTTACTCACAAAGTAATTCTGAGCTTTACAAAACACGATCCTCCTTTTCGTTTGCAAGACAGTAAAATCACTGCTTTCCTTTTTCAATATTCCATTTTCATTATAGGAATGACATTTTTTGTAAGCAGCACATCTCCAGTTAATAATACATACATAAGTTATAAAACAGATACTATGTAGCTGTTTGAAAGACAGTCGTAAATATTTTTTTAAATACTAATTTACAGGCAATAGTTATTTTTAATAAACAACGTAGTCCTAATAGGCAAATTACTACTTCATATTCTCCCCAAATGTACAGCAATTTGTATAGAGAAGAAAATGTCTACTCTTGCAGAAAGATGAAAGATACAACAAGAACTCAGCTTTAGCATTGGTTACTTTGTCATTTCCCAAACTCAGTATCTTTACAGTGAAGGGCACCAAATAAGTTTAAGACGGTGCATGTGCTGATGGAATGTGAGAACACTGGATATGACCATCAGATAAAGATTAAGCACAAGGTATGAGGTTCAATACTAGGTAGTAACAGCCTGGGACAGCCTTTTCTGGCTCTAAAATCTCAACCACAGTGACTGCACAGCGTGGAACTAAAGGAAAAGAAAGTGCTCTTTATATTACTAACAAACTCAGAGACCCCAAAGTGTTTGTGCCACTGGCAGGTAAAGAACTTCAGGACAGCTGCTTTCAGTAAGTGGCTTGACTAATTCCCCCAAAAGCTGCCCCTTGGTAGAAACACCTGTCTACAAATCCCTGCTGCTGTGCAAACTGTTCCTCTACATTGCCAGTGCCTCACCTTCATACACAGCTCTGCCTTATCAAAGCCCACAAGCATGTTGATGATGTCAAACCCAGAAGTGGATTTGTTCTTCTGATGGACACCCCGAATTAAAGCACACAAAGTCTGCAAAGGATAAAAACAGCAGGTGAGATGTAAGGCAACACCTCCAAGTCAATACAAAACCACTGCATGACCCTCTCCCAGCACTGGCAGATACTGAAATTAATACCACCAGCCTGGAAGCCATACATTGTCTGAGCTCTCCTCCAGCTTTGTTGTTTCTAAAGAGGATCTTGGATGCTGAAAACTCAGAAAAACCTGCTATACCAAGTTGGACCAATAAACTGTGTCTGTCTACAACAACCAGAACCAACCTCTCATCCAAAAAAACCCCAAAAAAAAACAGAAGACAGAAAAATGTCTCCAAGACTATTAGGAGCTAAGTTTTTTAAACTCCCTCCTTCACATTTCCTATTGCAGGCACTGGATTACTGCTTCATACCAAGTTCTTGGAGGTCCCTAGCAACACTCAGACATCAGTACACTGTGCTTTCAGCATCCACTCTGGAAAATTTATGGGCAGCAAATGACTCACTTGTCCTAAGAGAGAGAAATGTCTGGGGTGACTTTTGTCATCAGGCGTCTCTCAGGCCTGTGAAGAGCAGAACGAGCAGAAATAGAACCACTGCAGTTTTAGATCCCAGATTAAATTCACCTGTGAGAAGTCATTAGTTTCAGGTGTAAAGCTGGAGACAAGCAGACCTGAAGGAATTAGCAGGCTTCTGAAACCACACAGAAGCAAAATGTAAGGTAGACATCCTTTTTTTGGTTACTGTCAGAGATAGGGTACTGAGCTAAACAAAACTTTGGCCACCATGCTCAGTCTCAAAAAATGATTGCTTAAATAAGGTTTCAGGATCACTTTTCACATGAACAAAGTCTGATTAAGGGAACGCTCTCCCAGTTTGAGTTCAGGATGTGTTACCTGGTTGCTATTTACATGCACACAGCAGGATTCTAGACTTGTGCCCTGCCCTTTTTCCAAGAAACTGAACACAATTTTGGGAACTTAGGGCTGATCTAAGCTGTCTGTGTAGCTATAACTACAATATTTAATAGCACCCTTTTTAATTCTAAAAATGATAATAAAACAACACAAGACTGTACATCAGAGATGTAAATATTCTCATATAAATCAACTTTTCCCAGCTCATTGCCTGTCCAATGTCTCCTACAGATGACTTCTTCAAACCTGAAATTCCTATCCTGCACTCCCATAGCTGAGAGAAGCAAGTGCATTCAGCAAACTGTAAGAAACATTTGATGTTACTAGTTCACACGCTGTCAAGACATGGGACAGCAGAGCTTTAGTAAGAAACAACCTGCAGGAAAATGGCTTTTAATTCTAGGTGACAATTCTTCACAGGTTCCAATGAGGAAGTGTCCAGCTGGGGCAGTTTCCTGTACAAATTTCACACTAACTTCTCCAGAGCTTTATTTCTCTTTTGAGCCATAGGGGAATTCCAAAAGGCAGCTGAAATGAGGGAGAAAGGGCAAAAGTAAAACACAAAGCTACACAACCTAAGTAGTCTTGACACCCCAAACTGACAGCCTGCAGTGTGAACAAGCCTATTTGTCTCCTCATGGCCATCCACTTCATCCTCCATCATCAGATCCTGTTGAATTCTGAAACCATCTATTGCTCTGCCAAGAGACTATGAATGTTTGTAACCCCCACAGACAATAAGCAGCAACTGCTCTGTTGACATCACTTCTCAGAAACAAAGAAATAAGCACAAGGTGTTTGACACCAGCAACAAACATATTGCCTCATCAGAAGCAGAAGACAGCCTTCCCTGCCTCCCAGCGTGGTACCTGTAATGCATTCACCACTCTGATTGGGTGCTCCTCACCCAGGGCCTGGATGCAGTGCTGAAACAAGCAGTTGATGTTATCTTTTATCTTCATTAACTCTTCCCCATCCAGAGCCTCCAGCTTGCCTTCCAGATACTCCAGGTTGACCTGTCAGGTTAAGAAGCAGTTCATGCATGTTACACCATCGCTGACACCTTAGAAATAGAAGTCCTTGTGCTGACACTCTGCCATTTCCCAGGCAGAACAGCAACAGGATGTTCAAATTCTGTTACCTTCATGAGAAATAGCTCCTCCCAAAACCTAGGGTTGCATTTACTGGGGTCCTCTGTCTGAAAGGAAAATGAACACGCATGATGTTAAATAAATCATTCAGGTAGAATTTAAAGAAAATAATTACCGAGGTAGCTCAGAGTCAGCATCAGCCACTGGATGACCAAGAGGTCTCACAGTGCAGAATTCTGGCTACAGAGATTCCCAGAGAAAGGACCACCAACAGAAGTAGCTCTCAACTGGGATGCCCCTGTTTATTTTCTGAATTGTTTTTTGAGAAACAGTGGAAAAGCCATGACTTGCCATAGATCACAAATGATTCTAGTAAACAACAAGACTAGGTGGCATTTAGGAAGAGAGCAGAATACAGAGCCCTGCATGACAGTAGGGGAGCTTGGAGCATGTGCCTACACTGTGCAGTCCTTACCCTGGGGGAAAAAAATCCACTGTAAAGAACCCTTAGCATAAACTAAACCAAGAAAATTTAACACAACACTTCAGAAAGAAGAGATGCTCAACTCCTTACCGTGAAAATCTCATCATACATCAACACCACTTTCTCCTTCAATGGCTTCTTGGAGGCTGAAGACTTCCGGAGCAGCCCACCTTTCTTCTCTGTTTGGGCCATGCTGAAGGGAAGGATGGACAAAAAAGACTCAGAAAACTTGAACTTTTCTTCAAGGCATATCTGGCCCGCCTCAACCATGAAAGACTTTTTCACTGCACTGAAATACTAACAGTCTCTCACAAGCTGCAAGTAGGGGCATTTGTAACTGTACCAGATAAGAAATCAGATCAAAGAAGCCATCTAGTTCTATTTCCCATTTCAAAGAAATGCAAAAGTCCAGACACAGACAGAAAAAGAACAAGTTCCTTATGGATAAAATTTCTTAATTCTTGTCTATCAGAAACTGATTCATGATCCAGTTTACATCTAGAAAGGTATTTACTTTTAATCTCATTGGAGTAACTGTGATATTTGGTATCAAGTGGATACCAAGTCCTTTTTGATGCTGGTCAAGCCTCAAGGGCATCTGGTGACAAAAAGCTCCTGAAACTGTTTGAAAAAGTCTTCTCTTATCTGTTTAATTTGCTGCCAACCAAACCACTTCAAATTCTGCTTTTGCACTCTGAGGTGGCATCCAACATTAGGAAAGCCTCTCTAAAGCATTCCTGCCACCCTTGTTCATCCCCACCTCTGCACCTTGGCATCCTTATCTGTGCCAGCAGCTCTGCAAATCAAGTCAGAGAGGAACCCCAGCCTCAAAAACATCCTATGTGGTTCAGTTGTGGGAGGAGGATGGAAGAAGACAAGGGACAAGCTTTGCAGGGATTTCTTCTTTTAAACCAGACCAATTTCATGATCCATTTGACAGCAAAGGGTTTTCCAAAAATGCAAAGGAATTTTACTATCATTAACTGGTGTTTCACTGGTTATACTGTTAAAAAAAAAGGTATTTTCATTATTACAAAATGAGCTGTTACATGAAGAAACAGCCATCACTGTGGTCCTGAGCGTTCTGTGACAGACAAGGCACTCCAGGGGCTGAGCCAGAACACACAACTTGCCCTCTGTTCTCACCCTCATGTCTGATGCTACCAAGCACAGCACCACTCTGACCTCGTAAACATATTTATCTGCAATCACAGATTTTCCTGGCAAGCATCACAGCTTTAGCACTGTTCTAACCCCCTCCTTCACTGCAGCACATCAGAAGTACTCAGCAGAAAGGGAATGCCATCCCTTCTCAGATCCCTGAGCTCCCACCCGTTCTCCCATGCCTCCAGAGGTAATTACACACATGGCAGCAGCATAATGTGTGCAGAGGCTTGACTTCAGTCGTGCTCCAGAAAACCATGGGCAGGCTCTTGTGGTACTTGCACTCAGCCAAGATAAATTATGCACAGAGAGGTAAGTTCACTGTCAGCATCTAAGAACCCAGAGTTTTCTGAGCTGGCAGCCATGGAGACAGCTTTGGATGTATCCTCAATTCCAGACAGCCTGAACCCCTACCACAACCACAGCATCTTTAGATCTGTCTCTGCCCTCAAAGACCAAGTTCCATCAGCTACTGAATAACAGTTTCAGATCTCTTTTACATTCTTTCCATTGCAGACAGTTTTTACCTGACTTATAACTATGTTCTCAATTCGGACTCTCAGGCTTCCAGAGTCAATTACTCACACATCTATCCCCTGAGCCATAAATCTTGGTTCTAAGTGGCAGAAAAACATTTTTAGGCCTAGAAAAACAATGCTGCTGCAAAAGACCCTATTTCAGGTGTGAAGGGAAGGAGCTTTGCTGGATGGGAAACTATAGGACAGGGAACAGCAGATCCCACACCTGAACATGTAACATTTACATAGATGGGCAGAGAAGTGTTCTGTCCTCCCACCAAAAAAAGAACCAGCTGGCTGGTTATGAGCTGGGGGGAGAATGGAAACAGCCCTGAAGACACACTGACAGAAGAAAGCTTAGCAACTACTGCACCATAACCTTCGGTAAACACTGAAACTATTCCTGTAGCCTCCTAAGTCTATGTATCCAATTAAGACAGAAAAAGGTTTCCAACTAACAAATGAAAAAAAAAAACATTATTCAATCATCTTGATAGCTTCTCTTCTACAGACTTTGCATTATTTTTAAACTGTCATGGGAAATAAGACATTATTTTAATTAGAAACATAATTGGAAACACAGAGAGATCTATTAAAAACCAAATCAAGAGTGATGTCACTTTTAGCCTAGCAATATAAATCTCACCCAAGATTGCACAAAACAATTTTCCTACTAGAATTTTAAGCTTCTGAACCTAAAACAGCTGCCAGCCCTAGCATACAAACACATCCATCAGTGTGCTTCTAATTGAATTACAGCTAACGAATCCCAATGTCAAAACTAATAAACTAACTCTCAGTGCTTCTAGGTCAGCGTTCTCACATCAAATGTGTACGTGAATGGGAGGGGATCAATACACTCTGCTCAGTCCCTGGACTTTCAGAGCTGTGTTTTAACCCTTTTCCTGTATTTCCAGAAAGACAGAAGAATCTAAAGCCCTCAAGACAGAAAGGGTGAGCACCAGAAGGATCGCATGACCATGTGAAAATTCTAGTCTCTGTCAAAATGGGACTTAGGATTCACATTCTCTCAACCAAAGCTGCACACAGCACATAAAAAGACAACTGCTAGAGGCAAGGATTAAGTAATGTTCTTGTTTATAATTCACTATTCTACAAATAAGCATATGGAGGAGCAAGGAGAGAAACATAAAACTTGCCTTTCATGCCAATGCTTTATTAGGCTGTGTTTGTTTCATGACCTATGATGATCAGGTCGTACAAATGGGTTTTTCTTTTCACTTGATGCAATTACATTTTCTAGATGCCATAAAGACAAACAGAAAATTGCATTTTGCTAATGGAGACCTTCCAGGCAGCTGCAGAAAACAACAGTTAAATGCACAAAACATTTATAAATAAGTTGTAGAGGTGTCAGATTATCATGATGCTGTGACAGCTTATGAAAACAACGACACTGAATATAATTAACAATTTTCCTTTAAATGTCACATTTAAAAAGCATCAGTGCATTTTCCACATTTTAGGTTCAAATGGATAATTTATTCTGCCAATAGGTCATTCCCATTAACACATGCTGCTAAGTGAATCCTGCTGTATTCACTGACTGCACAGGGGAACTGCCCCTCAGGGCCAAGAGAAGTACACGCACGGGGATTTTCAGAACAACAAATACTTTGCTGTGCAGCAGAAGATCCAAGATGCTTCTTCTGGAACTAAAAGAAAAGTCAACAGAACACGAGTCCTGGCAGCTCAAAGGCAGGAAGATAAAAGCCACGGCAGACACAAGTTCAGGCAGACTGTTGCTTTATCTCTCATCAACCCCAAGATCAGCTGATTCAGTCAGGAAAGGATGAGCACATCCAACCATGCACCTCCTTTCTCTTTCATTTCAGGACTCATAACAGAGATTCCAATCAAACATATGGCATTCCAATGACCACAGCTCTGTTAGCTTCTCTTTAAGAGCAGCCACAGGAAAAACGAAGCTGATATTTTGAGTCTGAGATTTACTCAGAATTGTGCACATTGAAAACTGCTCCACAATGCTCCACATTGCCACTCAGCTTCTCTACAGACTTATTAGTATTCCACAGACCATCTTTTAATAGCTAAAATACTGTGGAGAGGATAACTAATGCACATCTACACCTTAATAACATCAGGATCCAAAACTTGTAACTTGTGTAATCTTGCATTCAATTGCTTTCACTAAGAAACCTGAAAGTTTTCAAGACTGCAGATGCACATACACAATCCCCACATGCAATCAAACATGAATAAGTATATTTTTTTTCAGTGTGGACCCCTCACAAAATATACTGTAACACTTCTTGGCTAGATAAAAAGAATACAGATAACACAAAGCAGTATTTTCACCCACTGACTTACTTCACAAGCCATTTATTCCCTATCTGAAAAAGGCAGTGCAAATGATGTGATCTATATTAGTTTATTAATGTCAAAGCCCTGAACCTCAATCAATATTTATAAAGACTCTGAATAAGAACTGAGATACTTTTGCTTTTAGAATCTAATGTCCCTTGACTTGCCAGAGCCACTAAGATTAGAGTGAGCTGTTCAAGTGTTTCACAGCTAGTAATTGCCTCCTCCCTCCCCGAGTATATGCACCTGGGACTCAGTGTGACCGTGCTGTGCCTTTCAAGGTGTTCTGCAGTCCATCACTCAAGTATAAAGGAAAGTTGTTCAAAAACTATCTCAATCATGCAAGAGGTGGGGATAAAACCTTGTCTAAAAGTTAACATACAGCCTCTAAAGCTATGACTTATAAGTTAAGTACTCATTAAATTCTTCACTGAAGTACCAAGAAAAGCTTGCACTTGATCCATGTGATGAATCTGCAGAGTAAATACAGGACCTGAACAACAGGCAGTTACAACACAGGTCCCAGGGCTCATCCATCACTGGAAGCAAGACAACCTGCATCACCACAAGAGTTTATGAATCCCAATGCACAGGGAGTGCCTGAATCCAGGTGTAGCTTCTGTATTAAAACCTTCAGGACCACCCAGCAGCAGCCTGGCAGACCACTGGTGAAACAGAGGAAGAACACACTGGGCTAGATTTTGTCAAGGCTTTAGCAACCATCACAGACAAATTTCTGCTATAAGCCCTTCTGCAGCTTATTCTCCACAAACTCTGGCATTGGCAGTCGCAGTTTGTGCAAGTACATCCATGCTGCTTTTATATTCCATCTATTCTTTACAACTTCATTTCTGTATTGTCCATTGGAACAAAAACTGCTCAGACTGTGCTGTCCTTTACAACTGTAAGGTGCTCAATCCACCAGCAAGGGAAGCAGTAGCACAGCATACAAGCCCTGGATCCATGCAGCAGAATTTCCAGGTGCCTTCTGGCAGTATTTAATGAGAAACATATTCTGAGGGCGTGCTGATGACAAAATCCCATAGAAATCCTACTTTTTTTTTTCTGCAGTACCAAGCAACAACCCCCAGCACAGTCACAGTATATGTATTTTTACTCGAAAGTCCTTCCATCCCACTCAGAGCAGAGCAGTGTAAGTGCCTCTACATAGTACAATGTAAAGTTACACCACTACTGACCTATTTTTGCCCCCTTGAAAAACGGGAAAAGCAGCTTCCTAACACAGATACAGCCACAGACTACCTCCCATTGCACCTGCTTTAGCAAGGACATAAAAGAATAACATCCAAGCTACAGTTTTAAGACTTCATCCATAATTGCATTTCATTTCTATCTGTCCAGTTAAAGTAACACCCAAGCCATCAACTTCACACCACCAACTAGCCAAGCTTCTTCCTGTCAAGTCCATCCAGACAAACGCTGCATGCTTCCACCAGCACCTGTTCACACCATTTTTATACAAGTTAATGTTTTCATTTCACCACGCTTTCTCTCTGTATTCCTAGCTACTGGGCCCAGCTCTCTCATGTCAGAAAATCTCTTTGGGTTTTCACTTTTTGAGCCCTTTAGAACCCATCCCACATAGTTTATGATGAAATATTCTGCACTGCCTTTACACTCCCACCTAAAAGCCCCTGCTACTTGCAGACCTTTTCAGATGCCTTTCTTCTGAAGAAAAACACTCCCTGTAACCTTCCCCTGCCCTTTTCCCATGGCTTCAGCTGGCAATGTGGATCCAAGGCCCATGCTGAATACAGTGCAGCTGCATGACCTCAGCTCTGACTTCTGAGGTAGCTGCTACGTTCTAAGAAGCTGCACAGTAAAGTCACACCAAGATAAGAAGGTAGAGCTGCAGAGAGGGTAACATTTTTGAGATGCAGACCATTAGCAGCACAAGTACTCGGGAGTTAAAATGCAAACACAAAAAGGTGTAAGTCCTAAAAAAAAAAACCAAACAAAAATGAAAACCAAATAAATAAAAAAAACCCAAAACACTAGGGAGACAGAATACAGCAATTCAGCAACTCTGAGCAGCAGAGGCTGACCCTTACCCTCCTGAGGGATGGCTGCATGGCTGCCTGGTGTGTTAGCAGGGGCACGGAGCAGATGAATGCTTAGCCCAGCAGCTCATTAAAGCCTCACTGTTCCTTTTGTGCATGCTAGCCAATAACTGTTTAACAATTTTACACTGTCTATACCCTGCCCGCAGTCTCTCTTTATACACAGCAGAAGTGCCACAGTGAAAATGACACAGTGGATCAACCTCTTATTACTGGAAAACCAAACTGATCTCTTTTTCCCCCACCACAAAATTCCTCTTAAACATTTTTGTCACACTTCCTACTAGAGCTCGAACAGCTGGTGCACTGCAATCACCACGTATCGCAATGATTCAAATTATCTCATTGCTTTGCATATTCCACCCACCTGCTCACCCTAATTGGCTCTCATCATATATTCAGATTAGAATCTCTGCTGAAGAGCAAACTTTCTTGCAGTGACATACGCAACAGGGTTAGACCGAGTCTGCAGCCTGCTCGTGTAGCAAGTAGCCCTGCCTTCAGCATAATAAACATTGCAAGCTCCCACTGCTTTACCACTGTTTACTGCTCCTCTTTGCTTTGCCCGTATGAGTGCCCGTGGGACCGTGAGGTAAACCAGACAACTGGAGCGACCAGCGAACACTCGCTCGTTTCCTAGAAGGAGTTATCTCGGGCCCAAACCAGCCCTCCTCCGGGGGACACAGCGCGGCCCACGAGCAGCCGGAGGGCTGCGCTGCGACAGGCCCCGGGGCCTCCTCGGGGCCGGCACCCGGGGCACACACCGGGGCACGGCGGCGTTACCGGCCGGCCA
>VZRZ01003219.1:300476-316902 GCA_013398175.1 Climacteris rufus | reverse complement strand
GTCTCGCCGCGAGGGGAAGGTGCCTGAGGGGTCCGTGGGGGCCTCCCACTGAGCCTGGGGAGCGGGGTGCGAGGGGACCCGAGAGGGGACTGGGCGGTGGCAGGGGCTGCGTGCCCCGGCTCGCCCTGGTGCACGCTGTCGGTGACAGGATGAAGCTGCGGCAGGTCTCCGACTTGAGCGACTTCAGCCGAGGCCACTGGCTGCGGGAGCTGCTGTGCCGCGGGGAAGAGCCCAGCCACGTCCAGTCCAGCCCCGACGGGCAGCATCTCCTGCTCCTGCAGAAGAGCCGGCCGCCCACCCTGGCCCGGGTGGTGGCCTTCCAGCGCCACAGCATCGCTGGAGCCGACCTGGAGAGGAGCTGGCAGCCGCCCCAGCCAGCCCCTGTAGGACTGCTCTTCCTGCAGAGCCCTGTGGTAGTGGGCTCCTGGGTGCTGGCCATGGTGTGGGAACACGGCCGGACCGAGATCTGGCACTTTGTGGTGGCCGTGGGGTGGCAGCTGCTGCAGACGCTGGAGCTCTGCCAGGGAGCTCGGGCACGAATCGTCTCCGTGTGCAGTCAGGGAACCAGCCTGGTGTGGTGTGAGGAGAGGCCGCCCCTGGGTGCCCATTCGGACATGAGCAAGTGCGCCTTCAGGTTCTGTGTCTGTGCCCGTGCTCTGGAGGTGGGGGAGCAAGGTGTGCGGCTGGGCACCGTGAGGATAGTCCTGCACAACAGCCCCGAGTACCAGGTCCTGGCCTCCCCCCAACACGTCTTCCTGGTGCCTGCTGCTGCTGGCTTTGCCACCACTTCCAAGTTCCTCCTCATCTGGCATCCTGAGAAAGCAAAGCTCACCATCACAGCCCCCTCTGCAGGCTTCATCCACAGCAAGGTGCTACGCTCCAGCAGCGAGTCAGACTTCAGGAAACTCCTGCTGAGTTCTGTGGGCCTTCTCTCAGGTTTTGCACCTCTGGACATTCACACCTCTGCTGTGTCCAGTGGTGGGGGTCTGCTGCTGCTGAGCACAAAGGGTGCTGTGAATGTTGTGGAACCAGATGGGACACAGAGGCATATCTTTGACCTGGAGGGGGGCCCCCTGGCCCAAGAGAGTCCTGTCCGGCTGAAGACCTTTGGCAGCATCCTGGCATGTGTTCTGGCTGGAGTACTGTACCTTGTTGACCAGAACAGTGGAAGGCTCATAGAAAAGGTAGTCCTGAGCATGAAAGAGGTGCATTTCCTGGAGTCCCAGGGAGAGGAGGACAGTATCCAGCTCCTCACTCAAACTGGCATCTACAACTTTAGCTTCTCCAAACCTGAAGACAGCAGCAGACCTGAGCCGTGCCTGGTGGAGATGGTGTTCGAGGAGGCCTGCAGATATTACCAGAGGAGGAGCCTCAGCAGCTCCAAGCTGACAGTGGAGAAGTTGAAGAAAGGTGGTACATTCCAGGCTCCTGTGGCCCTCGCTGCTATCCTGCAGCACAGCCTCCACCAGAAGCAGAAGGCAGCCCGAGGCCTACAAGACACTTATGCCAAGCTGTTGAGCACGATGAGCCTGGAGCTGCAGAGCTACATGAGCCTGGAGCTTCTCAAGACCTGTGTGGTGTGTGCTCCAGAGAGTGAGGTGGAAAGCTACTGCAAGGAACTGGTGGAGCAGGAGATCAGCCGCATCCTGCAGTCTGACATGGACAAGGACAACTTGGCCTACCTGAACTCTGTCTTTGCCTCCTTCCCCAAGGCTGCTTGGAAGGCCACAAGGAACTGCCTGCAGCTGCAGCAGAATGGGGATGGCCTCTTGGTAGCCAGGGCCACCCCGGAGGTGTGGAAGAAGGTTCTGGGACAGCCACAGCTTGAGGAGGTGGGTCAGAATGGGGTGGTCCCACTCTTTGAGCTCATCTGTGCCTCCTTCCTGAGGTTCAAACCCAAGTGGTTGCCCAGTTTTGTGGAGCTGACCCAGCAGTACGTTAGCAACTCGTGGGCATACAGCAGCAAGGAGGGCCCAGAGGGCCGGGTGCCACTGTACAAGAGAGCACTGGGAGTGCTGGCCCGGAAGAACAAACACAGCGAGGCAGATGATGAGATGGAGCTGGAACTGCTGCTCTGCAGCAAGAGGCCTAAGGCTGTGCTGCAAGCTCTGCACCTCCTCATCTGCCTAAAGCGGTGGCAAAGGGTGGTGGAGGTGGCAGAGAAGTTCTCCAAACTCAGCCCCTTGCTTAACAAGGAGATCTTCACCACACTGCTGGCTGAGTTTGCCCAGCACCGGGAGCTGGACCCTTATCTGGACAGGCTGTGGCCGCTGTGCCCTGCTGATCTCACCGCCTCAGACATCCTCACCATGGTTCTGCAGCACCTCCCTCACTCCCAGGAGGACCCAGTGCCTTTCTCCAGCGAGGGGAACCAGCTGACTGTGGGCTTGCTGAAGCCACTGCTGCAAAGGGTTTTGCAGCGTCCCAGTGTGCAGGATGAGATGTACTCGGATGCTCTGCAGACCCCCAGCTTCCCCCCTCCTACCCCACCCCGAGAGCACAAAATCCCCTCAAAAGCAGCAGCTGATGATGCCCCTCAGCCACCCGTGGCAAGGACTTCCTCACTATCAGCACTGGTACAGGATGACAGTGTATGAAGGGGGGAAGGACAATGTGATCCCAAGCCCTGGGTGCACAAGGAAGGGAAAGCCCAGGAAATCCTACCCGTCCTGGCAGTACGGAAGCCTGCTTCCTTCTGAGGCATCCCTGAGGCAGCATCTCGAAGAGCCTGTCGGGTGGCTGGGGTTGGGGGATCTCCTGAGCCAGGGCAGGCTTTCTGGCTATTCCTAGCAAGTGCAATTGTGTGTGTGCCACTGGAGGAGCAAATGCTGAGTGCATTTGCAGATGAAAACACTGGCTGCACTACAGGACTACAGAACTGCTCCCTGCCCAAAGCACTTTGTCTTTGGATTGTTTGGCTCCTTTATAACTCCACTTCTAGTTCCCTAATCCTCTAGTACTGGTGGGCAGGGATACAGAGTCTTTCCCTGCCATTCTCAGCCCAATGAGTTGGGTGATGCCTCCCAGCTCTGCCTGTGAGAAATGGGGCATGTTTCTTGCAGCTGGGTCACCAAGTCCTGCTGCTTTGGGGTCAGTCAGATGCTAAATGCCAGTGTGGCACAGCTCTGTGGCACTGGGGGTCCCAGCACACGCACTGGCAGCTGCAGCACTCTGCACGCTCTCTTGCCACAATTCCTCTGGGATCAGTCCTGTAGCTGTGACTGATTGCAGCTACTTAGCTGAAAAGAGCAGCCTAATTCCCTTATCTCTCTATCCCAGACAGTACCCAAACTCTCTTCTGAGCTGAGAAGCTTGCAGCAGCCTGTGTGAGCTTGGGGCTGGCCCTGCCTCTCCCTTTCCTTTGTGGAAGCTTAGATTATGCTGCAGGACACCCAGGCCTTCTGTTCCCATCTCCTCTACCTTTGCCCTTTGCATACAAAGGGGCTTTGTCAGGATTGTCTGGCTCATATTGTGCCTCTGTTTGCAAAATCAGTGTAACTTGAGAGCAGTTGTGCAGGAAGATCCAGGTTCCAGCCTCTCTCGGGTGCCCTCTGCCTGGCCCCCTCCACCAGGAGACCCTGGCTGTGGCTTTGCCCCTGCATTCTGGGTTGTGGTGTAAAGGAGCCGTCTGTTGCCTTGCTGGGCTGCGGGAGATTCACCTGCATTAATCCTCTTGAGAGTGGTCTTAGGTGTGGAAGACAGACTCCTTTTAAAAATAAAGGTTCCTAAAGCAGTGCTGAAGTGGTGATGGATGTTATGAGGGTGCACACCCTCAGGAGGAGGGTGGTTTTGTTTTGGTTCTGGTGAAAAGTGGCCAGGCTCCACTCACTGGTGCTGCCCAGGGTGGCTCACCACTGGTACAGCTGGGCTTGGAGAATGTGCCCAGACAGCCCCTTCCCTCTGTGGTATTCAGCTGTTTACCACTATGAAGCCATGGAGGCAGGAGTCTGCACCGGCACGCTGGAGCGTGTGTGCCACAGGGAAGGGCCATGCATGGCTGTAGCTAGGCCCATCAGAGAGTTGAGGAAGGGAAGATTTTTTTCTCAAGAGCTGCAAATTGTCCATTTCTTTTTTTTAACTAGCAACAGGGAGCACCTGGCTGGCCCAAAGAAATCCTGCTGCCAGGCACGCAGTGTCAGAGCTGCCATTGGAGAGATCCTTGTTTGTGCAAACCACTGTAAAGATGTGGCAGGGCCTCCCCCAAATAAAGGCTTGGCTGCAGAAAGTCCCTGTGGTGGAAAAAGGCCTGGCAAAGAGGAAGAGGAACTGCTGCAACAGCCTCCCTAGAGGCTGGCTGGTTATTGATGAGACCTTCCCTGTGGGGGCCTTGTGCTGTGGTCATGGGGCACTGCAAGTTTCCCTCCCACACAGTGGAGCCACCTTTGTTCTGGCAGCTGCTGCTCACATGAGCAGAGGGAGCGTGGCCTGGAAGGAGGGCTGGTGGCATCCACTGTGGGTATTTTGTAATGAGCTGTCCTTGCCTCCTTTCCAAACAGTTTCTGGCCCTGCCTGACACTGCTCTCACCCACCTCAAAGGGCTGCTCGGGAGGAGGATGATGGATGGACCCAAGCACCTCTTAGGGCCATGGCTCCAGGGACTGGAATGCTGCCCTGGGGCAGCACTGAATGCTGAATGCACAGAGCTGCTGAGAGCAAGCCCCACACCGTGGCAAAGGCTGCTCAGTAGTTTGGGGAAACATCTTCCTTGCCAGGGCTGGGTTTGGATGCAGGTGGCCACGGTGACACAGTGAATGAGGGTCAAGCTCCCTGCCTTCCAGCACTGGCTCTGCAGAGAAGACAGAGCAGGGAAGGAGCAATGCCCGCAAAGCAAACAGAAACCAAAGCCAGCAGCAGGCCTGGGTGAGCTGGCATCCCAGAGGCACAGCAAGGGAAGAGGAAGTGGGGAACACTATACAGCAGGGACAGCCTGAGGCCTGGGGACAGAAGCCTCCATGTGTGGGCCCTAGACAAGCAGGAAGCAGTCAGAATTCTGCAGGCTGAGGGTTCAGGGCGGGAGAAAACAAGACAAAACTGAGCTGAATGCTTTCCAAGGGGGTGCTGGATATCCCACCCCAAGGACCAGGAGGGGTGGGGATCCCTAGGAGGAGCAGGGGCCAAACCAATCCAAAGGAGAGATTCAGCTGAGTGATAGGCAAGCACAGGGCTCCCTCTGCGGTCAGACGGTGCTGGGGGGAGACAGCAGGAGGTAAGGCCGGTGCAGCTTCAGATAACGCCCAAAGGAAAAACCAGCGATTAGATCTGAAGGCAAGTGGAAAAAGCAATAAAGCAGATGCACGTAGTGGAGGAGGAGCTGGCTGGCCTGGCCTTCTCACTCTGCTCCAGGGAGACTTGGACTTTGCAACAAAGGAAATGAGTCAAGCTGCTCACGTATATCCCCTGTGCCTGACACAGCTTTCGGGATGGTTTTTGTGCTTGCACCAAGGAGCAGCACAAAGCAACACCTGCACTCAGCACAGGGCTCTAGAACAAGCCACCCTTGGTTTATCTGTGTGTGCAGCTCTCACCATCCAGAGCATTGGGCATGCAGGGGTGGACACAGAAAGTCTCCATGCCATCATATCTTGCAGAGCAAAGGAGGTGTGGGCTGCAGGCTTCCTGTAAACTCACTGGAAACCCACAGATGACACTTCCAGAGGGAAGAGGGAAGTGCTCATGCACTGGGGACAGCTTGGGGTGGCACCTCATGGACAGGAGACTCTTAGTGCAGCTTTTCCCAGGGAGGGACTTGGCACCCACCCAGCCAGAGGTGCAAAGGGCTGCCCAGTGAGGGGAACGTCACCCTGCTTTGGTGACACTGAACAGTGGTCCTGTATCGACCCACAGGCTGGCTGTGGGCAAAGCACACTTGGGAACCCCAGAAAGAGCCCTCTGGTCCCAGGCACAGCCTCAGCCAGCAGTGGGGAACCCCCTGTGCCCCTACCCCTGCATACTTCATTACAGCCAGACCTGAGGAGTGCAGCCACATCCCACCGTGCACACAAACACACCATTTATTGTTTGACACCAAAATTACAGCTTTGAAAACAGAAAGGCTCCCTGCAAAAATAAATAGTCACATTTTTCAAGTGAGGGGTCTGTCCATGTCCTCCTCCATCTGTGGATGACAGGGGCTAATGCCTTGTGGAAGGCCTGGGGATTTTGTAGGAGTTGAATGTCGGTGGCCTGTAAAACCAAGGTCACCTGTCACCTCCAGGCACAAAGGGCAGCAAGGGACAGCCCAGGATCCACAGAGATGGCCAAACATCATCCCACTCCTGCCACCCAGCCCCACAGGAAAGAGGGTATGGAGACAGCCTCCCCAAACCCACCAGCTTGGCAGACTGGGAGGAGCAGCACCTCCAAACTTCGGAGTGTGGGAAGATGATAGGGGACCCCAGAACTGTGTGTACTACAAAAGTCCCACCTTCACAGCCATCCCCTGGTACCAGCAGCCTCCTTGGTCTGCACTCACCCTCTTCCCCACTCCCCTCCCTCTGTGCCCTGGCCCTCCTCATACCACATGGGCTGTCCCCCACCCCACACAGGGACTTGGCAGTGTAAGTAGCTTACATATCAAATTCTTCATTCCTAGAGGGGAGAAAAAAGAGGGGACAGTGTCAGTGGGGCAAAAAGATGCCTTGTGGGACAGCCCAGCATTTCATGCTAGGACAAGGTCTCCCTCAGGTCACAGAAGGAGAACACCCAGGCTGCAGGGTGCTAATCTGAACACAGGGCACAGGGTCTTAGAGCTCCCCAGAGCATCAGTGCTCCTTGGCCAGGCAGGCTGAGGGGCCCCATGCTCACCAACTCAGCAGCACCCAACTCCCCATACCACAACTTCAGTTCCCCTGAGTTTCCTGGACAGCTGGAAACCACTCACTACCCTCAGTGGTCAGTGTCTGTGCTGGTGGTGGAGCTGCTGGGCACAGGGTCCCAGAGGGCTGGGGGGCAGCCCCAGGACACTGGTGGTCGTGGGTGTGTGAGCAAGCACTGCACCCTCGTGGCAGTGACACCAACCAGGCAGCACATTGCATTCTGCACAGCATCCAGCTGTGCTCCCAAGCCAGGGCCCCAGCACAAAAATGGTGCAAAACAGAGCGAGTCAGGTGGTGGACTCCTGAGCCAGGCTGGGGCTGCAGCCCTGCCAGGCCCGTTCCTCCACAGGGGATGCACCTTTGTCTGCCCAAAGGGGAGGTTCAGAGCAGGCTCTTCTCCAGAACATCTCCATCCTCAGAGGCTGAGGGCCCCAAGCCACCTCTTTCTGGTACCCACCCAGTCCATGTTACTTTAGGATCAGCCTCACAGGCTACCACGGGACACATGAAGGCACAGGTGGCAGTGCATGAGGGGACTCCAGACCCAGTGTGGTCGCAGGGGGTGGGGCTGCTCCTCACCTGTACACGTCAGCAGTGTCCATGCGGCGGTAAAACTTGGCGAGTCTGACGGCCAGGATGATGCTGGGCAGCAGGAACAAGGTGCACCAGCCCAGGCTGAACCAGAAGGCATTCTGGGAGTGTGGAGGGAGAGCCATTAGGTCCAGACAGCAACTGGGAGAACCTCTTTTGCTCCCAGGGCTCCCCAGAGACCACCCACTCAGAGCCTGGCCTTTGTCAATTTGCTGGGGAGAAGCTGAGCACTGCTTCCTGTGCATCCCTCATCCTTCCCTGCATCCCTCATCCTGTGCATGAGGAGGACAAGAGTACTTCACTGCCACCCCACACGTGTTACTCCACACACTGCTGCCCCACTCACCACAGAGTCCATGATGTAGTCACAGCCAATGACCTCCACATTATCCAGGGACTGAGCTATGGGTTTGCAGCGTGCCACGTCTTCTGTCAGCTGAGGATGTGGTAGGGACAGGATATGTCAGCATCCACCAAACCCTGCAGCCCATCCACCCTTTCTCTCCACCTCACTGAGGAAGGCTTAGCTTACCCTGCTTTTGGCCCATGAAATGTAGGTCTCAAAGAAATCCAATATCTGCTCCACGAAGGCCCATGTCTCCTGGAGGGGCAAGCACAGAGTGGAGATGCTGCACCAGCAGCCCTCTCTATGCTCCATGTCCCCTCCGTGTCGGGATCAGGGCTCTCAGACCACCTCAGCCCAGCAGCAATGGTGCTTAATGCTTCACCCCACCCCAGCCCCCTGCTGGGGATGCCATAAGGGAAGGGGGCACCCAGGGGTGCAGGAATGACAACAGGGCAGGATGAGCAGCCAGACAACACTTGGCTTTCCTGCCTAGAGGGAAGTCTTGGTGAGGGGATCCAGTCTGTGTGGCCTGGCAGCAGAGCAAGGTAAGCTTACATTCTTGATGATGTTTGGCATCTCCCTCTCCAGGAACTCCTGGGTTTTGCTGGCTTTGTCCAGCGCAGCTCTTGTCTGTCCCTGAGGTGAAAGGTGCTCTCAGCAATGTGATCTAAGTGGGGTCCCTGCATCTCCCCAACCCTGCCCAGCAGCAATCCCTGGGGAGCAGCCTCTCTGAGCTGTGGTGTTCCCAGCAGTCACATACTCGTTGTGCCAATTACCTCGGGTGGAGGGAGCCTGAGCCTGGAAGGGTTCATGGCCTCCCTCCCTCCACACCATGAACAGCCCCTGCAGCACATGCAGAGTCCCACAGCAGCCACCAGCCCCCCAGACTGCAGGTTAACCCCACTATCTCTACTGCAGGACCTTGAGGGCACTTTGCAGGGTGCCCTGGAATGGGGCAGCTTACCTCTAGCTGGGCAGCACTGCTCTGCACAGAGTGGATGTTCTCCTTCAGACTTTGCTGTGGACAGAGAGAGGGGGGTCAGAGGTGCAGACCCCACAGCTCAGAAAAGACCCTGCCAGCAGAGTCTGAGCTCTAGGAAAGCACAGCCCAGCATCCCCAGCACCTCCCCAGCATCGCTCACCAGCAGCCCAGAGAAGTTTGCCTGCATCTGCTTGTCCAGCTCCCTCAGTGCACGAGCATTATCTTCCAGGTCCTTTTTCACATCCGTGCCCTGGAGGAGCCACAGTCAGCAGTGTCCAGCACAGGGTCCCGGCCTCACCACAGCCAGGTGATGGGCCAGGATGGGGAAAAGAGCTGGGCAGGAGTGAAGGGCCTCCCCTTGACAGCCAGGCAGGGACAGGGGAGCCCCTGCAGCCAGTGGCTTTGGGGACAGGGTGGCCCTCAGGTGCCATGGTGTCTCACCGCGTTTTCTGCCAGTTGCTCCAACTCTGCAGCCAGATCCAGGAGGCTTCTCTGGGTCATATTCTGATCCAGCTGGAAAAGGCAGAGACAGAGCCAGAAGAGTGAGGAATGGGGCTCACGAGGGGAGCCATACCCCTTCCTTGTGTGCCAGAGTGGGGCCAGGGCTTTCTGGGCAAAGGATGTGCCTGGTTGCCCCAAGGGGTGACAGGGATGGCAGAGGACTCCCAGAGAGCTGGCAGTAGGACTACCACAGCAGCAAAGGGGAGAGAGCAGTGGACCACCTCAACCCACATCAAGCCCCCCTATCCCAACACCAGAATGCACACAGCACACCTGCTCCAGGGTGAGGGTGAAGTTGGGGGGCTGCCCAGCCCGACTGGCGTTCAGCAGCAGGTCTTTCTGTCTCTGGCTGAGCAGGGAGATGGGGCTTAGGGTGATGTCCATCTTCTCAAAAGCTGTGGAGATGTCTCCTGTGTACTGCCAGAGTAAAGGGGGCCGTGATGGGACATGTGCTGGCCCCTCACTGTCCCCTCAGCCCTGGGTTCCGATCCCTGCCCTCAAGGCCCTGGCACCCCCATGCTCACCTGGCTGATGTTCAAGAGCTCATCCAGGGACACACTCCGGTTCAAGTGCAGAGTTTGCCACAGGGAAGCATCTTGCTGGCACTGCCTGCAGGATGGGGGCAGGGGCTGAAAACAGGGCAGGTGAGGGCCACCCCCTCCCAGGAGCATGTCCTCACCTGCACAGCTAGGTTGCACTTTGCCCCTTTCCTGGCATCAGTGCCTGTCCACAGCCAGGGCAGGTAGGGCAAGCTGCCCCCCTCCTGGAGAGCATCTGAGGGCATAGAGCAGCTGTAGCCCCCCTCAAAGACACGGTGTCAGGACTGGCACCTACCTGTATATCTCTGAGAAGTTTGCCGTGTCACCCTCCTGGCCCAGCAGCTCTGAGAGACTGAAGTTAGGGATCAGGCCAGGGGTGTCCAGGAGCTAAGAGCAAGGAAAAAGATGGAGAAACTAGACACAGTGCAGGGCAAGACACCTCGGAAGAGCATTCCAAATGGTCAGTCCTGCCTCTGCTCCACCAGCAGCCCTTGTTTAGGCAGCAGTGGCTCCAGGCAGGGCTGTCTCCCCACAGGGAGCTCACCTGGAAGAGCTGCTGGTTGTGCCAGGACTCACAGAAGAGCATGTAAACGTTCCCCCCCAGCAAAAAGATGATCAGCACCAGCAGCATCAACAGCCAGGAGAAGATGAAACTGAAGCCAACCCCTCTGCCGGGACAGAAACGCCGTCAGTGCCTGCAGCCCTGTGTCCCCAGCCCGCAGAGCCCAGGGGCTGCACACCCCTTTTCCCCCCACAATTCCAGGAACACCACCATTCCCACAAGTGTCTGTCCTGCCTTCAGCCCCCAGAGTACAACCAGGTTCTACCCTGGAGCCTGGATTCCAGAACAGCTTCCCCCAGCTTTGCAAGCCTCCCGCAGTCCCCCGCAGAGCTGCAGGACCATGCACACACTGCCAGCCCCTGCTGGCATGGGGCAAACAGATCCCCTCAAACGCCTCTCACCAGCACCACGTTATACCTTCAATTTACCATCTGCACAGGGAGTTGCCATGGGGCAGGCCATTAAAGCTGCAGTACTATGATGATTTAGCTTGAGCATTCCCAGGCCAGCCCTGGCCACCCATCCCACCTCTCCCACACGTGTCCTCTGCAGCCAAGGGAGCCTCACGCCATGAAGAAGTTCCCGCCGGCGTTGGAGAGGCTGCTGCGCTGTGTGGGCAGCACACCTTCCTTCAGACCCAGGGGCCCCAACAGCAGCCCAAAAACATTGCAGAGGACCACCAGCAGCACCGTGCAGCACAGGAGGGCACACACAATGAACCTGGGCCAAGACAAAGGGCAGGAGTCAGACAGCAGGACCTGGGACCTCGAGCAGCACTCAGCAGCCCACCAGCTGCCTTCATGGGGAGGAAAAAAGGTCCCAGGCACCACAGCAGGGAAAGGGCATGGGTGTCTGCAAGGCACAGCTCTGACTACCCTGCACCCACAACTCCACCACCCAGCAAGCCCCCACCTCCAGCAACTGGAGGATCAGAAGCCTGAAACTCTCCAGACAACAGAGCCAGGGATGCAGCAGCCCCTCTCACCTGAGCCCATCCCAGGCAATGATTGGCTCCCTGTACTCCTCCAGTAATGATGTGGCATTGTCCACAAAGGCCCCAACTTTCTCCTCCACATCCAGCAGTGGCAACTGTTCCTGCAACCTTCTGATCTCCTGCCTGATGAGGCCCAGCTGGTCCTGGCTCTCTGCAGGGAATGGGGACAGGTTGGCTCTGTGAGCTGCTGCCTGGGTCCTGTGGGGCAGCAGGGACTCAGAGAGCATAGCAAAGGGGCAGTCATGGCCAAGGATGACACTGGCATGATGGCACCTGGGGGTGGTGAGGGCTGCAGGGGAGGTCTCCAGGAAAGGATGGAAGAAGGGAGGAGGGAGCCCTAGGAGAGGGAGGGGTCAGCACACAAAGCCCTGCTTACTTGCCACCACATCCTGGGACTGCTCTTGCACCTTGTCAGGGGTCATGTTCAGCATTTTGTTAACCTGCATCCAGGGAGCACAGCACACAGCTCTCATCCCTGTCCTCAATGCAGGGCTGAGCAGCACATCACCTTGTCCCCAAATCCCAGTAGTACCGGACAGCCAAGCCCCCACAGCACCCAGTCCACCCGAGCAGTGTGTAGGGATGGTAAGGACAGCAAGCAGACCTCTGGCCAGCCCTTCCCTCCATGTCACACACTGAATTCCTCACAGGGCTCTCCCCAAATCACCCCACATCAGCACAGCCCCAGCAGTGCCAGGAGCACCCAGCTCTGTGCCTGGTGCGGGGAACACCCCTTACCTTCTCTAAATCGGTCTCTATGTTGGAGTCAGAGACCTCATGCAGTGCCTCCAGCTGCTGCTCCACACTGGGGATCTGCGGGAAGAGCCTGGGGTGAGGGAGCTGGGGGGCTGGGGAAGGGGCTGCCAGGGCCCCCCACCCCACACCCTGCCCCTCCTCACCGTGCTGAAGTTGGCACTGAAGGCGAGCCCATCCAGGGACACGCTGCTGCAGGGGCGGCCACAGCGCTGCAGCGTCTGGTTGAGCCTGTCCCGCAGGCTGGCCAGCTCCTGGCTGTAGTTGCTCTGCAGCTCCTCGAGGACTGAGCGACTGCTGGCGATGCTGCCAAAGCTGGCCTTCAGCGTCTCCATCCCTGGGGACGCAGTGGGGAGCTCAGGGTCTCATCCTGCCAGCGTGGCAGGGACTTGTTCTCCCACAGCTGAACCTCAGGAACCATCCAAAAATGCAACATAGGGGCACCCCCAAAGTCACAGCACTCGCCTCAGGGTGTGGCTGGGAGGCCAGATGGATTCCCCACCCTGGGAGCCTCACCCAAACATGAACCTACCCCAGCCCTCAGTCTCAGCATCCCCCTGAGTCCCCTGCCAGCCTCCCAGGGATGGGGCCACTACCTTGCAAGAGGTTCTGGAGGGATCCCAGAGCCCCGTCTGTGCTGCTCCTGATGCTCGAGATGATCATGCTGCCCAGGTTAGGCCCAATGTCTGCAGAGATGAGAGAGGTGGTGTCAATGACAGGACCCCTGCAAGGTCCTGGGGATTGCAGGAAAGTTGGTGAAAACACTGACCCGAACTGCACCCCATCCCTCAGTTAGCCCCCAGGTGGGGGACAGAGGGGATATCCCCACCCTGCCACCACCTGCATCGCCCTTCTCAGAGAGGAGCTTGAATGGGGAAAAGCAGCAGAGCAGAATGGAGCAGAGCTGGAGACTGGAGGAGCCTCCAGACCCAGTCCCTTTAGACATCCCCATAAGAACCAGCCCAGTGGCCCCCAGGGTCAGCAAAGCAAACCCACAGAGCACTCCCACTGTCAAAGAACCCCCAACCCTGGAGCAGCTGGCCACAGGGCCGTGGGGATGCTCCCGCCCCTCCCGCCGCACACCCTCACCCTGGAGGCTGTGGTTGGCGTAGTCCAGCGGGATGTCACTCGTGTTGATGATAAAATCAACTTGCTGTAGGGACAGAGATGTGGTGTCAGTGAGGGTGGGGACCCTTCTCTGCTGCCAGCCCTGCTGTTGCCCTTCCCCAGGGGGCTGCTTGGGCTGCCTGGCCCTTTGCCCCCCAGCCGTGGTGGGGGGACAATGCATGCCTGGGGGATGGAGGCCACGTAGGTGTGGACATTGTCCAAGGTGTTGTTCACATTGGGGAAGGTGCTCTTCACAGCCTGGGAGAAGCGGGCGTTGCTGATGAAGGCACAGACATCACCGGCCCTACAAGGAAAGGGTGGCAGGTTCAGCATGTGAGGAGCTCAGTCCCAATGCTCCCCCTCAGTACACTCCAAATCCACCCACACGGACCCCAGCCTGCAGGCTCTGGAGCACACCAGCAAACCCCGCTTCCAGAGCATCCCAGCAAGTGCCCTGCACTGAGGGACCAGAGAGGAGGGCCATGGGAAACTGAGGCACAGGGGAGCCCAGTACGCCTGCATTTCCCCATAGGGAAGCTGTCGGGAAAGGTCTGCACCGTGCCAACGCGCAGCCCCCCGGGGCCAGCTTCCCACCGCCGCCGCTTCCTCTCCTTTGTCCCGCCGTGCCGGGATCTACTCGTGTGAACAATGGCAGCTTCCTGGCACGGCCGCCGAGCGCCGGCGTTTCCAGCCACCCCTGGGTTGCATCCGGAGCCTCCCGGGCCGCGCACTCACAGGAGGAAAGCGGAGACCAGCAGGACGGAGGCCCAGAGCGCCCGGCGGCGGCAGCCCATGTGCCGCTCCTGCTTCTGGTACATGCGGCCCCCGCAGTTCCCGCAGCAGCGGCAGCAGCAGAAGCAGCATCCCACCAGCGGCACGAGGACGATGAAGAGGACTCCGATGGCCGCACAGACCAGGAAACCCAGTTCGTAGAGCAGCAGCTGGGACGGGAAGAATGAGATGTAGCATAAAACTGGTGCCCCTGAAGGCTCCTCAGCTCTGCGGGTGCTGTCCAGACCCAAACAGGGCAAAATGGGTCCCTGGTGGTCTGGGGCTGCCAGCTCCCTGCCCCAGGTGCCTGCTCACCTCATGGATGTCCTTCTGGTTGAAGTCACTCTGGGACTGTCCAAAATCAATCCATTCTGGGGGATATGAAGCACAGAGGGCTGTGAGCAGGTGCTGGGTCCTGGGCGACTCTCCAGGAGGGCCCCAGACCCTGCTCACCCCAGAGAGGGGCTCCCAGCCCCAGGCATCACCTGCAACTCAGACCAGCTCTGAGTGTGGCATTTTTCTCCCTTCCAGCTGCCCTCCCCGGCCATCATGTCACACAGCATTTTTGCACCCAGGAAAAGCACTGCCAGCCCCCAGGCTCTCGGGGGTCCACAGAACAAGGGGGTTCCTCACCCCAGTGGGCATCAGGGACACTGCCCTGTGGCTGCCCTCCTGTAGCTCAGCCCCAAGCAGATGCCCGAGCGCACTGCCAGCGTGGAATGAGTAGTGGGGAAAAGGCCCCCTGCCACGCCGCCTCTTTCATCCCCAGGGCTCTCCCTGCCTGTGCCCCATGCCCTCATAAGCCGTGATGGCACATGGGGCCATTGATTGTACACTGCTGTCTACGTGACATAAGTCCATTCGAGGACAAAGCTATCTAGGTGTTTGCCAGCCACACCTTTGCCAGCAGGCTGATGGTGAGCAACGGCTGAAACAGGTGAAGGAGGAAGCAGAGGTGCCAGCAGCTAGAGTGGCATCTCCCTCCAGGTGGGCAGCACTTGCTCCAGGAATATCGAGCAACTGCAGGGTCCTGGTATGACCTACAAACCTGCATCTGCTTCAGGACAGAGCTGTGACAGTGACAGGATCAAGGGCAAGTGCTGGCAAGCAGGGAGTGCAGGCATTGGCACTGGGACACACTGCTCTTGGTGGCCAGCAAACAGAGAGGGCTGCGAGACAGGCAAATACCCTGCAGGCAGAGTGGGTTTGCTCTGCACACTTTTTGGGGCCTACAATTAAGATACCTGGAGAGAGGATGGGGCAGGGATCTGCAAGGTGGCACTACCACTAACACCTGTCCTGGGGCTCAGCTGGGACGGCCCCACGGTTGTGATGGGACATAAGCAGGACACAGCTGGCAATCCTTGGGACCCACTCTGATTGCCCCAGCCATACCCTCCTTACCCAGGACCCCAGTGTTTAAATGCTGGAGGGACGGTCACCGGCGCAGGAGGGGTCATGTTCAACTCCACTCTGCAGCTCCAAGCATCCCCCCGCCCCACTACCGCTCCCCCCGTGGCCATGCACCCACCTGCGGGCAGGGGGTTGGGCTGCACCAGCCGCAGGAAGCCGTGTGCCATTGCCACCAGCCCCGGCGTGCTGCTCCCCGGCGCCTCGGGGCCAGGGCCGTACGTGGGCTTCGAGATGTTCCCCAGCTCCATCGCAGCAGCTCCAGCGGACACCTGGGCACAGAGAGGAGCTGTCGGGGCACAGGATCACCCCGCCTGCCCTGCCTCCTGCCTCCGAGCAGGAAATGCAGAGACAAAAAATCAGGCACCTGCCAGCACCTGCCCGGAAGGAAAGAGCTGCGGGAGAGCACCGAGGAGGATGGGGAGTGCTGGGAGCAGTGGGGTGGGAAGCCAGCCAAGAGGTGCCCACGATGGATCGGGGGGGCCGTGGGGGATGAAGAGGAGCGGGAGCACTCACCCTGTCCTCTGG
Source organism: Climacteris rufus (assembly GCA_013398175.1). NCBI lineage: Eukaryota > Metazoa > Chordata > Aves > Passeriformes > Climacteridae > Climacteris > Climacteris rufus. The sequence continues at coordinate 301,003 of VZRZ01003219.1, read as the reverse complement.
CACCGCTCTGCGCTGCCGCAGGGTCCGGCCGCAGGGTCCGGCCGCACCGTGCCAGCGCCCAGGGCTGCGGTTTGTTTAAGTTTCAGCGGTGATTGCTGACAAGATGCCGGGGCAGGCGGCGATGCCGGGTTCGCCCCACCCTGCCCCTTATAGCTTTTGGCTCCCGGCCACCTCGGGCCGCCTCTCCATACCGGGGTCAGGGTCACCACCGACCTGTCCCGACCCAAGCGCTGGGAGAGCTCCTGTCCTCACCCTCCGCTGAGCTCCCGTGCTGGTTTCCTCCTGCCCCGACCCAGGGACTCGGGTGGCCCGGGGTGATCCCGAGGGCAGCCGTCCCGCCCGCTCCGCCCCACTCCATCTGCATCCCTTCGGGGTGGGCTGCACTGAGCCGGCCACAATTTCGGCACGAACCAGCTCTACCCACAGAACCGGGTTTTGCACCTAAAAACCTTCCGAAATAGGGCATTGCGGCAAACCCGGCGTTTTCCACACGCGCCCCGGCCCCTCCAAGCAGGGGACAGCCCCAG
>VZRZ01003219.1:239325-268028 GCA_013398175.1 Climacteris rufus | reverse complement strand
GGGGTCGCACCATGATCACGGGACCCGGCGGGACGAGGGGCTTGGTGTCCCCTGCGTGAGGTGACACCCCGGCCTTGGGGAGCGGGGGCCAGGGCGATGCCGCCCGAGTCATTCCCCCGTGGTCCCTCCATGCCGGTGCCGCCCTCTGCCACCTGCGGCCGCGGGGAGCGGGGGGAGGCGCGGTTTGGGACACTGACACCCGCCGCTTTTGGTGGCAGGAGGTCTCGGTGCAGAACGTGGCCCGCGCCGGGCGAGGTTCCCCGAGTCGCACCGGGGCTTATTCACGGGAAACGGGGTTTTATGCCCTAGTAAGTGGCTCCGCGCCGGGGCAGGTCTGGGGCGCGGCGCTGCCGCTGTCACCGGCCCATGTGGGCCCTGCCGGGGCCGGGCTGGGTCCTGGGCCCTGCCGAGTACGCTGCTGTCTGGACGGGGAGCGCGGGGATGCAGCGCTCCAGGAGGGGACCCGGGGGCACCTGCGCCATGCGTTTGTCGGGATTTTTTTGGGGGAGCCCCATGCTTCTGCTGCCGCCAGGGTCCTCCTGCGTGGCCGAGGGGCTGCGGGGGACACCCCCCTCATCCGGAGCCCGGGCTGGAGGACGCCGAGCCCATCCCGCCCCTCCCCGACGGAATCAGAGTTGGCTGCGTGTGCGGGAAGAGAGGTGTGTTCCCGCCTGATGTTTTCCGAAAGCAGCAGTGGAATCCACGGAGCATCCTCTGGCTGTGCCGCGCTGGCCGGGCGGAGCCCCCCGGCTTCCCGGGCTCGCCCCGCGCCCTTGCCGGCAGCTCCGGCGCGGTAAGAGCGGCCCTGGCAGCCCGCCGGGACCATGGCCGCCTGTGCTCGGGGCGTAGCCGCAGCACGCCGGGCACACGTGTCACCAGCGGCCTGCGGGGGCCTCCGTTGTCCCTTCCGGGGACCAGAGCAGCGAGTGCCGTGTGCCCTGCGCTGGGTGGGTGCCACAAGAGCTGGTGGCCGTGTTCAGGCTGTGTCCATTGCAAGCACTTGGCTCAAATCCCAGCTCCCCACGAGCCCAAAGCCCACTCTGGGGCTGTGACATGCTCCCTTCTCCCTGGCACTGCTGGCTGCTTGGGCACAGCGTGGCCAGAGCTGAAGCCTGTCCTTGAACATTCCCGTGACCCTCTTCCCTGCTGAGCTGCTGTAAAGCAAACACAGGGAGCTGTGCCCCCCACCCCTGCGGGTTAGAAATGACTGGGGTCTCTGGTAGGGAGGAAAACGGGCAGGGACACAGGAGCAGGCTGGGCTGGTTCATACCCCCGCCCCGACGCACAAGCGATGCTCAAGTGATGAGGGCTGCAGGAGGTGCCCGTCCCCAGGTAGATCAAAGGGAGTCCTAGGGGAACACAGCCCAGGCCGGTGACTCACGGCTGTGGGACTCCTTGTTGCAAGGCGCTGAGTCAAGGAAGTCGAGGAAGGCATGGGAGATTGCCCTCCCTCCCTCCCAGGCTGCAGGAGCAGGAGGAAGAGGCCATTTGAGTGGGAGGGTTCTACTTCCCTCCTCCGAAATGTCCAGTGCAGATCACAGCTGGAAACATCTTATTACATGCTGTATTTGGGGAGAGCCAGCCCTGTGGCCAGATGGGCAGGGCTGTGCCGCCCCGGGGTGTCCCCCAGACCCCTTTGCCATCAGCAGGCAGAGGTGAGCTGGCTCCCGCGTCCCTGGGCTGCTGATGCTCCATCCTGCTGGCTTCTCTGGTGGCCCGGGCACCTCTGCCAGCCGGTCACCGCTGACTCAGGGTTGCACGCCGGCACTGGGTGTGTGTGCCTGGATGTGCTTCCCCGCTCCTCCCAGTATCTGCGTGAGGATTGGCCGGGAATCACAGCCAGGCTGCGCCTAGACGGCTGCCAGCAGGCTCTGCGCCGTGCTCTGACCGGCAGCCAGCGCCGTCGAGGGAGGGGACTGGAGATGCTGAGCAGTAAAACTGCTGTAAATCTGCTCCATAGCCTGATCTGCATGGTGGGGTGGAGTGGTGTCCTGGTGTCACTGGTGGGCTCAGCTTCCAGGCGGAGGGCCCTGGGAGAGGCTGGTCTGGGCTGCCAAGCTGCCTGCTGAGCCCCAGACCACTGCAGACTCCTGGTCTTTAGGGCTGCCGCGTCACAGACTGGGGGGATTTGGGATGGGTGTCTGCAGGGCTTTGCCGTGGGTGTTCTGGCTTTGATTCCCAGCCTGGTCTTGGGGTGCCTGTGCTCTGGGGTTGCACAGGGCTTCTGGCTGTGGTGTGGCCATAGGTGCCTGTTCTGTCTTAGCAGAGCAAGTCTCTGAAGAGCCTCAGGTACCATGTGGCTTTGGTGCTGTCGTGTTTTGGGAACACCTATTTAGTGAAATGCCTGCTGTCCCTCTGGTGCAGTTTCCCGCTTGCTAGAAGAGTATTTCAAAGTATTGGTAGGTTCTGTACAGGGACAAGGTACATTTTGTCCTGCATGGGCACCGGGTCTTGCAAGCTGTGGTACCTACGTGAAATACAGGTGAGCTGCATCACATGTGCATTCCCCAAGGTTCAGCTGTATTCTCATGGTGCTGCACCCAGGGGGGGAAGATGGCTTGCTGCCTGCTCCCTGCCAGCTTTGGGAGGGAGGTGTACTCTCCCAAGGCTCTGTCCTTGGTGCCCTTATCTTCCCAGCCTCCATTATCTCTCTGCCTAAGCCCGTCTGCAAACAGGAATTCACATCCCGTCTCGTGCCGGCGACAACCTGTGCTGCTGCTCTGCTCTGTGTGTCCTGTGGCTCTGCTCAACTAGGGCCTGCAGCCCCTGCTCTCACCCAGCACCTGGCTTTTCCTTGCTGTCCTGCAGCATGGCTGCATGGCACCATGGAGTGCAGTGCAAATACCTTTCTGAAGTTACTCAGAGTTAGCCAAGTGTCCCTGGAGGTGGCTGGGGAGCTGGAAAGGATATGGGGTTGGGAATTCGAAGGAGGAAGAGTAACAAAGTTACTCTTGGTTTGGTCCTGGATTACGAGCACAGACCGTGTCCTCTTGTAGCCTGCAGCAGAGGTGTTGGGGTAGGGCTCCAGCAGTAGCAGCTGGCTGCATCCCTGTTGCTGACTCCTGCACTTTTGCTATGAATTTCGTAATGGTTTTGGGCTTATCTGAAGCGCCAACAGCCGGAATTGGAGGAGCACGTGACAGTTCATGAGATGGCAGGAGCCTACTTGTCCCCTCCCTGTCCAGCACAAGCAGTGTGTGGTGTTGGGCAGAGCCTGGGATTTTATTCATTAATTTTTCCCAGTCACGCAGCTGCAGAGTGGATCAGGCAGAAATTTTAAGCAAGGGGGGAGGTACCCTGTGCCATCTTCTGATGTGCAGCCATGTCCCACCTGCTTCCCCTGCGTGTTTGGGGTGCTGGGGGTGCCCAGCTGCTGTTTGCAACGCAGGCTGTCGGGAGCCCCTGTGTGCTGTGAGGAAATCAGTGCTAGTAGTGGGCCTGTGCAACGTGTTTACCTGGCTCCCCATGCTCCTCAACAGTGCTTTTCCCTCGAGGAGGATGACCTGAACTTAACATCGCTGGATGCAGAAACCATCTTGGAAGCTGAAGAGATCCTGGGGACGATGCAGAACTATCTCGACTCCTCTGTGATCTCCATCATTGAGGATTTCTCTCTGAGTGAGGTGGGAGCTCACACAGAGATGTGGGATGTGGCGGCTGGGCTGGCTCTGGCTGTGGGCTGGGTGGGGGTGGTGGCAGTGTCTCCCATGTCCATGGCTTGTGGCCGTACCCCATCGCTCTCTGACACCATCCTTACCCTTGCAGCAGAGCAAGGCCTGCCTGGATGCACAGAACGAGTTGTCCTTGCTGACTGCCATCACGGAGATCCTGGACAGCACGGACGATGAGACCCTGTCGCCCTTTGACACCATCATGGATGCAGAGCTGCTGACCTCCCCTCGTGAGCGGGAGAATCCTTCAGTGAGTTGAGGGGCAGATCAAGCCTGACCCCAGAGCCCATGGGAAGATGCTCAGGCAGGGCTCTGCTAGGTCCTGGCATGAGGGTGCCCTGAAGTGGCAGGACCCTGGTCCCTAGTACCATGAGATGTACCCTCATGATAGTCTCAACGTGGGAGAAGGGCTGAGCCCTGGACACCTCCCGGGGTCTGGGGTGCCATGCCTTTGCCTTGGGTCTTTGTATAGAGCCAGAGATGTGCCAGAGGCTTTGGGAAGCAGCACGTCCCCAATGGCAGCTGCATTCTCTGTGGGTGAAACAGGGCTGACTGAGTTTGCTCCTGGGTTCTCAGAGTGAAGTGTGTGGGCACTGTGAGGCCAGGGCTGGCCTGTCCCCTCCAGCAGCATAGACCTGCCACTGTCTGATTTTCTGACCATCTCTCCAGTTTCAGAAGTTTCTCACCTTATCCCGCCCACTGCTGGAGTGCGAGAGCCCTACCCTGGAACAGCCCAAGGTTCTCAGGCCTCTCAGCAGCAGCAGCAGCAGCAGCAGCAGCGTCTCTGTGGTTGGGAAGGTGAGCAGCTGAGCAGGGGAAGCTGAAGGGGCAGTGTTGGGGTGGTGCTGAGATAACTGCCTCTGCTGAAGTCCCCAGCCACAGCCTTTCCTCCTGGCATAGTCATCCTTTCCCATAAGCCATGTTTTGTAAGGCACTGGTGGCAGTGGGAGCAGGGCCTGCCCCAGGGGATGGGCACCAGGGACTAGGGATGTCTGTTGTGTCTTGCTGGGCGGGTCAAATGTGTACCAGGTTTTTGCCTGCCGTGGGGCTTTGCTGTAGAGTTGCAGCAGGCCTACAGCTGGCTGTCCTGTGGGAGCTCTGGTAAAAGCCCAGGAGCTGATGTTTGCTGTGGTCCCTCTTCCCAGACTGACACAGACCTGGCCTGGGACCGTGCTGCTCACAGCCTTGAGGACCCGGTGCTGCCAAAGAAGCAAGCTTGCAGCACCCCAAGGGCAGAGAGGAAGGTGGGCTGGCACCGAGCCCGGGAGCAGCCCCTGCCGCAGCGCAGTGATGGGGAGGAAGAAGAGGAGGAGGCTGCCTTGAGCCTGGAGCTAGACAGCAGCATGGAGGCTGTGGATTTCTGTGTGAGCGAGGCTGGGGCAGTGCTGGAGGACCATGAAGACCCTTGCATCATCAACACAGGTGACGTGTCCCTGAGTGAGCTGGTGAAGTCCATGCACCCCTACTGCCTGCCCACCTTCACTGTGTGCCTGGATCCTGACACTGAGCCTGTGGCCAAGGAACTTCTGAGTAGTCCTGTCTTGCTGGAAATCGTGCCTGGAGAGGGAGAGACTCTGGAGATCCCTGTGGTCCTGCAGCCCTTGACTTCCAGCTCCCCTGACCTGGAGCCCCAGCTCCTGGGAGCAGAGGAGAGTACCAGGGAGTCAATCCCAGATCAAGGGGAGCTGCTAGGAGCTCCAACCCTGAAAAATGGGGCCAAAGAGGAGAAGGAGGAGAAAATGCCTGGGAAGGAGCCTTCCTGCACTACCCCAGAGGGCACTTCCCCGCCAGAGGCAGCAGCACCTGAAGCCTTGACTCCCAACAGCAGCTCCTGTCACAGCACGGAGGCCCCAGCGGGTGGCAAACGTGAATGCTCTGAGAAGGGACGGGGCCGTGAGAGAGCAAGGAAGAGTCGGAAAAAGAAAGGAGAGGAGGACCAAAGGAAGCAGGCCAGGCCTGGCAGGGACTGCATGGCCCACCGGCTCCGTTCCGCGGGCTCCGGACAGCCCCATGCCCAGCCAGCCACCAGCCGGCAGCGGGCAGCATGTCCCTCTGTTCAGGTCTCAGACTTCCTGGCACAGCAGCTGGAACGAGCCCGGAAGGAGGGGCAGATGGAGCTGCACGCTGAGCGGGCACCGCGGCCCCGGGGCAGGCCTCGGAGCACAGCAGGGGCCTTCCTCCCCAAGAAAGTGAAGCAGGATCTGCAGAAGGAGCCAGCACCAGAAACGGTGAGCATGGCCCTGGAGAAGAAAGAGACTGTGGTTCCCCTGGAGAAGACCGCAGCAAGCGTGGAGGGGCAGCCAGCATCTGCATGTTCCAGCCTGACAGACCAGGCTGAGGGCCAGGGAGATGCACAGCCATCTGCCAAGCAGAGCAGTGGGATCTCGGAGGCTGCCTCTCAGCTCCCGGAGCAAGGTGTGGGGCTGGAGCCTGCCCAGAGCCTGCCAGCAGCAGAGCCGAGCGAGGGCCTGCCTAAGGAAGCCAAACCCAAGGCCCTCAGCCTGCGGGAATACCGCATCCGCATGCTGCACCGCCAGCCCAGCACGGGTGGCAACCAGGAAGGCAAGAAGCAAGGGGCCAGCAAGTGGCCCAGTGTCCCTGAACCTCCGACAGAGCTGGCAGAGATCCCCTGTCTGGTGTCACCCATGCAGTCTGCCACCGAGACAGACAGTGCTCAGAAGGGACCAGAGAAACCTGCCAGCCCCGCTGCTGTCCCTCCTCCTGCCAGCAAAGCTCCCACTGCTCTGACTTCTGGTGCCCCAGCACCCTCTACAGCTCCGGCACCTGCCACGGCTCCGCCACCTTCATCAACACCAATGCCTTTTATCGCACCAAACGTGCCCCCAGCTGTTGGGGTGGCCCCTGCCGGGATGCCGCCAGCCTCTGCCGGTGCTTACACCCTTTACCCACCAGTGCCTTCCTGGCCCTGCTTTAGCCCGCAGCCCATGGGCTGCCATGGTTTGCCCCCACCACCCAGTGCCAGCTCCTCCAGTACTTTTCACATGGTGCCTGGCCTCCTGCCACCAGCCATGGCCTGGCCCCCACCACCTGTGCCACCCCCGCCTCCATTTGGCCCGGGTGGCCCCTATGCTCCGGTGGGGTGGGCACCACCATCCTACTGGCCAGGAATCCCCGTGCCTCCTCCGGTGCCTTCCCTCACGTACAGGGACCCCGGAGCAGCAGTGCAGGCCACCACCGCCTTCCCATCTGGTGGCCACCCTGGCACGACCCTCCTGCATGGGCAGTCTCATGTCACCCCTGTGCTCAGCTGCCCAGAGCCACCAGCCCTCCCTGCCCAGCCACCTGCCGCCCCGGCCAGTGAGATGGGGGCTGCAGGTGGCCCAACGAGGTCAGTGACTGGGAGGGTGTCAGACCCTAGAAGGCAGGCACGGCTGGCAGGGGAGAGCTCTCTCCCCAAGGCCCCTCTGGCTCCAGCCCCAGCCCAACCCCTCCCAGCCCCCTCAACTGCCACTGCCCAGCCCAGCAGGGTCCCTCCTGCAGTGCCAGCCCCCCAGGCTTCTCCCACACAGCCTCCTGCGGAGCCCCAAGCTGCAATTCCCACTCAGCTCTCAAAGGCATCTCCGGCTGCCAGCTGCTGCCCTGCAGAGGTGTCTCCTGCCCCTGTTGGTGAGTCCCTTGGCACCCACTCTATGGAGAAGGCTGCAGGGGCAGGCAAGGAAGCAGTGGAGAAAGAGAAAGCCCTGCCGGAGCCCAAGGCAGCTGCTGGGCAGGAGCCACCTGGCCAAAAATCCACCTGCCAGGCTGTGGCACCACCACTGAAAGCAGGTCGAGAGAGCAGCCTTCCCACCAAGGCACCCACTGCACGGCCGTGGAGGCACCAGCCGCTTCTCAGCCCAGCCCAGCCCAGTGACAGCAGCAAGGACATCGTGCAAGCCTTCATCAGTGAGATCGGTGAGTGGGAGGGCTGTGGGATGCAGGGTTCCGTGTCATGAGCCAGCGAGGCTGCAGTGCTGCCAGCAGCCTGGGTAGCAGGACCGGTTCCTGGCACTTCTGGGGGCGAGGGTGGCAAAGCTATGCCCACAGGCTTGCAGTCTCGTCCCAGTAGTCTGCAAGGATGATGCCTCCAGTGGATGGTCTGGGCTGGCTGTGCTGAAACTAGTCCCTTCTGGGACTGCAGATCTGGATGCTCCTGTCCTTGCTATGGGAGACACAGAGCCGCTGCAGGCTCTGCCACTGCTTCTCCTCCCCAGTGCTTGCCCCGTCACCTAGGGAGGTTGATGCTGGGGTGCATCACTGCGGTGCTGGGAGAATTTTGGCTGACCTGACTTGCTGTGCTTTCTCCCTGGCCCAGGGATCGAAGCCGCTGACCTGTCCAGCCTGCTGGAGCAGTTTGAGAAGTCTGAAGGTGCGGATCTGGCGTGCCGTCCCCTGTGGGGCTCCCTCCATGCCATGGTGGCCTCCCTGGGCTGTCCATGCTCCCTCCCTGTGGCAGGGTGGGAATGGGAGGGCTGTGATGCTGCTGTCTGTAGGCTTCTGTTACCCTGCCTGGGTGTTTTGTCCTGGCCCTGTTTCTGCCTCCATCTTCTTGGCATGTGGAAATGTCTGGGGGTCCCCAAGGCAACCAAAGGGGTGGTGAAGAGTCTGTGAAGGAAAAGGGATGTGTAGCTCCTCTCTTCAGGTGCTGTGAAACTTCTTCCCAGCTGTTCCTGGGGTGCTCTGTGCCCCCTGTCCTTCAGCCCCAGCCTCTTACCACCCTTACCTACTTGCTCTCTTTTCAGCCAAGAAGGAGGAGACTCCTGTACAGCCCCCTGAGGAAAGGCAGCTGACGGGGAGCTCCGGGTGAGTACCAAGACCTGGTACACCAAGCTGGTGTGCAGTGTGGAGCAAGGGCACAGGGCAGCTCTCAGTCCTGGCAGGGTATGCACTGTGCTGGGTCTGTGTCCATTGGCCCAGGAGGGGCTGAGCTTGTCACTGGACTGGGACAGAGCTGGCACTGAGGGGGGAAAATTGGGAGAAGCACTGTTGGGCATGACAAGGCTGTGCAGGTTTTATCTTTGCAGCTTGGATCCTCTGGCCCTTTGAACTGGCCAGTGGGGCAGATTGAGTTGGTACCTCAGGGGCTGGGCTTTGCCTGCCACGTTTGACAAAGCTCCTTTCCCATTCTCAGGCCTGAGACCCAGCAGGATGCACCAGCCCAGCAGGACAGGAAGCCCCTGGATGGCCTGCAGGCCTCTGAGCTGGCCAATGTGGCAGGTAATGAATACTTGGGGTGAGGCAGGGGAGGCAGGGCTGTTGTGTATCTGGGGGACACCCTGGGGAGTGAGGGAGGCCAGGACATGAGGGAGCCCCAGCTGGGTGGGTGGGTTGCAGCAAAGGGCTACTCCTGAAAGTGTTCTGGTCTCTCACAGGCCTCACACCCCCAGCAACACCTCCCCACCAGCTCTGGAAGCCTTTGCCTGCTGTCTCACTGCTGGCCAAGGCCAAGTCACCCGGGTCCATGTCCCAGGAAGGGCCCCAGAAGACCACCAAGCTGATGAAAGCCAAGCCACTGCTCCCAAAGAAGATCCAGGGGAAGAGTGTGGTGCTGGTCCCTGCTAGTACAGCCCCCAGCCACGTCTGCTCAGGAGACCATGACTACTGCATCTTGGGTACACCACGGCCAGAGAGCAGCAATATCCCTGGCACGCAGCCCCCTGCCGAGGGTGGCTCCCGCTGGAATGTCAAACACCACCGGGACATCACTATCAAACCCATCTCCTCCTTAACCAAACGGACGCTGGACCAACCTGAGCCCACCCCACCAGCCCCTACCACCACCACGGGGCACAGCCAGGAGCCCCTGGGGATGGCCTGCCTAGCTCCCCTGGATTATCGGACTACCATCCCCAACAAGGCCACCTCTGGGTGCAGCAGTCCCCCCACCTCAGTGCTCCTGTCTCCAGCTGCATCCCCCTGCCGGGACCAGGAGGTGCGGACTCCCAGTGCCCAGCCCAGCCATGCTGCTGCCAAGAGGTCCCTGCGCTGCTACCGGAGACCCCAGGACTCACCCAGCCCCTCTACTGACAGCTGGAGGGCTGGCAGGAGCCGTGCCAGCCGTTCTTTCAGCTCCAGTTCAGATGGAGCCAGCGAGTCCTCATCTTCATCTTCATCCTCGTCCTCCCGCTCCCGCTCCCGGTCGCACTCCCCACCCCACAAGCGGTGGCGAAGGTAAGCTGTGGATTGTTGCTTGCTCTTGGGGCAGTTGTCCAGTGGCTGGTCTTTTGCAGCTGCCCAGACACATCTTTGTGGTTCTACTTGATGGCTGGATTTGATCATTTTGTCCTTGCGGCCCTTCTGAAGGGATGCTTGGCTCACAGAGGCTGGGGAAGCTGCTGTGATACCCTGCCCGTCCGTGTCTGGCTGAAGCCCACGTCTGGGCCCGTGTGCCTGCAAAGCCACCATTAAGCCAGGCTTCCTTCCTGCTCCTGGAACACCCAGTCCATGTTACAAGTCCTTGGCTTCATCTTTGCTTTTGGATGCTTTTTCTGTGGTATTGTTGCAGGTGTTCGTCTTTATGCTGTGGGGCTGCTGCAGCCCTTGGTGTAGAAATGAGAGGAGCCACAGCGGAGCTCTCCATGGAGCAGCTGGAGGCAAGCAGGGAAAAACCTGCCTGGCTTGGCTGCATCGAGGGCTCCCTGTGCTCCATATGGAGGTGGCTGCGTAGAAAGTGGGACACCTTGGTCCCTGTGGGATGCGTTTCTTTCAGAGGCTTTATGCATCTGAGTGGCGTGCAGCCTGTCCTCGCTGGGCTGGGAGGCACTGGAGCTGGTGAAGGGTTTCTCTTTCTGTCCTTCCCTTGGTGTTCAGCCAGTTCTGGAGACATCCCTGGGCATGAGGGGCCTGTCCGACTAAGACCCCTCCATCGATGGCCAGTAGAGGCTGGAGCCTCCTCCAGAGGCTGGAGCTGGAAAAGACATATATAAGTGCCATGTTCCACGGATATGCAGCTTGGGGACTGTCAAGCAACATGTCTGTCTTGGCTCTCCAGCAAATCAGCTGGCCTTGTGCTGGAAAATGTCACCATGCACTGTGCCATCCTGACTTGCTGTCCTCCAGGACAATTATGTGGCAGGACCAGGCAGTATGCCCTGCCAGGCCTGGTTTTACCTATTGGCAGGGACCACCTATGGGCAGCATGTCTGGAGAGGGACTGTGCTCCTGCCTAGAGGCAGCACAGCTTAATCCCAGAGGGCTTTTGGTCCTGCTGTCCTTAAGCTCTCTCTGGCCTTGCCAGAAGCTCATGCAGCTGTTGAGCGTGACATGGATGTGATGACTCCAGTGTCATCCTGTGCACTGTGTGGGGCTCAGCACAGAAGTCCTGGCCCTTCCTGGGCCCTCCCAGGCACAGCCCTGTGCTTCACAGTTCCCCCATGACTATTTCTTGCTCTTCAGAGGCTGTGCCTGCTGTGAGCCTGCTCCCTTTTCTCTCTGGCATTGGGAGCCAAGGGGAGCAACATTTCTGTAGTGTTACTGCCCTGGCAGTCTTGGGCAGAGGCTTCCCTGTCTTGAGGATGGGTCCTGTCCGGGTGGGATGCTGGATACCGTGGGGACGATGGAGGTCTTTTTCTACTCTGGAGCCTCATGATGCTGGGCAAAGGGAGGGTTCAGCTGTGTCTCTCCTTCCCCCAGGTACCGCTCAAGATGTTCCCACAGCTCCTCCTCTCGCTCCAGCTGTGGGTCATGTGGCAGGTCCCGGGACAGGTCCTCATCCTCATCATCAACATCCTCCTACTCGTCCAGGTCCACGTCCCGCAGCCAGTCCCGCTCCCCCTCACCCCGCAGGAGGAGTAACAGGTGGAGAAGGTGAGCGTGGCCACCCTGCAGGGGTGTGAGCTCTCCCCAGCCCATCTACCAGCCTCCTGTGGAGGAGGGATGGACTCCTTCAGTATCTCCTTTGTGTTTGGAATCACTCTTGTGACACCCCCATGATCCCGTAGCTCATGTGTCTGGTTTCTGCCCTGCCAGATACAGTTACGATGCACAGGACCACTACCAAAGGCAGAGGATCCTCCAGAAGGAACGTGCAATAGTGAGTGATGGAGGACTGGGAATGTGGGGCTGGAGATGTGGGGGTCCACAGCCCCTCTGTCACTTCAGAAAGCCGCGGGGGCGAAACCTTGCGAGCAGCATTGCTGGGAGGCCCTGGCCAGGGCGTGGTGTGGTGGGTGGCCTTGCAGGAGGGTGATCTGTGCGAGAGGTCCTGCTCACTGCTGGGGCGTCCCTGCCTGCAGGAGGAGCGGCGAGTTGTGTTTATCGGCAAGATTCCCAGCAGGATGACACGGTCGGAGCTGCGGCACCGCTTCTCTGTGTTTGGGGACATTGAGGAGTGTACCCTGCACTTCCGCTCCGAGGGGTAAGAGCTGTGGGGGTATGGGTCAGCCCCTTCCCAGGGATGACCCCCCTTGGCCCTTTTCCCATTACTCAAGGGGATGGTGCAGACCAAAGGGGGACAAATATAACTGTTGCTGCTGATCTCCTCCGGTGTCAGGGATAACTATGGCTTTGTCACCTATCGCTATGCTGAGGAAGCCTTTGCTGCCATCGAGAGCGGGCACAAGCTGCGGCGCCCAGATGAACAGCCCTTTGACCTGTGCTTTGGCGGCCGCAGGCAGTTCTGCAGGAGGAACTACGCTGACTTGGGTGAGTTGTGCAGCCTCCAAGTTGCGGGATTGGCACCCTGGATCCTTCTCTCCTTTCCAGAGGTGTAGGAGTCCACGTCCTTGGGGTTAGTCAGGGTTGGCAGCAGAGCCACATACAGGAACAGTCCTGCTCTGAACGGAGGCTCCCCTTCTCTCCAGCACTGTGATGGAGGCTGGCCCAATTCTGGATCTAGAGGCTGGCATGTGAAGCAAGATAAGAAGTTCGCTGTGGGGATGGCCAGAACTGTGCCAGTGTTTCCATGGGCTCAAGGCAGCCTCTCCTCATCTCTTCCAGATTCAAACCGGGAGGATTTCGACCCAGCTCCTGTCAAGAGCAAGTTTGACTCCCTGGACTTCGACACTCTGCTGCGGCAGGCACAGCGCAGCCTGCGGAGGTAGCGGCAGGCAAGGCGGAGTACCCGCCCCCACTTTTATACTCAAATACAAAAGGTAAAAAAAGTATGGAGAGAGAGATGAGGTTTTTAATAAAAAGAAAAAGGAAAAAAAGAAATTTGTTTTATAACCAATATTTAAGGAGGATGAGTCTTTGGCCTTCAACTGGAGCAGCCCAGGCAAGTGGCAGCCCCGGGCTTGCCCTAGACATAATAAATGCGGATGCCCAAACAGCAGCACTGCCTTGTGTCCTCTTTTGCGTGGCTTTTTCCCAGGTGTGGGCTCAGGCTGTGTCCTCTCAGGGCTCCAGGGACTCTGTGGTGTGGTCTGGCCCCATGAAACGTCACACAGCTCGTGGACTGGGCACGGAAGTGGGGTGTCTGGGGAGAGTGGGGCAGGACTGGGGTCACCAAGTGTGTGACTGTCACTGCGGCAGTCCCCAGTGGCCTGGCACGGGATGAATGCCTCTGAGGACCCATCCGACCGTCCCTTGGGCTCTGGGGCTGCAGGGCTTGGCACCCCGAGGCTCCCAGCTGTTTTGGGGCCACCTGCACCTCCCGCGATGGCCACGCGGGGGCAATGCAAGATTCTGCTCCCTCCAGTGGGTTGGGAAGGGGCTGGCGCCCTTGGCCAGACCTCGGGTAGGGCTCCGCTCACTGCGAGCCCAGTGCCATGTCTGCCTTTCCCTTTCGAGCCCGCTCCTTGGCTTTGCTCCCGCGCACCAGAAGGAGAAAGGTGTCTGACATCTCATCTCTGGGTTTGCCCTGAGGCAGAGATGTTTGTGTGACTGCAGAGAGGTTACAGGCATCTGCAGTGGGATGGTGCTTGGCAGAAAAGGAAGGACAGTGGCAGGGAGGCATGGATGATGCCTGTCTAGGCTCTCCCAGTGCATTGCAGCTTGCAGAGGAGAAGGGTGATTGCAGGCAGCCCCCAAGGGAGCATGCTTGGGCCTGCTGCTGAGCATCTTTCCTGCACGCTGCTCTTGTGCTGGAAGTCAGAAAAGCTCTGCCTTGGGTGGCTCCGGGGCTGGGACAAGCTTGGGGGGGCCCTTGCAGGTGGGGCTGGGCTGGGCTGGCAGTGCTGACTGGGAGCCCCAAGCTGGATTTGAGCACCCTGGCTTCGGGATTGGGACAGGCTTGGGCAGGGTGCAGTGGTGCCTGTTTGGGTTCCCTCCTGGCGCACCCTGGGTTAGGGAAGCCTGCAGCTGCCCAGCTGGGCTGTGCAGAGCTGGGAGGGTGTGGAGGGAAGGGACGGGCAGGGGATGGACCCCCATACCACTCCCTGGGCTCCTCACAGTGCTTGGGGTGGGAGAGGGCTGGTCAAAGTCCCTTCAGATCCCTTACTTGGTGGAGGCAGCACCCACTCCTACAGTGTGAGAGCAGGGAGGAGAATAGGGGCAATAAACCCAGGGTGGGGAGTTCAGCCATCAGGCTGATGTTGCCATTTGGATCATGCTCAAGGCTCTGAGCCCCTTGGGGCTGTACCTGGGTGTATTGCAGCAATCTCATGGTCTGGCACAGTAGCTGGAGCCCACCTATGCCCTTCCTGCTCCCCCGGATGGCGAGAGGTGCTCCTGCCCCTGCCTGCACACCAGGTGATTTGTGCAGCTCCACCGAGGGAGGCCTCGCAGTACCCAGGGATGTGGGGTACAGTGAGGCTGCCTGCAGGTGAGCTCTCAGCAAGCTCCCACCCTGTCCTTTCCTGCTTGGCCCTGGACTTTGCACAAGGGATGGTCCAAGGAGGCAGCTCAGGCAGGGGTGTGAGCGGGATAGGGGGAGGCAGGTAGGGGGCTGTTAATCAGTAATGCACCCCTTCCAGGGATGTCGAAGGAGGGGATGACAGCCAGGGCCTACTGGGGACTTGTGAGGAGGATGTGTGTCCCTTTCTATGAGTCCATGCAAAGCCCTGTGTCCGCAGCACACCTGCAACCTCTCTCCTGCCCAGAGCTGCTGGGCCAATGGTGGTGCTGACCTCCCTGGTCTCAGAGCTGCCACAGCAGTGCTTAGGGCATGTGGATCCACACAAGTGTTACAGGGAGAGCATCTGTTCAACCAGCTGTGAAAACACTCTGAAGCTGTTGGGTGATTCAGGCCTGCGGAAGGGCTTGTGTGCCCTAGAGCTGGGCTTGTTTCTACAAACACTTTAGGTGGTCTGAAAGTTTCTTTACAGCCTTTCTTCAAAATAGTAGTGCAGCTGAAGAGGCAGGCAGGAGTGGGGAGTGTTACAGGAAAGACGGAGCTGGGCACGGGGGATGTCTGCTGTCAACAACCCCAGGGATATGCTACCTGATGGACCTGAGGTGTGTGCATTTGGGCAGCCCTGTGAGCACGGCATCACCCCAAATACGTGTGCTGCTGACTGTGGCCTGAACAGGGCTGTGTCCTTGTGTTCCAAGGGCTGGGCTGCACGTGGTCCCCTCTCCTCCCACTGCTCCTGCAGGTGAGGAAAGGCAGGGGTTGTGAAAAAGTTTGTGTTGCCAAAAGAATTAACACCCTGCTGTTGTGCTCTATAAATCTTCTGAGTGTTAGAGGCTGGGCTTATCCCCCTGTGTTACAGTTTAATGGTTTCCGTTAGCAATAACCTGGCCCTGTGTTCTTGGTTATTGATTTAAGGGTTCTTGTGGAGGATGTGAGAGTTGCAGAAAGGTGTTTTCCTGCTGCCCAGCCGGTGGCAAAAGCACCACTGCAAGGAGGAGGCAGGAGTGTGGAAAGCAGTGCACAGCCAGCTCTCTGGAAGCATGGGTGCTGGCAGGAGCTGTCTGGAGAGAATTGGGGATAGTAGCAAGAAGCAGCACTTGGAGCACATCCCTCATCCTGGCAGTCAAGACAGAGGTGAGAAGCAGATCTGAGGCTTTGTAGGAACTCCAGTTCCTGGGGGAAGTCTCTTGGAAACAAATCTGCTTCACCCTAGGACAGCCAACCTTCCTGCCACATGCAGCAGCATCCTGTGCT
The DNA here is from genome assembly GCA_013398175.1 of Climacteris rufus. NCBI lineage: Eukaryota > Metazoa > Chordata > Aves > Passeriformes > Climacteridae > Climacteris > Climacteris rufus. The sequence continues at coordinate 252,374 of VZRZ01003219.1, read as the reverse complement.
GCCTGTGTGAGTGGCTCTGCCCCAAGCTACAGCACCCCATGGCTGGGAATCACATAGGCAGTGTTTTCCAAGAGATCACTAAGCAGAGCTGGGATTTTCACTCTGTTTGTCTTCAAGGCACTCTCAGTCTTTCCCCTTCTGTTCCTGCTGCAGACTCCAATCTCCAGCAGTTGTCCCTTCCTGCACCAGGCCCTGCCATCTATGGGTCTTCTTCTGGAACCAATTTCTAAGGGACTGATGCTAATTTCACATCTTTCTTCTCCCTTTCCCTTTTAATTCTCTCTTGTATTAGTATGTTCTGAACGTGATCTCCAAGTTAGAAAGCAGCTAGAAGGGCATCCAGATTGGGCTTTCATACTGAGTAAAACCTGCATGATGAAGAGCTTGTGCTCCATGCATATGTTAGTTTGGACGCCATGTGCAGAAAGCAGTGGGCAGTAGGAGAGTCTGACAGCAGCACTCCTTGCACACCTCTGCCCGGGGCTGAAGGCTGCACGGTCCTTGTCCTCATTGCTTTGCAGAGCTCAACATTTCCTCAGCAACAGCAGAGTCCCTTATCCTCAGGAAAGGTTATTTTGGCACCTTTGAGCTGGGTGCTGCCAGGTGTGGAGCACCCACATGTCACGCTGGCCGCTAGCCACGCGGTGCCCTGGCTGCGAGGCAATCAGAGTCCTGGTGGGCAGCTGGTCTGTGCTGCCTGCAGGTGGCTTGTAGCGAAGCTGGCTGCAGCAGGGTTGTTGCCCAGCAACAGGGCGAGAGCAAGGAAGAAAGAGGGACCCTTTTGTCACCTGTAATCCCAGCCTTTATTGCTGCCCCGAGAGACAGAACACCCGACCAGCAAGGGAGACAACAGAGAAACGGCACCCGGGAGCAGTTACAGCCACTTTTAAACAGGGGAGGAGAAGGGGAGGAACAAAGGGACAAACCAATAGAAAAATGACGAGGGGTGACAGGGAGCAAATCACAAAGGGCTGGGGAGGAACATATTCGAACTAACCAATGGGGAACCGAACTGAACAGACCCTTCCAGAACTCAATACAAAGGCAATGAAACACATGAATAAACATAGGAGTCTAAACCAATAGCATTACAGGAACCAAGAAGCTTCCAGGAAAAGAGGAGGGGATGCTGCTATAGGGACATCCAGTGGGAGGTAACCCTAAACCTGGGTCTCGCCCTCGGATCCGCCCTCAGGGTCGGAATCCTGGGCGGGGAAATCCACCCACTTGATGTCAGCCCAAGGCGGGCTGGGCCACTGCAACAGTGTGCTTTTCCACACTTAGGATATTCACACTTAAGATGTTCAGCATACTCATCCTGAAAGCTGACAGGGACCCCTGCGGGCAGAGGTGCCAGGCAGGAATCTGGCTATGGTCCTTACTGTTGACACCCATTCCCTTCCCTGGGACCACCAGTCCTTGAGATTGAGACTTATTCAGCACACCCAAGATCTCAGAGCTCCTGACCCAAAGCAGAGATTGCTGCTGTGGCTTGTCTGTGCCTCCCCATCCTGGGCTCCCTGCACCAGGAGCTTCACAGGGGTACCCAGCTCCAGGGTGCCTGCTGAGAACATCCATGGCAGTTTGGTGCTGGGATCACTGCAGGTGGGCTCAGAGGAGCCCTGGAGAGCTGGAGGAGGTGCTCATCCTGCTATGGCATGCAGCACCTGCAGCTTTGGGGCTCCCTCACTCTCACCACACCTTCTTTGCTCTCTTACACACCCCTCAGCCCAAATCCCTGCCTGCCTGCAAGTAAGCCCTGGAGGCCAGCCAGTGGTGTATCCCTTAAATCTGTGCTTGTACAGCTGAGAGCCTGGGTTAATGCCCACGTTCCCTCAGAGCTGCTGCTGCAGTTACCGTGTGTGCTTGTGTTCACATTGGGGCAGTCCTCCAAGGTCACCCTGTAGCCCAGTGACTGCAGCTGGGAGTAAACCTGCAGTGAAGATCCTGGCGGTGCCTCTAGACTGGACACCCGCTCCAGCCACCCCACAAACCAGGTGCTGCAAATGCTTTCAGACTCCTCTCAGAAACAAACCTGCAGCTGTAACATGCCACAGGAAACAAATAGGGAGATGAAGGGACCATTAAGGGTCTGCAGATTGGCGATGGCAGAGAATTAATGAAAAAAAATATGTAGGATCTAGAAAATAGATGTGAACTTGGGGAAGTAAAGACCCAAAGCAAAACAAAACAAAAAGGCCCCAGCCAAAACCACTCAAAAAATGCAACCACAATTTTTCTCTCAATCCAGGAAAATTCCCTCCTGACCCTAATCTGGCAATAGCATTAAGCCTAATGTGTGAGCAGACCTCTGGGACTGTAATGCTGGGAGCACCAATGCATGAGGCCTAGAGCTTGTGTTTAGTCCTCCGGGGGAAGGGAAACCTCAGTACCTTAAGAAGCAAATTAAGAGGGAGATTGGTTATTCTTCATCACCACAGTGACCAGCAGAAACCTGGAAGCCTGGGGTAAAGCAGCACCTCCTCCAAACAATCTTAGCACTTCTGACTCCTTGGCCAGCCAGGATCTGTATCCCAGGCTGAGCTGCGCATTTCCAGGGCTCCTTCACTCAGAAATTAATGGAGGGAGTTCTATCAAACTGTGTGTTAAATTGATCCAGGTTTTTCTGCCTCATTACCCTTCTTGGAAGGCTGGTCCAGAACATCAATCCTGGCAGGGGTGTAAATTCTCTAATTCACCATCTAAACTTATTAAATATTTTTTGCCATGATTGCACATCTCACATATTTTCTTAACATTTTTTTATTTACAATTTTCTTTCAGTTGTTCCTCAGAAATGCATTTGTCCACGTTCTGCCCCTGTCTGGCCAGAACAAACCAAACTCTTTTAGTAGATTCTTAATCAGCTTGTGCTTGTTTGTCTCAGTATCCAAATAGTTTTTCTCTGTGCAGTGGAAATTTATCCTTCCTGGATGTAGAGCTGCAAGGACATTCTGGAGGAAGTCTCACAATGCCTTGCGCAATGGCAATAATGTTTCTGTCTCTGCTAAAAATAACTTGTCTGATGCATCCTAGCATCGTGCCATTCCTTTTTCACAGAAGCATCATGCTGCTGCTTCATATTCATCCTTCAGTGCAGTAAGGTCTTTTTATTCCTTTGGGGCCTTCATTTCAACAGTTTATAGCAAATGTCCTTGCTGCTGGTCCCCAAGTGTTAAATCTGCCCTTTCTGACATTAAATTTCACCCTACTTTCCTCATCCCTTGACAAGGTCAAGGTCCCCTTCTTCCCCTTTGAAGGAACTACTACTTTCAGCACTTGCAGTGCTTCCCAACCCTCTGCTGCCTCTGCATCTTGGGAGCTTGCACTTGGCTCTTCTGAAATTACCAATGGATTTACTGGCCCAAATTTATTCTCAGAATATGTGGTTCATATCTGTCCTGCAGCCTGGTCATGCCTGTGTCTGATGCAGCCTGGACAGTTTCTCCTGTATCTTCTCTCCAACCCTGGGACTGATCTTCACCTTTAGCAGCAGCTTCTCCTAGTTTGTAGTGCATCATCCTTAATTCTGAATTGAGTACCTCAGTCTAAGAAACTGTCAGCCTCATCTAAGGATTATTCCTATTGTGCTGTTCCTGTTTCGTTAGGTATCTCATCTCATCACTCCCCATGTTCCCCTCATCACCTTTACTGAAACAGCGTTAAACCCACTTTTGGGGTTTGGTTGCAGTTGGCTTGTTTCCTCTCCCCTCGCCCCTCTCCTTGCAGCTCTGCATTTGGTATCTGCTCCTCCCTGCAGGTCTGTGCCCTGGCTGATGGAGCAGGCTCACCACTCACTGAAGCCGTGTCTGAAATGATGGTGTGTTAAACGTTACACTGAATCGATAAGGAAATTCGCTTTCTGTCTTGTCAGAGGATATCTGAGCACTGCTATTCTCTCATTTACTGCCTGGCGTTCACTGTGAAATTAGAGACTCCTATAATTTCACAATTCCTACTCTTTATTCATCTTGTAGCCTTGAAGACAGCACAGTCTATTTCCAAGGCTACATCTGGTGTGTCTGTAGCCAGCCCCTGAGAATAACTGTGCAGGGTCCTTTCTGCCACCCTTTCACACACCTCCTCAGGACATATCTTATCCATGTCATCTCCTTTCATGTCCTTACAATGACCTGATTTACTGGCAGTGCTTCACCACTTCCTGCTCTCCTCCTACCGACCAGGTGCTCCCAGCCAGCTTCCACTCCTGCTTATCTCTGCGGCTCTGTTCCAGGCTGCACCCTCTGCCTGTGCCAAGCTTTCCAACGCACGCTGGGATGCACTATCCTCTGGCTCATCACCTTCCCAGTATGCCAGAATTCTGGATTGCCTGATGTGACCACAGCAAATAGCAAAATTTGGGGAGAAGCCTACAAAATCAGTAGCCACAGGCTGTCACAAAATCTCAGAAGGAGAAAAGCTTGTAGCAGGAATGGATGAGGGAGATAAAGGACACAGTGTTTCCAGTTGAACCTCAAAAGATTCTGCTCAGGTGATGACAGAGCCTTAGGAGATAACGCTGGTAGGACAAATGGATTTAACACCTCTCGGCTTAATCCAAGGGAGACCCACAAGTCCATGTGAAAATGCTAAACAAGGTAAATTGAGTGTGGCTGGAAGGCTTAGTCAATGGGTGAGTTACAAGGTTGTGAAATCGTGTATGATATCAATATAGCATATCTGCTGTGTTCCCAGGTGAACTGCTATTAGAAACTGCATCTTCAAATAGCATATTTTTAGAGGCAGGAAGTATGTAGAGAAGCAGCAGAAAATACACTTTCTCAGTTACCAAGAGACAGTGGGAGCTTGTCCCTAAGTAAAGCAGGTCTCCTTCAAGTACCTGGCGGTAAAGTGATTCCTGAACACCAGTCATTCACTAGAGCAATGCTGCACAAGCTCAGGAAACAGGACTTTACCAGCTCCAGCCATGCAGCCCAGAGTGGACATGCTTGACAGCATCATTCAAATGGCCTGGAGCACGATGTCTATAGCCCATCAAAGGACTTGTGAAGTGCACACAGAACACTGACAGTGTGGTGCAATGAAGATGTGCAGACTGGGAAATGTCTGTCTGTCATAACTTCCAAAACCTGGGGTTGCACTTAGCATGTAGGCAAAGCATTTAATTGGTTATAAAATGCACATTAAGTGAATAAGAGATTATAATAACACTTGGGGAAGCACCTGGTACTGAGGAACTACTTCAGGCTAAATTTGGGTTTTTATAGGCTTTGAAGCCTGGCTAAGGGACAGGTAGACCTCACTGTGGTGCATTTTCACCAGTGGACAAGAGTGAGTTCTAGTTACAGTCTCATGAGTGAAGAGACCTGCAGGATGTATCTGCTCATGAATTGTAGCTGCCACTGGAGGAAAATGAATAAATCAGACTCCTCCGGATGCTGGTGGATGCAGACTTCAGAGAAGGCAATGCTATTAATGGCCTGGATAAAAGGAATAGGTCAGAGCAGGACAGGATCTCTGGAGTGTCAATAGCAACCAGGGAAAGAGGGGACAGCAGCCAACACCACTTACTGCTATGGACAGCTGTTCTCCTAATCCCCATCTCTATCAACATCTCTAAACATCTCCATGTGATAGCAAGGTTGGTGAACCAGTAACCCCTCCCAGATCCACAAGCTGGGCTCAGTTTTGTCTTTGTTTTCTCTCTCTCCTGGTGCTTTGACTAGTGGCTAATTCCTCAGACCTCAGTGCTTCCCATTTGACTATTCACTTCTGAGCTATCTCTTAATGAAATGTGTGTAAGTTAACAGGGGCTGAAATCTACTCAGTTTTGAGTAACAGCCCCATGACCACCTTATTATTTCAGCAGTATTTCCCTCAGCGTGCTGGAAGTCACACAATGGAGTGAGGCAATTACAAGGCTGCATCCAAACTGCAGCAGAAATTCTACATATACACAATCCTTTTAAACCACAGCTAACAACGACTGGATATGCACAACTGTGCCTGGTGACAGTAGCCTCTAGTCAAGGACATTTTTCTTCATGGGTCTTCCCTTAAAGCTCTCTGTTGGGCCTGTTGGGTTGGGGGTTTTCATTACTTATTTATTTATTTAACTTGGAGAATTTGGGATTTTCTGTATTTCTTCTTTAGCCATACTTATTCTTTTTAAAGGATTTTTTTTTTCTTCTAAATGTCGTCTTTGTCCTACTGATTAACTGTGCCAGACTTGGGTTTTTAAAATTATTTTAGGTTGCCGTTATGATACTTTGAGTGATGCTGTATTTAAAGCTTTCAATGAAGGGTCTCAATGTCATTGCAGGCATTTGTCCTTTCATCAGCTACTTAATAATTCTTAATTACTTTCCTGATTTTTACACTTACTCCTTTTGGAAGGAGAATATGCTCATCTCCCTTTTAAGTTACACTGCACTGCAGTATACTTTTCTGTGGCTTTTTCCTCTCCTGCCATAACATTGGATTTGAGCACATGGTGTTCATAATGACAAGGTGACTCTTCACTATTACATTTCAAACTCTCTCCTATGTACTACCTGTGACTAAATCAAGAGTTCATCCTCCCTTTCCCTCCTCTGAGTGGTCATTCTAAGAACCATCCATTTATGAGGGCTAAAAATACAGACTTTGCATTCTTCTTTCACATGGTGTCTACTCCGTCTGTATGGGGGTAATTAATGTCTCCCATTATGATTATGTTTTCTCCCCTGACAACCTCTTAAAGTCCTCCAGCCATTTTTCATTCCGCTATCCTAATCAGGTGGTCAATAGTGTATGCTCAGTATCACTTAGGCACATGTCAATGCATAATTGTTCTCTAGTAGTTTAAACAACATCCCAGGTGTGGGGTTTTTTTCCTTTTTTTCCTCTTTTTTTTTCCTTTTCATTCTGAAACCTGGACAAATACTCTGCTACTAGCCTGAATCATTTTCTGTGGCTTCACATCTTGAGTTGCTACTCTGGCAATCATTTTCCTACTGAAATGAGACAAGATCTTACATTGGCTTGGGTGGGTATTTTTTGTTTTGTTTCTTTTGTTGTTGTTGCTTTCTAAAAATAAAATTCACATGTTTTGCTCCATGAAAGCATGTTCTTTCACCAGCTCTTTTTTCAGTTTGCTAAATGTACATTTGTAACTCAAAAGAAAACTTTTATCACCTTGGAGAAAGGCAGATATATTTTCTATCTCCATGTGCTCCCCCACCTCTTCTATAATGCAAGAAGCATTGTCTGGTCATTGCTGGTAAGGATCAGCTTACTGTGCATGAAGACACTCAGCTTTGTTACTGTTCTTCCCAGGGTGATGGGTATGGTAATCATTCCTCAATTTCCTCAATCTCCATTCAGAAACTTCAGGGCTTTTGCTACTTTTCACTTCTTGATTATCAGAGCTGGCTTAAGCAGAACATAGTACACTGCATCAAACAAGTCAGTGGTTTCATATCTGAAAGGCTTTAAAGTTCTTGATTAGTCGCTTGTCACTGAGCCTCCAGCACCTCCCTCACGCCTTTGCAGTGACCACAAACACGTTTAACATTGGGCAGAGTTTTGAGTGTGGCTGTGAGTGCAGGACACGGACATCTGAAGCCATTTTGCCTTCATTCTTGTAGTATTTATATACAGAGAGAGGTTTTTTGATGAGCAACTTCAAATTTTCAAACCCTTTACACCCTTCAATTTGGGGACGCTGCACCCGTCAGGTTGCTGGTGTGGAAAGCTTGTAAAGTGCAACTGCTTGTTCCCCTTGCTTGTCTCTTAGGATGCACCAAGCCTTCCTCTGAGTTACCTGCATGCTTGGTTGAATTAATGTTTTGTTGTTTCCTGTTTCCATAGCACTCACAGTTTTGGCCAAGCTCCTTAAAGAGCTGACACCCACAAAGATGCTGTTGTCTCCTAATCACTCTGCTAAGAGCTTTGGAACTATACTGCAATTTGCCACTATTCTTCTAAATGTCATAGAATCAGACCAAAGTTGATTAAGTTCCTACAAATTTCCTGGCAGTCAGCAATGGCACAGACAAAGATAACTGACCCTGTCCCCTCAAGTGGGGAAAAAGCAGAACTGAGCAGTTATCTATTCCTTTGGCACCAAAATGGCTCATCCATCACTCACATGTATGACCAACTGTTGCCTCACATGAACGTGTTACAGAGGAGATGTGCTTCACGTGTGCCAGGGACAGTGGCACTGGAGCAAAGCATGCAGAGCACCAGAACTGTCTCAAGTCAAACATGCTGCAGACAACTTGGCTGTTCCAGCTCTACCCTGGTTTCAGGTGACTGTTTCCTTATCCCCTCCAAACAGTTACAAGTTGACCTAGTGTTCACCTTGCTGCATCACTCTTCCTTTTATTACAAAGGTGATCTTTTTTAGTCCATTTATTCAACCCTCCAGCTTTCCTGTTCCTTTAATGGGGATAAACTCCCTGTTTTAAATCCCAGATTATTCCCGTCCACCTTACAAATATACTGCTTCCTATTTACATTAATATTACAATTTCTGACAACACATTGTGTTGTGCACTGAAATCCATCCTAAACTTAATGAATATCTCTCTGCTTTCAGGCTGATAGTCTGTCCATCTCTAGTGAAGCTGCTATTGCATGTGACAATAAAACCCTTTGAAAAAGGGATCAGATTGCTTCTCTCTTCATTCATCCTGCACACAACACTCCACCGTGCCCAGCAGTGTAAATCACAGTCCTTTCCCACTATCTGTGGATTGTTGCATGTGTTGCTCCGTGCTGTTGTCGATGGCTTCTTGTCTGCCAGCCCCATCTCCTGCAGGTTGTACAGTTGTATTCATTGTGTCAAAACGTGGCCCACAAACTTTGCTTGGATGGAGTGACTTTTGGTGCTCAGCAAATGCTGAATATGTTGTCAAAGATTAATTTTGTGACTTTCCAAAGTGAAATGTTGTCTCCTTGGCCTGTGATCAATCATGGCTTCCTCCATGATGTCACATTCTTTTTCTTAATTACAGACCTCAAAAAAATCTGCCTTGTCAGGTTTTATTTCAGTGTAGGCTCACACACATTTGTGTGAGCTCCTCCCTGCAATGGACATGGCACAAGCATTTGGACTTGGCTTGCATTATTTAAACTGTGTAATCCAGTTTGCTGCAGGGAATAACCCTGTCCTGGCAAGAAAACTGAAAAGTTAGTATCTCTCTCTCTCATTACTATAAATCATTTAACAAAGGCAATATATTAAAATTATGCCACATTCCTTAGAAGAAGGCTTGTTTCTCCTTAACTTCCAAAGAGGTCTCATTTTTTTGCTTTACTTGATGGGATGTAGTCTGTGTTTGGTTCTGCTTGGCTGGGGCTCCCCAGAGGACTGGGTCACCCTTTCATTCAAAAGCTCACACTGTCTGAATAGAAGCAGGTTTTGTGTGATATGAAAAATACACTTTGCTGATGATGGGCAGTGGGTTACAAAATTGAATTTGTGCCTTTTCTCACTTGTCTTTGTTCATACTTGTGATTCCGTGCTTCCTTCCTGAGACTGTGGTACCTCACATTTCCACTGGACAGATATCTTTCTCACCTTTCTGTGCTCCCCACACCATCTCTCCACAGCAGAAGCTCTGCCTGCCCCGGGCTCTCTCTCCAGTACATGAGGTGTTACCCTAGGGAGGAATCCCAACCTCCTGGTCTGGGGCCAACGACAAATGCTGACTGAAGCCAAGGAAGCTGCAGCACATCCACGGACTCTTTTGTACTTTGTCTCTAAGGCATCCATCACTGACCTGTAGGTTTGCATGCACTTGGCAATGTGCTGCTGCCTGGAGCAGATCGACAGGAAAAGGTTTTGCTGGAATATCCACTTAATAAAGAGGATAGTCCAAGGCTTCTTGCACAAGTCTCACTTTACTGCAGCTGGCCCGTTTTGTTCAGACATCTGCTGTGCTGATGGAGAAGGTGCCACGTTCAGAATGGAGATGCCTCATGCGCCAGCCACATAGGAATCATTCTGTGGCACATCAGCAATTTACAGTCCATCCCCTTCTCCCATTCCTGTGTATTCCTGCTGCAGGACCACAGAGGCAGGCCGTTACTGGGGCAAGAGAGTAAATCATGCTTCTACTGAGTCCCATAAAGCTCATGCAATTCGATGGGGCCATCTCTCTACTTCCCTGCCTCTGGCATCTCTGGGGCTGTAACAATACTGAGTGTGGTGCAAGACTGTGTAAGAAGACAGGTTTCTGCTCTAATGTCTTGCTGAGTATTTTCTGTTCTGATGGCAAAACGGAAGTTGGAGAGACTTGCTGTAGGATCTGCCTTGAAAGTCTTACCTCTGAGATGCCAGGCCCTGCTCGGTGTTAAGTGAAATTGTCTGCAGCTCATTAACATCAAAGCATTTTCTCCACTGGTCTGGGCGGCTCAGTAGTAACCAGCAGATGGACCAGAGAACAGCTACACTCTCCACTAAGCTTTGCCTGCAAACAATTAACATCAAAGGGGAGCCACTGTGAAACAGGGGGAAAACAAGTCTCCAACTGCAGCAAGTCTCATGGCTCATGGGAAATGGGGGGAGGCCAAAGCTGTGTCCCAGCTAGAGAGTTTGTGCTGAGATGTTTGCAGGAGCAAGCACAGGAGTGGCTGCTAATGGTCCTGGCAGGAAAATGGTGGATCCACTTTGAGCTGAACAAAATTGTCTGATGGTGTTGGTGGCTGCATGGGCCAAGCTCTGGTTTATCAAACCCAGTCCAGCCTAATTCTAGGATCCAGTCAGTTATACCCATTGCCTTGGCAGTTTCATGATTGCTCACTTAGCTGTCACTCTTGAGGAGTCTCCTGAGGCCAGTCCCACCGTTCTTTACACCCTTTTTCTCCATCCCCCTGAACACAAAAGTTTTAGCTTGCAATTCCAGATGCTTTTGCTCTTTTATAAAGTGGACCTTGGCCCTTTGTTTGCTCCTCCCTACAGGAGGCTTGTGAAATTAAGCCATTTTTTATATTACAGGACTGTTGCCTTCCTCTAGCTCTCAAGCAGTTTCTCCTGGATCTTTTGGTTCATGTTTTCCTCATCCTGTTCCTCTCTGCTTTAGTGGTGGGTAAGAAATCCAAATTGTTGGTATTTATCTTCCTAACAGTCTGTGATTAGCTGTGGTGAGGGCAGCATGTTGTGGAAAATGAATTAATTTTTCTGTGGGTCCCAGTCAGAAATCAGAAGCTTTATGGTAGGTTCAACACCAGCACAGGGTAGAACCATGGGGCTGCCTCAAAGAGTTTGCTACCTAAATATCAGTCTAAGAACAGAGGATTGCAAAAAAGAGAACAAAACTGTAACTCTCTATTAATTAGCACTGGGAGCCCACCCACCATTCTAGCTGCCATGCAGACTGCACACAGAATTTCCCTGCTGGAGTTTAGAGCATTCAGGTTGCAATCCCCTTGTTTAGATTATCTATCTCTCAGGGAACATGCACTTCTGTGATTAGTACAGTGTCTAACAGACTTACCAACTCAGGTCCTAGTGAGAGACACGTCTGGACCTTGAGTTGAAGGGAGATTCTTCACTTCTGCCTATGAAGACATACACTCCAATCACTCATCACACTGATAAAGGATAAAGACCAGGATATTGCCAGCAATTGGAATGAGATGCAGCTAAGAGGATCATTCGTGAGTAGAGGTGCCCAAAGAGCTTTCCCACTCTTTGTGGCATAGAAATTCTCCATCGGTCATGCTTTCCTCTTTTCTCACTGCTGATGGCTTCCAAAGCAGGACCGGGATTCTCTAAACCTGTCTGCTCTGCTCATAAAAACAAGCCTCGTGTTGACTCCTTGCATGGATGCTGAAATGGGCTTTTGCCTCTTGCTACTCTGGTTGCTGTCTGCTCTGGGAAGTTCCAGCTCCTACACTGAGAAACCATCCTCTGACTTCCTCCACAAGGATATTAAGACCCAATGAATAACCTGTCCTTATGCTATCCTTGGGCTTCAGAAAGCTCTGCCCACCTTCTCCCCACCGCAGCTTCCCTGGTAGATTGGCAGAGCAAGCACACCTCAGTTTTGCATTCCTTTTGCTGGACTAGCCAAACTGATCTCCTTTTGTAGGACAGGTTCATTGCTCTCCTACCTGCCTGCACCAAGTGCCTCTTGGAGTTCCCTTTGAATAGGACAGTTGGCTTCCTGCACCTGCCACTGCACCTGAACAGCACTCAAACACTTTTCTCCACAGGAAATACCTTATCTGGGACATCCTAATACTGCAGTTGCATTTGACCAGCCAGCTTTGCATAGCCAGCTTTGAGCTATGCATCTTTCCAACTCCCTAATCATGTGTGGCTGGGCAAGGTGAGGGTGATGGCTCTGGTGGTTAGGTTGGGGAAATAAAAGTTCATGGGCTTTGTCTCTGGCCTTACAGCAAGGTTTGGAGCAGGTATTTCACTTTCCAAGCCCATCCCCTGAGCTTGCAAGAAGCTGGTGCCAATGTTCTGCACAGGCACCAGGCAGTGCCGTGACTTGCCCTGACTGTCAATGCATTCCCTGCTTGCTGTCAGAACTAGTGTTACTGCATCACCAGCGTCCTTGCATCATCTGAACTCACCTGGATGGAGGGCTTCGTGCTTGTGGTGCAAGCACAGGAGGTGGCTGAGTCATGCAGCTGTCACTGTGGAACCTCCAGGACACTGCAGCCACGTGCCTTCCCTTTGCATCATGGCCACCAACAGACCTGGGTGTTTTATAACTACATTGTGCTGCAGATGAGATTTCATCTCTTCCCGATGGAAAACTATGTGGCCCCCTCAAGGCTGGGATGTCTCCTCAAGGAGGGATCACAGCTCAGGGCACAGTGGCCCCTCAGGGGTGGGATGTCCCCTCAGCACAGGGTGACCCCTCAGGGGTGGGATGTCCCCTCAGCACAGGGTGACCCCTCAGGGGTGGGATGTCCCCTCAGCACAGGGTGACCCCTCAGGGGTGGGATGTCCCCTCAGCACAGGGTGACCCCTCAGGGCGTTCCCGCTCCCTCTCGAAAGGCTCCGCCGTTGCACAGCGCCCCCCAGCGGACGGGCACGGCACCGCCGCACGTGCGGGCCGCCGGCGGGCGTGCGGCGCATG
>VZRZ01003219.1:93589-238888 GCA_013398175.1 Climacteris rufus | reverse complement strand
GGCGGAAAGTTGTGGATCGCGGTGCCGGATTGACGCCGTGAATCCGGAGCGGGGCCGCGGGGTTAAAAGGATGTGTGATTGCTTTTCTCTTCTCCCCCCACCTCCTTTTTTTTTCCCCTCCTCCTCTCCTTTGCACGTTTCTTGTTGGCTAAGCTCCTTGCAGTCGAATATTTGGGGTTTTGAAAAAGAAGTCCCTTTCATCTCGAGTAACTTTTCCCATTCAAAATACAGATTTTGCTCTTTTCTCTTTTCCTAGCAAGAAATCGAGACCTTTTCTGTGCGTCCCAACATACACATAAATGTCAGCTCTAGGCCAGTAATTCAGTGTGTGTCTCCGGAGAAGAAAGGTTTGACAACAGTAGACTATGAACTTGAAGAGTAATCTTAAAAATCCCTGTTTAGAACATTGCTATGTTCCATCTTGTTTGGCCTCCTGTTTCTAATTGAGCATAAATCCTCGTTTTATGTTTAAATATGCAGATATGGCCATAATCTGCCAGTGACTGCTCAGCATAGGTAATCTGTAATAACAGTCCCAGATTCACTTTAGTTCCTTGTGTGCAGAGTTAAACCTCTTATTGTCAGTTAGCTCAGCATCCCAGTTCATTATCAGGGATTTGAAACACCATTTTTGGTTACACCAGGACGTGTAACTGCTGCTGTGTTTATTTTTGGCTTCATCTAAATGTTTAAATTTCTGTAGTATAAAAGTGTGCTCTAGATGCTTGTTAACTTCAGATTAATTCAAGCAATTAACTTGTTTTATGTGTGAAGCAATTGAAGGGCAATATGTTATTGAGAAACTCACGCTATGTAAAAGCGCTGGGTTTTCTTTCCAACAAATAGTTTATATTTCTGGATTCAGTTTGTGGGGTTTTATTTTGATTGTATCCCTGCTACATTTTATTGACTTCCACCTCTGCTTGAACCAGATTTATTTTACTTCTATTGCCTTTTCTCATCTCCTCTGACCTCAAGCTGCTGGGGTTCAGCTCTTCTAGTCCTTTCTAAACTCCCTACTTGCAGGATGTCATCTTGGCTTCCTCTCAGTCCCTGCTGCTCTAGGGTTGGGTCCTTGGATCCTCCCGCGGAGCTGTCCTGCTGCTGGGAGTTTTAACTAGGGAGCTGTGAAGAGGAAGTTTGGAGGGGAGGGGGGTGGAAATAAAGGAAAATCCCCCTGAAAAGGACAGTTTCAAAGCTGCTGTTGAAGATTTTGTGTGTTGGGGTGAAATGCTGGAATTGTGTCCATTCATTCTGCTGCTCTTTGGGGAAACCCTGGGTGGCTGGAGAAGTTTGTGTCATCTACAGACTCAAAGCAAACACTGCATTACTGAAGGTCTTAGCAACCCTAAGTACTAAAACTTAAACCAAACATCCCCACCTCACCCCCATTTATACACACCCTGTGCTATTTCCCTAAAGCCATTTAAATTGCCAGCTACTAATCAAGTTGCTTTCTCCCCTTGTCCCTATCATATCTCTTCCTCATACTTAAATTTGATACGTTTTGTTCCTCCAAATGATTTCCCTCTCTGAAAGTCCCTCTATGTGTGTTTAACAAAAGATACTGTGAATGCTGTTAGGCACAGAGTTGACTGGGGTTTTTTGGAGGTAAAGTACAAAACTATTTTTAAAAAATCGAGTCCAAAGTGTAACAGTGCTCTGTGACTTTTATCTTGATGGCAGTATGTCATAAATAGTTTCAGCTTCAAATTGATCAGCTTTATGAGGTCTCAGGACCTGCCTTGTTCCTAGTATGAATCTTGCATAAATTGTTGGCTCATGTAAATGTGTTAATTGACACCTTTTTTGTTTTCAGATTTTTATAGAATTATGAAAGGTTTTTTGCACTTGCCCAGGATGTCCTGCTGAAATTATGTGGTGGTCTTAATCCCTTGCCCTAAAATACACATATCTCATCTTTTTAAGTGAATTTTGACAATGTTCCTTGAGGTTTGAAAGTAGACCTGTTAAATGGTGTAATGTTCTGTTTCACCTTGCCTGTTTGTAGAAGGCTTTAAGAATTTTTTCCTGTAACAAATACTCTGCTTTCCAATATTTATGTATCACTATGGGAAAAATCTTTCTTGTCACTTCAGAAATACCCATTCATATTTAGTTCTGAATGTAAATGAGGTGTGTTCTGTGTTAATACCGTTCCCTGAAAAGTCATTCTAATACCACACCATGTGGCATTCAGAAAAAGTATACCTGTGGTTTGAACCAGTGCATCTGGCAATAAAAATGGCTTAAGTAATTCACTTTCCCCTCTTGTTTCTTGCTTCTGCAACTGGCTGCTCCTTTGGACTGTGGGTTCATGGCAATTTAAGAGCTTGTGCTCTTAGGGGAGCAAAACCACAGAGGGGCTGACGGAGCACCTGCCCACAAGGAGTCGATTCAGGGGACCTGTCCTAGCAGAAAACGTCATCTTTTGGAGGGAGTAGGATTATTTTCTGCTGGTATAGCTCCCTGAACTGGCTGCCTGTCAGATCAAGCAAATAGCGGCACCAGCACAAGGAAGAGTGTGAGAATGCAAAGCTGGTGGAAAGGAGAACAGTGAACACAGCAGCAGAGATACAGATCAGCTTGAATTGTCACAGAATTGCATCTTTGGTTGTCCCAGTGTGGCTTTTTGTGGGAGATAGCTCAGGGGACTGATCTGGCTGAAACCTTCATTCATGGTCACGTATTTAATCCCCTTTTTGTGGGGAGGGAGGTGGTGAAGCTGGTGGAGCACAGCTCTGTGAGCAGTTCTGTTGCTCAGTGATGGAACTGAAGGAGCAGCATGCCATGGCCTGGAGGTGGATGGAAGTGTGGAGCAGGGGTGTCAGAGCTGTCTTTGCAGTGAGATGTAATGGGATTGTGACTACAGAGCAGGGGGTAGCTGGGACTGGTCTTGATGCCCTGGTAGGACTTTGTAGAGACACAGTGTGCTGGATGAGAATTATTTGACACTGACATGTGTGTTCTCTGCACTAGTCTTGAGCATTAACATCTTTCTCAGTAGCCAAAAGCAGATACCTGGAGACAAATGCATGTGGTGATTTTAATTTTTTTTTCCCTCTCTCAGCTTCCAGTCATCTTCTGTTCAGACACTTGATAAATTTGAAATGTTGATGAGATTGGATCTGCTAAGGAATGGGGAGTTTGAGGGAGGAAATAATCCACAAGCCCTCCTGGCACCCTTTAAACCAGGCAGTAACAGCGTGGCAGTGCTGCCTGGTCACTGCAGTAGTGGTTTGAGGTGATCCCTGCATTTCTACTCGCTGGTGATGCTTGGCCCTTTGTTAAATATTAGCTGTACTCTTGGAGACTCCCTGACTGAATTACAGTCTGTGTTGGGGGTGTGGGGGCAGGGAGAGAATGGTTCACTACTCTTCAGCAGAGATCCTGGTGATGATTTCAAGGGAAAACCTGTAACATTCTCATAAGATTTCCAATCATCTTGAGCTCTGCCAGTGTTTCATTGAATGCTGCTTTGCTGTTGATTTTACTCTTACGCTGTCAAAATAAGCTGAAGTAATTTCCTTTTTTTTTTTTAAATGATTGTTGCTGGTGAAATACTGCAACCTAAGTACCTGATCTCGTTCTCTTTACTAATTCATTGTATAGTGGTGGTCTTCTGTGACCTTGGACACTTAGGATTAAAGTGTGGATTCTGAGGAAGAAATATGATACATCAGGAAGTGTTAGAAGCTAATAATAATCAAGAGAAGGTGTACAGCAGTTGAATAATTCTGAAATCTTTATTACTTTTCTTATCTTGATTATGGCTCCTGTATAGCTCCAGCCTGTGTGTACTATGAATGAGCTGCTGCTTCCAAACAGTTACCTGTGTTATCTTGTTTTGGAAGTAGGCTCGAGTCTCCAAGTGTTTAATGTAGTTCTAGTTCAAAGGTCAGATTGTATTTCTTTGTTCCAAAATGAGAAAGCTTATTATAGTTGTGATGTTGATGAAATATGATAATAAAAAGCAAGTTAAAGTTTAAATGTAGGGCTGTTCTCTACTGGTATTTGTTTTAGATATACCCCAGCCCTGTCCCCAGCAAATGTGCCAGTGGTACTATTTGCCTTATCTCAACCCACTTGCAACGTAGATGCAGCTTGTGGCTTTTTTTATTGATATAAATCCATTGTACAGCAATTTTACAGTATAATAGCTGAAGGCTTCTTGAAGAAGATCTGGTCTATGCTCCAACATTTCTGCCTGTTGGCAGTATGAATAGAAGGAACGTGAATTACTCTTTTATGACAAAGTTATGCCAGGAAAAAATTGAAGCAACTGTCATTTAAAAATAAAAATCCTGACTTGTAAGCCTGATACTTAGCTTTACTTGAAACGTGCATGGAAGGATAGTTTGTGTCTGGGAACAGTAGAAGTTGAACTAAAGGGGTTGAGTCTCTATCTGTTCCAGATATCTCTTTGGATTCACTACAAATCACTCTGAATTTGCCCTTGATTCCCTCTTTGCAAATGAGGAATAACTTCTATCGTTTTAGGGATGATGTCAACCAGTAGAAAACATACTCAAAAGAATTCTTGATAATCACTTTGTATTATACCATCTTGAGGTCTTCTTCAGATGCCTGGGACATGAAATTTCAGACTATGCCTAATTATTTGGTTTGTTTCACATTTCAACAAAATGTATTTTCATTTGTGTGACATAACAATCATTGCAAGGTGGGAGGTTTCTTTCTTTGAATATGTTTGTCCTGCAGGAAGTATAGGGTTTTGGACTTTTTAACTAAGAAATAATAATATTCAGAATTCATCTGCTCAAATAGAACTTCTAAAATTACTTACAATAATTCATTCCATGCATGGAGGAAATAACAAAAATCCACCTTTTTAGTATTTATGTTTGGATGTATCTACTACAGATTTACAGCTTTGTGGTACAGCACCATTTTAGAAGAGTACCTGAAGGAGTGTTCCAAACTTCTAAGTCATTTCTTGACAGGTTGTGCCATATGTTGATGATAGTCCAAATACTGTTATGTATAGAAATCCAATAACTGCACTTGAATTAAGAATGGGTGACAGAAAATCCCAAATTTCATGCTCAGTTGTCTAAATTCTTATTGCATGGTACTTCCATGACTCAACATTGCCATCTTAGGCTATTGGATATCCAGGCAAATACTGTCGTGTGTTTTTATGGGGTTTTGGGGGCTTGTTTGTTTGCTTTTGGTTTTTGTTTGCTTATTTGTTTTTGTCTGAGAACTTGTGTTCTTTCATGGCTATTGTAAAATTATAATGAGAATATTTCCTAGGGGTCAGTTTAAGCAAGGTTTGAGGAAAAACAGGCATTTAATAGGGTTAAATAAAATTAGCCCTGTCAGAATGCTTGGGGCAGAGCAAACACTACTGCAGTATTTTACAGGGGACTTTCCAATCCTCTTCCTCACCCTTCTATGTATATATGTTTTCACTCTTAAGAGGATGAGGCTTTGGTTCTCAAAGGTTACTGGGATGGATATTTATAACTCTCTGAGAAATACAAAGCTTTTGGGATTTTCTGAGGATAGGATTGGATGGGATGGGCTGAGCCAATTTAGGGTCTGCTTCTGGCTAAGAGGGCTGTTAGTGCTTATTTTTACTAAATTGATAGAAGTCTGCAAAAGCAGCTAATCTTCTGGTGATGCTTAGTAACCTGAGTCATCCTAGCTAGGAATAAGATGAGCAGGAGAGCTCATCTGAAACACTCGATGGGATCACATCTGGGGGGGGTAAGGGAAGTGGGTAGAAAAGCCTGTTCCAAAGGCAGGGAGTTTTCTGGTTTATATCTTGTTTCTTGTACCCATGCTACAGACTGTGGTTATGTTTGACAGTAGTGCTGTCTAAACTGGCTTAAATAGTCCCCTCTGTTCTAGCACAACTCTGTGTGGCAGCTTGGTGAATCAGTTCCCTGACTAGACCTTACTGGAAAATAATCTTTTTTTTTGCTACAACATCTGCAGAGGATGGAGAGGCAGAGAATGAAGAGTTGAGACAGTTCAACTGTTATCATCACACATGCGAAAATCCATCCTTCACTGAGTAGGTGTTAATTTTTGTGTGCTTCATGTTCATTACAGAAGCAGGAAGATTGAAGCAATCTCCCTCTTCGTGCTCTCTCCCTGATAATGAACTGTGGGCTTTGCTTTCCCAACCAGTTCCTCTATTAATAAGTTGCAGCTTTATGCCGCCTCTCCCCAGCATCTCTGCAGGCCTCTGGGGTTTCTCAGTTCTCTCTGATAAATCTGTGGCCATTTTGGGAAATGAGAACTTCAGCTTCTTTCTTTTTCTCTTGCAGGATGCCCTAATTATTTCTCTGCATATCTTTAAATCATTTACCTTTTACCTCAGATTTAGTTCACCTTGTATGTTGTGTGTAGTATCACGTGCTCTTTTATGGTGGGTTGACACAAAAATTCCACTCTCAAAGATGAGTAGATTGGAGGTACACATCAATGCTGCTGGCATATGAAAGATAGAGTGGAGGTTATGGCTTTGCAATGTTTCTGCAGGACACCACTTCCTTTGTAGTGAAATTGCTATTAGGTGATGTCTCCATCAGTTTTTTCCACTCTTCCTACAGAGGAGAGAAAAGATGGTATTCCTCTTGCATTTTCTAGGAAGGGTGGCAAAGTGGCTGCACAGGGAAGACTTGCAGGAAGACAAAGGATGTTCCTTATGCCCTGAGGACCATGATACTTTATGGGAGGCAGTAGAGGGGGAGAAAAGAGGACTGGACAAGAGCCTAGTATTCATTCACAAAGGAAGCTTTCAGAAGCTGAATCCAGCAGCGTGGAAAGACATCAGAGGCCACCAGACAATCTTAACTCTTGAGCTGAGTTTACTAATGAAAACTTTCCTGGTTGTCTGCTAGTGTTCTTGCATACACTGATAGTCCAGGTGTTTCAGTGTGTAACTGCAGAGATGACTCCACCTGATGTGGTCTTTTGCCCTCTGCTGCTGCAGGGGTGGTGGTCGTTTCAAAAATGGAGTAACTGCCAGAATAGGAAGAGGAACAGGTAGAATAGGAAGTGACAAGAGTTCTTCCTTTCTTTATTTCTTTTTTTGTTGGTTGCACTAACAAAAGGATGTGAAAGCTTCAGCCCACAGCCTGCAATTCCCCACTCTTAATACTTCCAGGCCAGTTCCTAGCTCCGAGGCTCCTCAGCCTGTGCTTCTGTGCATGCAGTGTTGTCTGTAATTGGTCTGCAGCAATGTGCTGTTTGGCTCCCTTTGCTGCTGTGTGTGTGTGGCAGGAGGCAGCTTGCTGTGTTACCTGTGTAATGGACTTTTGAGTTCAGCCTGAAGCCTTGCATGGACAGGCTGGTTCTGCAGCTGTAAAACTCTCCCCAGCAATTCATATGCACAAAGCTCTTTGGTGGTCTGCCTGTGCTCAGTGTGCAGACAAACTTGCAGGTCACTTTTGAAACTTCCTCAGAGGTTCATCAGAGTGATGTGCTTGTGCTCTTCAGATGGGGAGTCTTGTGGTCAGAAGTGTCCTCTCAGCCTGTAACTTGTGTCCTGTAGTCTTGGGCTTCTGGAGAAATATTTTTATATATTGGAATGCAGGAAATGGATTTGCTTTGGTTTAAATAGCAACCTGGCTTGCTGCTTGGCTCTTGGCTTCTTTGGCAGTTATTTTGTCCTCATTGTGAACAAGTTGAAGATAAGCTAATGTTACAGGGTTTGGTCATCTCCTGGGTTAAAATTTGTCATTGTGGCAAAAACCATGTGAGCTGCTTTCTAGGTGATGCTTTATCATGGTCTTTAGATGCCTTTCTGAAAACATCCTATTGTATCCTTTGCGTGAAGAAAATTTTTGCAGAGGTGGATGCTTAACTTCCATTTCGCTCTGCAAAAGCAAGAGAATTAGGAAAGCATGGAAGTAATTTCCTTTTTCTGATCTAAAAAAACTTAAAAGCAATCTTCTTAAAGCAGTGATTCCATTTACATCCTTCAGAACAGGAGCAGCATTGCTTATCTCTAGCTTTCTCTCCTATTTTAAAGTCATTAGTGAAACTTAAGTTTATAGGCTACTAGAATCTCTCTTCTGGTGTTTCTCTCAAGGGTCTTACTTCTATCTTATGAAAAAAAAGCCATCTGACAGCATTCACTTCCAAAGAAGCAGGGAAAAAAAACCTTTTCTTAAAAAAAACTACTGCACTTTTGTTTCAATGATCATTTCTTGATTTAATTTCCCTCATTGCTAAGTAAGAGGAGTGTACCTTGCTGGTTTTAAATGTCCTTTGGAAAAGTTGTGCTTGTATTCAACTGGAAATAGAAAGTTTCAGTGACCTTAGTGGTTATTATTTATCTGCATACTGTAAATTACAGTCTTTCAACATATTACAAGACTGAGTAAAGGATGGAGAAGTGTGAGGGAAAAACTAAGTGTAAAGTATTAGTTATGTGTAGGTTTAGATGAGTATCCCTACTTCAGAATGCATTGTGTAAAGCAAGTGTCCTTTGTCCAACTGAAGTGTCAAAGTCTCTTGGAGGGGGAAAAAGGAGCTTTTTCCCTGAAATATGTCCCATGAATGTTTAGTTTATTCTAACTTATACTTGGTGGGCAAAATTGTATCAAGTATAACACTAAATTTTGTATTTCTGGTTAAATGCCTAACTACTGCCCACACATTTCTCTTGTTTTTTCATACTTTTCTGTCCTCCTTGTCGATCCTGTGCGTTCATACAAAATAAGAAAAAGTAATCATCTGAAACTGCATGGTAAGATACTGTGAGAACCTTGTTCTTGTATCTTACAGGAGTATTTTTGTAAAGTCCACACAAAATCTAATCCCTTGACCTTGCTTCTGTAGTTTTCTTTGAGCGATGTACAGTCATTTGGGAATGAATGGCTCCAGTGCTCAGCTGAGGTAGGCCACGCAGAGGTCCATTTTGCATATGATGTTTTGAATTCAGTAGGAGTGCTGCATTTATTTCTTGAACAAGCCTAAACCATTGCAAGAAGACCTGTGTTTTGCTGGGGCTCTCTTAAATCAGTGTTTCTCAACCTGGAGTCGGCGAGAACAACTGTGGAAAAACAAGGCTATTGCCAATAGTTTAAATTGTGTGGGGTCTTTATGCATTTCAGGAGTCCACAAATTGAAAATTGTTTCTAATTCATTAATGAAAATGCACTAATGACTTGTAAACAAGGGCTGTTTTTCATTTCCAAAGTGGCTGTAGGTGTTAAGGAGTATGAGCTGATATTTGTGATTCATTAGGTTAGGATTAATTTTTATGTTTTCTTCCTCTTCTCACATTTCACTATTTAAAAGTGTATTTTATCCAAAAATGGGTATCATGGAGGATACTAAGCCTGGAAAACTTCAACTTGAAAGCTGACCTCTGGAAAAAGGGTAGAGTGGTGTTAAGTAGGTCTGTGTACAGAGCTGCACTCCCTATCCATAGAGCTTCTGTATTTTCCCTTCCAAGAACCTGACTGTGAAGGCCAAACTGCTGCAAGTTTGTGTGAGATCTAAAGATTTCATTGCATTCCTCCCTTACCTGCTTGGGAAAGGAACTTTGAATACGCAGACTGCAAAGTAAACTGTGTCATCTCCCTGTGGTGCATTGGCAGGTGCCCTGAAACAACAGGTGAACCTCCTTTTGGGTCTCAAGAGAACATGGATTTATTTATTTTAATGACTAGAAGGCATTTGAAGTATGGGATGGGGCACTAAGCTGTTTGGTAATGCCTTGGTGCACTGCTGTTCTGGGTGTCAAAACCCAAATAGTCTCCATCCTGACCACTCTCCACCTCATTTTTGCTAGAACCATAGCCGAGGTCACAGTTTGAGCATGCTAACAGTACAAAATTGAATAGAGTTCAGAGGTTACTCTCCTCAACAAGTTACTCAGTTTAAAATTAGATTAAAATTTGACTTCATAAGTTTAAGATGTTGCAGAACTGTAGTCGACTTTGCCATGGAGGCTGCACTCCTTTCCTATGACAGATTGGTTCTTGTTCCTAAATCATCTGTTTGCCTGTGACTAATCTTGAATTTGTATCTTTCTGCTTCTTGTACATTGAACTGAATTCTGTGCTCCAAATGAGAACAGCAGATAGGGCTTTCCATTTTCTCAACTCCTCGTAGCCCAAGGACTGCTCCTGGCCCTAGGACAGGAAATGCCTTCAGCAGCTTGGTGTATAATGGGAGATGCTTGAGAGGAAGGCATGGATCGAGAAGTCGATCACAGCTGCTTTGGTCTATACTTACTGCCATGGTGATGAACTTTAGCAGCTCAGTGTGCTTGTGATGACACCTCACAAACTTCAGAAAGTAAGCAGTTATTTTTGGAAACTTTTTTCCCCCTTAGGACTAAAACTACTAAACCTACTTAAAAAAAAGTCTATGCAAAAACACTTTTTTTTTCCAGGAAATCATCACCTTCTGCTTATCATGTTTGTGGGCACTTCAGCATCCCAGCCCTAGATCCTTCTTGATGTTCTTTCTTGTCTGTCTTCCTATTGTCTGAAAGTTGGAGGGCTTTCCCTTGCTGCAAGGGAAGAAGAATAGTCCTTTCATATTCATTTAGGGGAAGGAGATAAGCAATCCTCTGATCTCATCTTTAAGGCAGATGGATCTTCACTCTCAGCATGCCATGGTGCTGTCTAGGAGGGTTTTCCTGATTCTTCTGGTAAGCAGCAGACAGAGCTATTTCTGAGTTGGTTTGTTCTAGCAGACTTGAAGGGTTAAGAGTGCTAAATTTATTGTGTAGTTTTGAGATTCTGTTTGTGGATTCAAAAATTTCTGTAATAAATAAATGAATCATGCTCTGAACACTGGTTTGCTGCCCCATAGTTTTGCCAGTGCTGCTCTGTTGGGGTCTGTTTTTAAGCTGGGTCCTGAAGTCAAGGTTTAATAAGCCTTGACTCTAATGAGGAATCCCAGGCAGTTCTGAGCAAAGGCTGTGGGACCTTGGCTGTCAGTGGGCCACGAGGAGAGCCATGGATGTGGGTGTGCAAGAATCCCTGTGAGGGGTGTCCTGTGCCTCTGAGCTGGGACCTGTCTGTTCTCAGTGGCTGCCAAAGGACACCAGTGCCTGCTGGAGCACCCTGTGGTGCTGTGTGACAAGTGAGGCTCTGCTGAGGACTAATTCCTGCTTTCTGTCAGCGTGGCAGCCGCTGTGCAAATGTGCTTTGGCTCTTCGTGCAGTAACTGCCTCACTCTCTGCTGTCAGTCCACACTCAGGGAGGGTTGGGGTCTCAAGCAGCATGAGGCAGGTGGTCTTAGGAAGCTGATCTCGTGTTTCAGATGACCTCACAGAAGGTCATAAGCTTACTCTTGTTTTCAAAATGGCACGTAAAATGCTTGTCTATGGGCTTTCAAACTCCTTGGTAAGGCATCCTTGAACTCAGGTGGCTCCTCCCTGTTAGTTCAGTCTGAGGGGAGGTAAGCAAGATAGAGATGAAAATGAGCTAACAAGACATCGTTGCCTTGAAATATCCCAAGAGTTTTTCTTCTAGGAATCAGTGAGGGAAAATGAATGTCTCTCTAAAACTAGGTCTCTTAAAAATCCAGATTGAGCATAAATGAGGGTCAAACTTCACAAAGAATGCTTTTAGAAAAAGAGGTGATAAGCTTTAATAGCTGTATAATTACTTACCTTGTTTGAATCCACTGGAGGACTGTAAAGGTGCATGTAAAACAAAGAACTATAAAGTTTTTATTGTTCTGCCTCTGCATTAAGCTGGCTGTGAGCACCATACTAAGTGGCATAGTTAGTTTAGTTGAGAGATGTTTCTGTGAAATTCAGAGATGAGGAAAATGGAAAATGGAAGGTCAACCAGAGCAATGAAATACTTTTTGCATAAAAATATAGCCTTAAATAGGTGTTTTTAATGGTGTGCTCGTTATGGTTTGTTTTGGTTTGGATTTTTTTTTCCTAATGTGGTGGGGGTAAACATAGCTAAAAGATTGGTCTAAAGGAAAATCATGGCTATTTAAGTATTCTAAGTATTGGAGCTACAGACTAAACGCTTCCAAATGCATCTTAAAGCATTTTTGGGGAATGGGCAAAATATCTCCCACTTTAGGGGAAAAACAGTTTCAGGTAACTAAGTACCTGATCTTCCCATCAGAGAGAAAGAAGTGTTTTCTTTTGAAGCTTTTGCTTATTAAAGTTCTAATGTGAAGCTTGAAGGGATAGTGTTTGGGGAGGCACTGGTGGGAGAAGGCAGACAGGTTCTGTGGTGGGTTTGTTACGGTTTTTTTGTTTGTTTGGATGTTTTTTGTTTGATTTGGTTTTGTTGTTTTAAGCTTAAAAAGTCAAATAGAATTAATCAAAAAGCTATTTTAAAAACTTATTGTTTTCAGTTAAAGAATTAAGGGTTAGGACAACATAAGGATGTGCCTAGATAGGTTCTCTGAATCTTTCTTTTAAAGAAATTAACATTAGAAAATGATAACTCAAGAATATCTAATAAAATTACTATTGGCTTTTGAGCCATGAGTTATTATTTTTCCAGAATAAAGTTAAATAAACATTATGCCATCTATTTTTTAAACTGTATTGCATCACATTAAGCAAGATTCTGGAAAGGCATGAAATTACTGAAAAGGCATGAAATTACTCTCTTTGCAATAATACAGTTTTGGTGAAAAATAGTGATTGATTATAGTTATCTTAAAAGGGATGTTTATTGTGTGTAGAAGATGCTACAGGAAACATTATATAGACTTTTTTTCCTTTTTAAAATAAAGGAGAGGCTATGCTGGTGCAACTGTAAAGCATTTCACCTTGATTTTGAAGAAACTGCAAGTCCCCGTTACAGACCTTGCCAAACTGCAACTTTGTGTCACCTGTAGAGTAGGTGCAGGTTTGGGCAGAAACTCTTACGGCAATTTCTGAGAAATCACAGTTGTATGTCATTTAACCTGAATGAGCAGTATGGGAGAGTACAGTTATTTAATGCTGACCAGTATATTAGATTACTCAGGAAAGATCTTGGTTCCAGCACAGGTAAATAGAATACATGTCCAAGGGGTGCATAGCAGTAGAATTTCCGTGTGAAAAAGCAGTTCATGGTTGCACAGGAGGTTTTACTCTGATGTAGATTAGAAAATGCTGCAGGAAAAGGATGATCGTACCACCCCCTTTGTGCCACTGCCCTCACTCTGTGTAAATGCGTGCTGGGTTGGATCAGGAAACTGATCCCTGAACCATCTTGTCGTGTTACTGTGCAAATGCAAGATGAGTGAGCATCTGGGGGGTGGGGAGGATGAGTGGGATCAGCTCTTTCAGTGGAGAGGTGGATTTATCACGGATTAAAGTGCCAGGTGATCAGTAATCATAGCTTCAAAACATTGAAGCCCTGCTGCAGAATGAACTTCCCTTTTACAGTAACCTTCAGTTTGCAGTAATCTGTCTTGTAGTGACTTGGAATAAGTGAATTGTGGAATTTTGAGTCTTCTTACTCTGCTTCTCACAATTAACAGTTTTTCCACAGCATATTTTGCATGTGCATGTGTTTTACTGCTGTTTAATTTTTATCACCCTCCTTTAAAGCACTTGTGTCAGGCAAGCCTCGTTCTACTCTTCATGCTGCCTTGCTGGTGAATGTGCCTCAAGTTGCAGTATGTCTCCAGTGAGTGGATAAAGATCTTTATCCAGTATGTTTATTTTTCATAAAATTAACAGGAAGTTACAGAGAAACTGATGCTGTAATGGGGACATTAGGGTCATCACTAGTTACTGTTGGCAAAATGTGATTTTCAGGAATGAAACCAGCTGGATCTATCTTTATAACCCCTAGCAGTGGTTCTCGTAGGTATTTCTTTGCTCTGGTTCCTATGACGTAATGGTATTCTAAATTCTCCTTCCAGACTAGAGTCAATGCTTTGGAATGCTGGCCTAAAGGAAGGGATTCTCTTTACCTTTTTGGATGACCTGTGTATTTGGGCTTTAAGGAAATGACAGCAATCTCAGCTAGTGTACCATACACCTTAGGTTTGTGATGGCAGTTGGAGAGAGGGGCCAGTGCTGAAACAGCTTGTTTGGGTGCAGTGTTCTCCCAAACTGCAGGGGCACTGGTTTTCTAGCCATGGAAACCTCCTGAGCCTCAACCCCTCATTACACCAGACTGTGCAGCATTCTTGGTCCAGTGCAATATCTGCCATTTTCAGCGAAAACAGTCCCCACCACAGAGGGATGCATAGGTGTGGACTGGGCTTTCTATGTGGTCAGCCAGTCAGGATGTATATTCAGCACAACTGCTGGTTTAGGGATTTTGTGTTAAGACCAGGTTTGAAGTTGTCCAAGGGCTTGTTTCCAAACAGGAGTCACCAGGGACAAAAAGCAGGTAGAGCTAAGGGCAGGTAGCACTTGTGCTGAGTTCATCTCCTGAGATTGATCAGCCAGCAGCTCCTGGTGGCTGCCCGAGGAGTACGGCAGGGCTGTATTCACCAGAGAGAACTGCAGTGAGAACCACTCCCAGAACACATCTGTCTGCTCCTTCAGCTGTGTGGTCTGTGTGCTGGTCTGTCCTGCTTCTGTGTGTCTCATCTGTTCTCTGCAGCACACTGTACCAAAACCTACCCCTGTGCTCCTTAGCACAGAGTATTGTTGACTCTACCTCCTTTCTGTTTTAATAGGCCTTGATTTTTCAGCATCTTTGCTGTAACACACGCATCTCTCATGTTTTTTTACTTACAAAGAGACGAGTGCAGTTACCCATCTAACAAACTGGAGTAATTACATGCTCTGTTCTGGAACAGAGTTTTAAGCAGCAGCTATGCTTCTAGTTCTGAACGGATGTATGCTGGGATTTGCTGGCCTTGCTTTTCATGATGACATCGCTTAAGGCAACGCCTTGTGTTGCCACTTACACTTTTGCCCTTGTTGGAATTGGGATCCTCAGCTAGTTTAACTTTTGTATTAACCCTGAACAGCCATTCTCATGCAAGGTGAACTTGTAGAAGTTACTGCTTAAAAAAAAAAAAAAGTGAGTGGTGTGTGTGCAAAAACTCTTGTCCTTTATGCAGTTTCATGAGCTTGTACCAGTGTAACTGATGCAGTGTAGGAGTAGGAATGAGTGATGGAGTAGAGAAGGGAAGGGCTGCAAAACCTGCACTTGCTACTCAAAGATCTGCTCAGGAGACTGCTTTGAATCTGTAGGCTTGATTGGAGTTTGCCTCCTCGAGTCTTGTCTCATGCTAGCACTGATCTTTCAAAAGAGGCACAGGATTAGAGAGATACTTTGCCAATGTCCTCTGGTGCAGAAAGCAAAGATTAACTTTTGTTACGTCCAAAGCCTCACATCTTCTTAAAACACACTGGGTTCTTCAATGAGATGATGTGGTTCTTGATTCTGTAGTGCCTTTACAGTTTGAGCTACTTTAAAAGCTGCATTTCATGTGTCTTTGGCTTGAGGAATGCCTGGGAATCTGTTGTTTAAATCTCCATTGAAATATGCAGGGCTAACCAGTTTCTGTCAAAGATGAGGGAAACTGGTAGGAGCTGTTTTGCTCCTGCCATCACACCACAAGCAGCTGCTGTAGATGTTCAAAGGATGAATTATTTCAGAAATCACATAGCTTAGCAGTTGTCAAGAGGAGGGAAAACCTTCACTTCCCTGTTCCCATGGGATGATGGGATGCATAAACTGGAGCATGAGCCTCCATGCTGGAGCTTCTCCTAAGATTCAGCAGAAAGATGGCTTCTGTTAAAATGTTGGAGTTTTGGTTTGGGGTGTTTCTCTTTTATGGTTTTTTTTTTTTTTCTTTTTTGTCTATGGACAGCCATGAATGTAAAGCATCTGCATGGTTGCCTCATGGAAGTCTTGTTACTGAGAGAAGCAAATCCTGCAAAATTAGCCTATTCTGTTAATTTGGGAATGAATCAGAATAAATGGTTCTTAGTTTGTACCTAGAAGTATTTCTGAAAAACAAAGGCTTGACAATCCTTGAAGATGTTGGTTACTTAAACTTTTACATTTATATTTGTCTGCTGTGGGCGGGGATCCTCTTGTAGCCTTTCTAAAGGCAGAGTTGTTCTTTCCTCCTGGTGTCTTCGCTATTAAAGCTGGATACTGCAGACATCTGCCTTGATGGATGAGTGGATGTCATTCTTGGGAAAGAAGGCAAAAAGTAAATGGTGAAAGATTTTTTTTCTTTTTTTTTTAATATTGTTTCTGTTTCTTTTTAGTAGTCAAACTAGCTGTTTTGGTTTCTTTTCTCAAGGACCACAGGAATAAATGTGAACAATAGGTGAGGTTGAGTTGCACCTGTAAAAATGGATTCATTTTCTCAGCTTCCTCCTGTTCTGCACAAAGCCACGAGCAGCAGAAGTCCTGGAAGAGCCTGCTGCGTAGGCTTATGCTAACCGTATGTTAACTTTGCTTAAAAAAAATTAAACCCTACCTCCTGCAGAACTTGATTTGCCATTGAGAGGAGCTTTCCACTTGCTGGGAGCAAAGGGGAATTTTTCAGTCCCTGGCAATTGTGCACAGAGATGGCTATTGTTACTGGCTCAAAGACTGTAGAAAGAACTTTAATTTCCCTGCTCTGTTTGGTGCCTCTGCAACTCCAGACTGTCTTTCAATGCAAATATTTAGCTGACTGTCCACTGTTGCTGCTTCTACGTTCCTCTCATTTTGCATTTTCTTCCCCTGTCCTTGTGGTTCTTCTACATTGAGTGTTTGGAGTTATTTTTCACAAGATGTTTTTGTTTCCAGACTAATTTTATTTTCTCTCTAGGTCGTTTATGTATTTGTCTTCACTAATGTTTGCAACATCTCCGAACGTAGTATCCTCTGTGAATTTAACTAACGTGCTGTTTACCCTTTCTTCCAGATCCAGTTTCTGATCCTACTTCCACATTTGGGAGTATGCAAGGGACAAACACATCTCTTTGCGTAGCTTGACTGGATATCCCAAGACTAGGATGTTAGTATATTTAAACATTCTTTTTGCATTAAAATGTTGCCAGTATCTTAATTGCACATAGACTATTATTTTCTAAATGTAATTAGCTTTATTGGCATTATGCATATTCAGAAGCCTGCTGGTAGAAACAGTTTTTCTGCAGTCTGACTAGTGTTTATTGGTGATTTCAAAATGGGTGCAGAAGTAAAAAGAATTTCAGGGTTGTTTTTAAAATGAGCTTATTTAGTGTTATAGCTTTAGCACTCATTTTTGAAAATGTTGGCTCTTTGTGTAATAAGATTAACTGTAGGTTAATCCACAAACATATAAAATCTTTAGCCTATGTTCAAGATATTTATGAAAGACCATTTCAGACTTCTGAATGCATGAAGAGAGATTTTTAAATACTTGGAAACAGTCAAATATCTATAGAAGTACTTGCATCAAATAAGTGTTAACAAAACCCAAAATTGCACACTGAAAGTTTTTTTGATTCCCTGCATCACAGGTCATATTATTCTGGGCCTTGTAAGGAGCCAGTTGTCTGAAAGAGTGAACCCTATGCTAAACTATTTTTGCAGATTTGATAATGCAGCTTCCTTAAAAATGTGTTTTGTGATTGTGTTGCTATTGCAAAATGAGGTATTGCATGTTTTCTCTTATGTAAGTAATTGTCTGGAGGTAATTAGCAGTTCAAAGATAGTCAGCATTAAAGTATGTGCTGTTTTGAAAAATGTTGGGGTTTTGACTCGGCTACTCTTGGAGGGTTCCATGTATTCAACTACCACTATATTTAATTAAGTTTCTTATTGAGCAGTAAAACAAGCAAGTATTTAAAGTACTGAAGTCACTAGGATACTGAATGCCATGTTCACTGTGTAGCTGTGCATTTTGCAGGTTCCTCTGCAACTTTAGTTTTCCAGTGTGCTGCTGTTCTTTTTCCCTTGTCAATGCAAGGAACCTTCTCTTCATGTGGTTTGAATTTCTTTTGTTGAAACCGCTGCTGACTTTCTTGGTTATGATTTTAAAGTGATTGGGTATAGTGTCTCTGCTTGGATTTGCATTTGTACTGTTTGGCTCTGTACATGGTTTATAAATTTAGGTAAAATTACAGTTCTTTAGCTTGGCTGCTTTGGCAAAGGAAGAACTAGTGCTAGGTGTTTTGCAACACTTGTTCCAGTATCCCATTGCATTTTGTTTTAGTGTCTGATTTCTTTCACTCACACTTCTGGTATTATTGGTGTGGTTTTATAGAAAAAGAAGTTTGTTATGGTTGCTACAATGTGTTCTAGAAGTCTGATATTCCTTGAGCTGGGAAATAGTTCTGGTGTCGAAGATAATTTTTTTAAAATGTTGTCTGTATTTGAAATAATCTTCAGAGTATTTTAGATATAAAATTGACAGTAGTGGGGAACAAGGCAGTCACATGAAGTAGTTATTAATGCTTCTTGCACACAGTCTTCAGCAATTTACTGTTCACTCTTGATGTCACACTTTGTTCATTACTTGTGCATGATAGTCTTTTTCTTTTAGAGAAACTTATGTATGAAGAATTCTGTAGGGGAAAAAAATGATCTTAAGGGAAGATATTTACAAAGTGTCTTAGGCATCAACCTGTTTTGTAACTCTGGATATTTATTAGTGCTACTGTAGACTTTTAATCCCTTGGGATCAGATGATTTGGGGCCTGCAGACGCTCAGTTTGTGTCAAATTCCTTCACTGTTTGTATGACTGGACTGCTGGCTGTTCCTAGCTGTGGATTGGGAAATCCATTTCTGAGATTTTGCTCTGAAAGAACAATTCAGAAGTTACAAAAAGAGCTGCTTTGAATATAAGTGGACAGTGACCCTTATCTTAAAAGCTGAAGCTTCTAGCAAAGCAGCACTCCAAATTGTGAAGTGTTTCTGTTGTTTCTTCATATAAAGGTTGTTCCAGATATTTCAGTCTCCAGTGAATTTAGCAATACAACAGAGTGGGCAAGCTTGAGAAGATTTGTGTGTAGGTTACCTGGAAAATTTAATTCTGATTTGGGACAAAGGACCAACTTCTGATTTGGAAAGCTGAGTGCTCTCTCAGCGTTGCTTCACAAAGAATTGGTTTCAGATCTACCCACCATCCTGAACAGGGACTTCAGTCTTTGACCAGACCTGAGGCACTAGCAGGTTTACTAAGACCTTTTATTGAGATACCAACTGTAAAATTAGAACAAGGCTGGCTGTTGTAGAAGTCTAATCTCCAGGTGTTTTGTTTTGTAACAGTTTGATGCTCTTGACTAGAAGCTTGTAATTGTTTAGCTGAGAGCATATCCTGAGACTCTGCTGTAACACAGTGACATTCACAAATTCAGCGTGCAGAGTGTGGGACTGCTGTCTTCTCTTGAGTTCACATGACAAATGATGCTTTGAAGCAAAGAACTTCAACTAGATTAAAAACAAGTGTGTGAGGGTATAGGGTGGCCTCAACCAAAGTACAGTGGATTAAACATTTGACTAAGGAAAGCCAATAATATCCACTGTGTTTCAGGAATTCCAGAAAGTCTGGAATAAAGGAGATGGAGAAGACTGGGCAGTGTCAAAAAGCTGCACAGAACTGCTTGGCTTGAGGAGGACTTAAAGGTGATTATAGGAACTGAAATGACTGTGTATGTAACTCAGTTAAGTGCAATATGAGCTAATATGAGTGTTATATGAGTGCAATATGAGCTAATACACCATTAGACACCAAATTCACTGTAGCTATCCAGAAAAGATACTTGGGCATAACTTTGAAGTCCTGAATGGCCGTCATAAAATCTGTGTTCTCTATCATGTTACTTTCGCATCAGCCAAATCCCAAGGGATCTTTTCTGGCTGTGATCCTCAGTTCTGATCCAGTAGTGACTTCAGATGTCTGTCTCAAACCTGAATAAGGGAAAGGCCATCTGAGAGAGCGAACAACAAAGTCAGACCAGTCTTGATTTCCACAGTGTTATTGTCTGAGATGTCCCTGGTCCTGCCACTTGGTCCTGCTGTTGTAACTGAACTAGGCCAGGAAATTGTTCCAGTCTAGAAATAAGGCAAGCAAAAATGATGATTTTTTTTAATCTTCTGTATGTTCTTGTACAGTCAAAAGTGTGCTTAGAAATGCTGATGTTAAGCAGCCTTTCTGCTGTCCCATGTTTCTGTGAAGGAGGAAAAAGAAAAGCTCAGTGTTGTAGTTGAACACAAAATGCCTCAAGGAAACTGAGGTGCTTGTCTTGAGAGAAGCACCCGTGCAGGCATAGCTTACAGAACTGGTGATGTGTATCTGAGGCTAAAAGGTTAGTAAGACTCCAAGAGTTGCTACATGAAATGATGGTAGACACTATGTGACATTGAAAGTGAGAGAGAGATTTATCATTCACTTGCTTTTTGGGAAAATTTCCACTAAACCCCAAAGGTCAGGCTTTTTTACAGCTGTTTATTATGGGCTTCTTGCATCTAAGTGTAGTTCTTTTAAAAGAAGGTTCACTGTTCCAAGTCTACACTGAGTAATGTTCCATCACATCTGGCAATTTCAGTTCCTGCAGTTAATTTCAGCACCAGATTGTTTTTCTGCTGTAATATTTTGTGTCAAAGTTGTCAGCATCTGTGCTTATGCTTTTCTGTTTCCAGAGGAATATCAGGGCTTGCAGTTTCTTTAGTGCACAGGCATAACCTGAAGGGTAGGTGAGAGTATTTCTGCTAGGACTTGGTTCCGTTGGCACAAGAGTAACAGCAGTAGTGCAGCTGCATCTTCCTTGTTGTGTGCAAGAGTTGTTGTGTGCTTACTTTGTACCTTTGTGTTCTTAACGTGATGGCTGTACAAAGAGCCCTAAAGCTGGGCAGGGCTGTTAGGCTTAGCTGGGCTTCCTTTGGGTTTGCACCTTGTGTTGTAGACTCAGCGAATGCTTCGCTTGATGTGTACTTCAAATGTGACTTCAGTGGTGACAATTAGTCACTATAATCTGCCCTGTAGCCAGTAGGAATTCTGTGCTTTATGTCTTTCAGTGTTAAGATTCTCCTCTCTGTGCTGGTTTGTTTTCAGGGTTTTTGTTTAAGGTGGATAACTTGTGCCCCCCCCGCCCTGCTTTAATTTACCCTTTCATTTTTGTGTAGCTGCCTGTATCACCTGCTGATTTTGCCTAGATCATCCTTCCTTTTGAGACAGGACTGAGCTGTCTGTCTGAAAAGGCTAAGGATACTTTTCCAGAATTTTTGGTAAGCCTTCTCGAAAACATCAGGTGTGCTTCATGTTCACTGTAGTCATGATTCAGCTTTCTTTCCATGATCAAGATCTTTCTTTGCCTCTGTTAGCTTCTTTGTCAGAATTGAGATATCCTCACTGGTGTAGTAGTGAAATAATCACTTGACTTAATAAAGTGGTGTATCTTTGCATATCATAAGATTTTTCAGGATGCTGTGAGTTAGCTGGAATCAAGGTGTACTCTTCACTGGGGCAGTTTTGTAATGGCTTATCATGGAGGTTTATTTGACACCAGACAGACTTACAATCACAGATAACGGAGTAAAAATGCTCTTGGCAATTTTTACCTTACAGGTAAGCTCAGTAATATTCCCCTCAACTCAGAATTGTTCAATTGTTTTCCTGGATCCATTCATTGAAGATCATCAGATTTTCAGTGATTGATGATATAACTATGTTTAGTTGCCTAAGTAGAATATTTTCATTCCCATTTGCAGATTGCTGTATAGACATGAAAATCTCTGTAGAGGTGGTGAAAGGGATGTCTATAACTTGAGACCAATAGAAAAGAATGATGTATTGAGTTAATTCAGTGATGGGTCATGGTGTAAGTGACCTCCTGTGGTAAAGAAGGTGAGATTGAGTCACCTTGTTCCTGATAGCACACCTGGCTCTGGCTGGTCTGTGACAGAGCATTACTGTGGCCATGAAATAAAGTGGAGCAGTGAATTGATGCTGCTGGAAATCCTATCTTTTCTGTGGGAGGCATTTTCCAGGCAGATCAATTCCATCTACTGCAAGGCTGTTCTTAAGCTTGGGCCTCAGGAGCCCAAGTATGGGGATAAACACTGGTAGTTAATGAATGTCACCTTACCTTTGCTTGGGAGTGAAGCATTAACAGATTGTCTTCAATGGGAAAAAAGTTTGAAGGTTTTTGTTTTGCTGCAAGAAGTAATTCAACAAGTAATGCAATAAGTAATGCCTCAAGTTTGAGAAATGTTTGGGCCTCTATATTTTGGTCCATGCTGATTTTTGCTTTCATTCTTGAGCTATTTGACTCTCTTAATCTGTAGTAAACTTTCTAGCCAGTCGTTATAGTTTCTTATTGGTGAAAATTGTACCTGGTTGCCTGCTGGAACTCCATACCTGGAGGTTGAACAAGTAAGAGCACTGTCTTTGAGCTGAGATACCAAAAAACAACTCCCACTTCAATTTTTAGTGTTAAAAATTGTTTGTTTGGATTTTAGTTTAGTTATTTTTTTTTAAATTTAGATCCTATTCGACCATTAAGTAAAATCTGTACTTTTTGAGGATGTGTAGAAAGTTGACAGATACTGAAACTCTTCTGTTGTCATTCTTTGCCATTTTGTGCTGTCTGCATTTTCTGGTTTATTTTCTAAAGTAATAAAATGCAACTATTTACATGAGAATATTCCAGTCAAGTCCTGCATTAGTGGTGCCTGGCTGTGAAGGAAACCAGAGAGTCGTACAATAAACCCCCTGATGTTGAGTTAAAATGTTAAACAGAAGCCCACAACCCCTGATGGAACAACCAGTCAGATTAGCGGTGCAGTGTCTGTAAATTGGAGGATCCTTTCACCCCTGAACATCCACATGAACATCACAGCTCAGCCTGCCAGAACAATTGTTGTGTCTTGAGGTGATGTTGAGACAGCCATTGCAGAGTCCTTAGCTTTTCTTGAATTCTGCTTCTGAGACTTTGATTGGAGATAAGAAGTTTGCATGCCTTTGTGTAATTCTCTTCTTGATATCAGATCACACACACAAAAATACTCCTCGTGGGAGGGAAGCAGGAGATGATCCATATTTTGCCTTTTGCCTTGCTGTACTCTGCACTCTGCTAGCTTTATAACTTGTCACTTTTGGTTTTTTGGGGTTGAATTTTCAGTTGTAATCAGTGAGATAATCTGCCGGTTAGATTGCTAACATCGGATGGAGAGGCCTGTTTCCATTTCTTGCACTGTGACACAGGCTGGTAACTTGCTTTGCCTCTCTGCCCCTCCTTCTAGAGTCCTTGTAGGGTATTTGGCAGGGCACTTTTCTGCTGTGAAGGCACTGTGACTGCAGCACTGTAGTTCAGATATGTAGCTGTTTATTCTGTCATACTTAGCTCATTAAATTTTAAATGCCTTGCTGTGAGTTTGGGATTGCATCAGAGAAAATGTTCTTAGACTTGGTTCTCAGAGGAAAAGGAGTAGCTTGGTTGAGAGGGATGCTTGGAGAGAAGAGTGAGGATGGTCTGCTGCAGTTTTTTATTTAAACTACAGACTAATAGTAAGTCCTGCAGGATGGATGGTCAGTCAGAAGCACTTCTATCAACAGTTCTTGTAGTTTTTTGCTGCTTTCTTGATTTCTCAGCTTTCTGCTGTGGTCAGTTGCTGTAACAGTGAAGTGGCTGTTTGGCAGAACATGCACCTTGTTGGCTTCTTGTTCGTTTCAAGCAAAGCTTCTCTACTGGAGATGCTGTTCTATAGTGAATAAAGCTTTACTCTAAGGCCAAAGAATTCTTTTTCTCTTGAGCTCCAAGGGCCTGTTTACGGACCCCAGCACATGATAACCCTGCATTTTGTCTTGAGAACAGAAGCAGAACAGATGCTTTTTGGTGCAAAAAGCTACAGAAGAGCTGTGTTGCTATTCAGAACTTGGATATACCTGTTCTTTTAAACAGTACATCTTAACATCCTTAGTTCTTTTCTTCTGTATGCATGTGTCTATATTGCTCTGACAGAACTAGGTTATTGATATTTAAGGTCCCCTGAATCCTCTGGAGTAGGAATGTCTGCAGTAAGTCCCTGAACAGTGCAGTTTTATTAACAGGAATGGGGAAACGTGAAATTTGAAAAATTGCTTGGGATGCACAGCTTTTTCTTTGTTCCCCAAGAAGCTAAAGCAAAGTTGATCTAACTTGTAGTTGGAGTACTTAATTGGTCTCCATTCAGATAACGAGATCTCTCATCATAGGTGGATGGGAGTTTCTTTTATTTTGTTGCATGAATAAAAGAATATTCACAACTTAAAATTATATGCATGTCCTGAGACTTAGTGTATATTAATAACTGTCCTGTGACTTTTTTCCCCCTCCCTTGTTGCTTGGTCTTGCTTTTCTATTAAGATGCCTGTGACTGAAGCATTCAAGTTTAATAGATTTTTGTCCTGAAAGAGGCAGAATTCCCGTGTTACACATAGACTGTAGGATTTTTCTGAATTAATTCCTGCTTCAAATCCCATAGCTGTGGATAAATATAACCAATCTTGACCAGAAAATCTAGGCATGAGAAATCCAATAAAAACCTGATGTGATGGTGGTAGCTCTTGCTTCATACTAGTTAATGAGACTCCTAACATGATGAATCTGAGTGCTGGGGGAGAGGGGAAAAGGAAATAGATTTTAGTGACCACCCCACGCTTCCCTAAATAACATCTCCAGAATCCTAGGGTAGGGAAAATTTTGATCCAGTCTTTGAGTGCATGTTGTCTTCACTTGGACCCTTGTGAAATTAAAGAGTATCTTATGTCTGGCTGAGTTTGATCAGCTTCCAGTTTCAGCTGCTGGATCTGAGTATGTCTTTGTGAAGCTGTTTTTCCTGTTCCTAGATGTGTGATTTGTGGCTTTCTCCATTCCCCCTACCCCCTTGCCAAGTAGTGTTTAATTGCATTTGCTTTGGTGAGCAGCCTCTGTGACCTGGGCCTTTTGTTGCTTACTGCTCTTCCTGTGTGTGTAGCCCTGGCCAATGCAGTGCCTGCTTTCTTCCAAGGCACTGGCTAGGGCTGAAATGGGAATTGCACAGGCCCAAGAACCACTACCTGGTGGACCTTGCTAGCAGGAGTTTCCCATTGACACCAATATTTCAAGAAATAATTGATCAAGGCTTAATTGACTTTGGGTCTGTTTTGCATTTATTTGACTGGTTTTTGTTTGGTTTGGCCTAGGTTTGGTGTTTTAATTTTTTTTTTCTGTCTGGTATTAGTCAAGATGTGTTGTGCCAGCCCAAAAATCTAAAAATATTACAGCAAACCTGTTGTTAATTAAAATTTTTGTTTTGTAAGAGTCTAATAGGAATTTTTGTAAGTCCATGTTGATTGACACCATTTTTGCTGTTAATTTCTCAGAACTGTTACTTGGTTTTGAAAACCTTTACCAAGTTGAGACCCCAGTACTTACTTGTTTAACGTTTTGACATTTTAAAGGGATTAATTTTCTTCTTTTTTGAGCCCATAGGGACTCTCAATATTTCAAGACTTTCTGGAATTAAACACTGCTGCAAATACTCTGAGTAACTCACAGAAAGAAAACCAACACACGTCCATAGAATGTTAAGACAGTTAACTTACAAATGTTAATAACACCACCTTGATAGATTTTGTTGAATGACTGTATGTCATTCTGTTGAATGTTTTGTAATATACTACCATATTCTTACATGTATTACCTACAAAATCCAATCTACATGTGCCTTGGTTTTGATTTTAGCTTTGCTTACTTTAAAGCTGTGTGCATCTCTTTGACTTTTGCAACACTTCCGAATTTTTATTTATATGCTCTGGTCTGAATCTTCCTGTCCATCTTCCAACCTCTTGTCTCTTCTTTGTGCTTTTACCCTTAGTCACATGAGTTTTCTTGGCTTTTTAATATTTTTTCCCATTTAGCAGCTCAGATTTTTTCCCCATGGTTTTGATGGTTTCTGATATGTTCTTAGATAGTTAAGAGATTTAGAAAAAATATGTAGACAACTAATGTCTTAAGTGACTTGACTCAATTTCCAGCTTTTTGAAGTTGTCCTTTTAAGATGCAAATTGCTATATATTAGGCTGTTTATTATAAATAAATGCTGATGAATCACTTATTTTCTATTGCAACTGGTCCATTGCAGTTGGATTTGATTCTTGTGGGTCCCTTCCAACTCTGGATATGCACATTCTCTGCTTCTGTGACCTACTATACTTAGCTGCTACACTGCCTAATACTTATTTAGTCTATTGAGCTTTAGTTTATAAAGTGATATTCACAGATTAAATTGACATGCACAGATAAGGGCTGAAGAGTTGCCAACTATGTGTGTTGGTTTTTATTTTCTGGCCTTGCTATGTTGATTTTTTTTTTTTTTGAGTTATTAACAATTTATGTAATAATACATTCAGGCCCATTGTGGTCTGTCTTTTTTTTACTACCCTCAGAATTATTTGTACCTCTAAGTTAAAGTCAAGCTTTACTGCTTTGACTAGATATGTATATAGGGCTGAATCATGTAGTGACTATTGAAAGGTATGTTTGATGTTGATGGAGGAAAAAGCATTGTTTGATGTGCTAGGCTGTGTGTCAATGGCATTCCAGAAATGCATCCCTATCTTCCTCTGAAGATCTTGCATTCCTGTTTTTTTTCTAGTGGAGAATGTGTCTTTGGCTAATCCACATTGCTGGAGATCAGCCAGTAAAGTCCTCTCTTGGACTATCGACTTCTCTAATGCTGTTATCTCAAGGAGCCTGGTAGCTACTTAATGATTACAAGTGCTCTCAGTTTTAAGGGAAAAGATGACCTGAGGATCTAACTGGATTTTTTTTCTTTGCAAAGCTTAAGTTAAACTCATGTGTTAAATTGTTGTCTTAAACCATTAGCCATCAAACTACAATTACAGTTTAGATTTATGACAAAATATTTGGTTATAGATGGGTTAAAATGCCCAGAAAAGATGGAAATAAAACCGTTTAGGTGCAGAGACAAAACTAGTGAAAATTGATCATGCTGAAGACTGCATAGTCAACTGTGGGTTTTTTTTACCTTCTCTTTAGTTTTAATTTCTTTCCTTGTACACTTAGCATGAAAATGGTACATACATATTCTGATTTTTATCAGAGGATGTTTTGGAGAATGCTTTTCTTGTAGAGCTAACAATTGTGAAATAGGAATAAGCTTGTAACAACCTCTGCATTAAAAAAGTTAGTCCACCCTTGCTTCAGTACTGAGGGTTTTCTTCCTTTGTTTTGGGATTTATTTTTTCTAATTCTTCACTTCCTAGAGAGCCTTCTGGGAAAGAGAGATGTTTTATACTTCATAAATGCATTTTTTATAAAAATTAAAACCTTTTTTTCTAAGTTCTTACTCTTAACACCCAAAAGATGGTTTTCATTGTAAAGGTCACCAGTAACATTTGTAAGAGTTAAATGTGGGGCTGCTTTGATTGTGAAGAGCACATCAGAGATCTAAATACTACTGATACTGAAAATCTAATCTGATAGATAAATAATACTGATTTCTAAAATAGTGGCATCTTCTTTCTTTTTCTTTCTTCTATTTCTTTTATTCCTGCAACTTTTCCACTGGCTCTGCTCTTCAGCTGCTGTGAACTGTCAGACACTGAAATACAGATGATGAAAATATAGAACCCGGAATTTAGCAGAGGCAGCCATGTTAATTTCTGTTCCATTTGAAATGCAGGAAAATATCATCTGCCAAATGGAAAAGGACAATCGGTGGGAAAAGAAATGTTCTTTTCAAGCTTCTAAGAGCAGTGACAATGGAGAGAAAAAATACTATAAAAAGTAGGCAGCTTCTTTTTCAAGATTTTGTTTTCAATGTATTCTGCATGATTAACTGTACACAGTTGCTCTTTTGGAGCCCTGAATGACTGAAGACGACATGGCAGGGCTTAAACTGCCTTTGCTGCATTGCACTTTGCATTTGGGGGGAATAGGGCTCAGCTTTATGGCAGTTTTACCAGTCTCTAGTATAATTTTTGAATACATTCATACTTCCCTTATTTGCCTTTTTTAATGTCAAACATTGCACATAAGATGTTCTGCTGTTGCTATGCAACTGCTAAATCCAATATTTAATATTAATAAAACCCGAGTGGCATTAGCATCACTCAGAACAGTGGGCTAGCAAACTATGATCGTACAATATCCAAGCTGTAAAACTTGGCAGGGACTTCAGTGTGCAATTGCATGCATGGCAAACTGTGGGGCATGAGTCACTGCCAGTTACTATTTAAAGATTGATGATTTTAAGTAAAATTTTTGAGGTCTTTGGATTTTTGTATATGTAAAATACAAGTTTTAAACAAAGAGCTAAAGGACAAGGTTGGTTAGCGTTTTCCTTAAGGTTTCATTTCAGAACCAAATTCTAAGGGATCACTACCCATACGTTACAAACGTTATAAACTATTCAACGTTACAAACCTATGGGTCAACACCCTGATTCTCCTATTTTTCTTCTAGGTCAGGTTGGTCGGCCCTTTCCCACTGTTCCTGCCACTTCCTGAAGCCTGAATTGGCTTTTTTTGGAGGCAGTGCTACTTCTCTGCCTGACAAGGTGCTGT
This sequence comes from Climacteris rufus, assembly GCA_013398175.1. Lineage (NCBI taxonomy): Eukaryota > Metazoa > Chordata > Aves > Passeriformes > Climacteridae > Climacteris > Climacteris rufus. The sequence continues at coordinate 210,474 of VZRZ01003219.1, read as the reverse complement.
TCAATGGGATGTGTTTCCAGTTTCTCCTCTTCCACCTTGTTTTCTGATCTATTCCTATCTCTTTTTACTCTTGACTGTTACTTCACCTTTTTTTTTAAATCTTTTTTATGTTGTTGTTTTTGTTCTTGATCCTTTCTGAGATGAGATTTTTAGTGTCAGCCCATGATAGGTGTTGGATCATGGACATCGTTGTACCCCAGCAATGCTTTGGCCGTCTAAGTTTTGTTGCAGGCTGCACATTCTGTAGGATCCTGCATCTGATAGCTGGAGGTGTTGGTGCACTGACACTCTTGCTGACACCCAGAGGGGTGTAATGCTATTTGTCATTTCCTTTTGAAGACTGCTCTCTGAAACATAACTTTGATATTAGATCTGGATGAAGTCAGAATTAGTTTAGAATTACTGCTCTTTTGAAGTGTAATAAATGATTTCCTTCATAGTAAATGATCATTTAGATTTTGACTGATTTCTTAAACATTGCTGTTTTGAGTAGTTTGTCCCTGATTCACCCATGCAAGTTTCTCTAAATTTGAGAACATATTTTAGTTTCTTAAATTTTTTTTTTCTTCTTCTGCCACTCAAAGACTCAAACAAGTAGAAATTAGAAGGTCCTGGCTACATGCAAACCATTCTTAAACATACAAAGCAAAAGCATTAATTGGGGGGGGGGTATACTAACTTATAGTCTCGAATTTTTCTGGTCATACTGCATTTCTATACTTTTTATAAGTAGGTGGAATTTGTCTATCCCCCTTAAAGTAATCTTTGTACTTTTCATATTCACTCTGCTAACCCATCTTCTCACAGTATTGGGTAGTTAATAGCTCTGTAGGTTTTTTACTGCCAGCAGGGGGTTAGTGTAATATTGATTTAACATTTCCAAATAATGGCAGTAATTATGGTGCAGATTTTCCCTCTTTTGGAATAAACTCAAATTGGTTAGATTTATTTTAAGTGAGGTCTAAGTAGTGGCATTGAAGTAAATCGGACTGTGTGTGTCGTAGATGCAGATTTGTGATGGGAATCTCATTCCGTAGTGATATGGCAACACTGAATCCCTCTCCTTTTAATTTTCTCTCCTCAAAGCTGCAGCTCTTCAGGAAACATTGATTCTAATGTTTACTGAAATTCCGAAAAGTAATGAATGCCACTGAGATGGAAGAATGTTTTTTTTTTTAATTGGGAAAATGTACCTTATTTCAGTTTGGAGGCTTAAATGAGAGTATTTTTATTTGTGTAGAAATTACCTGGTCATGTTGTAGAACCTACAGCATCCTATGTTCTTTTCAAAATGGTTTATTTTAATGTCATAATGTTCTTTGTTTTTAACCTAGCTATTTACAAAAGTGCAGGAGTCAGTGGACTCTAGATTGTGCTATGTTTTATCAGTAGTTCAGTCATCACAATTGACCCATGTATCTTGTAATACTTGGAGAAAACACGTTGAGCTCTGTTCTTGGAACAGATAAATATAGAACTGCTATTGTGAATGTTGTAGTGACGTAGTTAATCTAGAAAGCTAACAATTCTTTTATTTGCTTTTAGGGTTTGAAAGTATTCTAGAAGGCCTGTTTGGACCCGGATTATTAAAAGATCTCAGTTTGTTTAAAGGTATTCAATCTCTATGTTTGTATCTTGTTCTGCATTTCTAATGACAGAAGCAGCCCCAGCTCTGCCTCTAGAAAATGTGTGTTACCGTGGTGATTTGTGCTTTTTTTTTCCCCCTCCCCCAGGCAGTGCTCACAGTTAGTTTCATATTGGCTAAAATTACTAATGAGTGTGCGTTCATCTTTATGTAGCTGGGAGTGTATTTTGCAGTGCTCAGAAAAACAGATTTGTTGTGCATAGATAAAATGTATATAGTTTGGTAATCTGGGGATTTAGAAAAATGGCCGAAATGAAGCCTGAATCCTCAGAATGCAGGCAAGAATGTTGTGAAACAGGTATTTAATTCGGCATTTCTCTTTTGGCTCCAGTTGTGTCGTGGTTTATGAATATGAAGTAATTTGCTATTCTTCTGATTTACAGACTGTGAGCCTGAAGGTGTTTCTGATTGGTCTTTTGATGAAAATTGTCTTTTCTGCTGCCTGAGAAGAGAAAAAGTGAAGGTAACAATGCAGATGTGTGAAGCTAGTAGTTGTAGGGGAGGGACAAAGGGAGGGAGTTTGCTGCTTCTAGTTAATTGAACATGGAAAATCTGCAACCTCCTACCCCTTTCCCCTCCTTTGGAAAGAGGTTTTCTGAATTAAAATATGCAAGTTAATGAACAGACTTGTCTCTTTCTCTGCAACTTTTTCTTTGTAGTATGTAATGCAGGTGGTGGTTTGGGTTTTTTTTTTTTTCTCTGTGTATTAGCTCTTTCTATATGGTGTTTTTTAATTATTTTGGGCTTTTTTGAGTTCTTTATGAGAGATCTTGTTGGGAAACATGAAATCCTTCCCAAGGGAGCCAGATTGTGGCTTCTGCATGTTTACTACAGCTAGATGATGGGCTTATCTTCAGTATGGAAATGTGGTCCACTTTGACAGTCTAGAGTCTTGTTCTGTATCTTGAAATCTTCTTCCCTGTGGGCCATATCCTTTTATTAAAGTGCTCTTGTGCATGGTAGATTTTGTACTGTGCTTGTTCATAATGAAATCAAAGCCTGAAAATGGACAAGTCAGGTTTGCCAGCACAATAAACTTGCAGTTTATTTTCTTAAGGAGATTATAGTTGTATGTAAAACAAGAGCTATGGTGCTACACTGATTGTTGTTCAGCCCATGTGTTGAAATTGTGATTGTTCTATAACATAGAAAGGAAGGATCATCTGTCTTGGCAAAACTTCATTTACTGGAACTTGTAACTACTGCTTCTTCCTGCACAATGTAAAACAACACCAGAGTGGATCTCTATCAACTTAGGAATGAAACAAAAGCACTCTTTTCCTCTGCAGCAGCTAACATGTAGCTGCATGGGTTGTCCATAAAGGAAGTACCTTGTTTACACTGATACTTGTCCTGTTTTCATATTCCAGTTTTTATTAAGGCATGGGCAGAAGTTTAGGGATGCTTGCATTTAGAACAGATGTAGCTCTTTCATTGAGGCTGGCAGCAGGTGACATGTTTGTATGCTTGTGGTGTAAGAAGTCCTGTCTTTTTTCTTACCTCATCTCATGAGAGGACAAAATCCAGTTTAGCAGAGTTCTAGGTAAGCCATTGCATTGATTCAGAAATTACTTTTGTGGTGAGCGAGAGACTGGTCGTAGTCTGGGACAACGTGACAGTGTATGGGCAGATACTTGCTGCCCTCCAGCCTCTCTGTCAGTTCTGTGGCTTCTTAGTTTGTATTTTTTTGTTTGTTTTGTTTTTTGAGGGAAGAATACGGCTCCTTTCAAGTCTAGGTGTTTTTTGTGTGTCAGCTGAGAGATGGTAGGGTGGGATTGCTTCCTTTCCCCAGTGGGTGCAGCAGATTGCTGCCCTGCTGGCACTGATGTCTTTAGCTTGCAATACAGAGTTTAACATGTTTCTTTAATGAGAGCCTTCAAATAGTGTGAATTAGACAACATCTTCATTGGAATTAAAATATCAGAGAGGTAATTGTTAGAAAAAAGTTTGTAACTTGATTAATTTGGTATTTAGCTAAATAATGGACAGTCTGCAGCTAATGAACTAAATTAGAAATGGCACTAGTTTATTTGAAATCTCTTCCATTGAACATCTGTAGTGATATCTTTTAAGTCTTCTTTTTAGGGAGTTGCAGACTGTTCATGTGCATCCTCTTACCTTTTTTGGAAAAGAACTGGGCAGGATGGGATGATTTGGATTGGTGTTTTTATAGTGCTGAGTTACAGAATTAAAAGATGTGTAATTGATGTAGGTGGAAACAGGATAGCCACAAACCATGTATTATGATAGCATGTGGCTGGAGTTTTTTTTTTCTGTTGAGTACATCATTACCAATACCTCCTTTTGGATTAGTTGATTAGTTAATCAATGTACTTGATTTTCACTTATGAGTGACATGTAGATACCTAGAGTAGAAAGTTCAAAACCAATAAAAATCTTCAGGGTTTTTTTCTGGATTTCATTTGCTCTTAAGAATTACCTGTAATTTAGGAGAACAGTAATTGTGTTCAAGTAAAATTGAGTTCTGGACTAAGGCATGAGAATTGAAGGCCAATATTAGTTTATTGGCAGAGCTGCTGAAAGGGTAAACATCTACATTAGCTCTCCCACCCTTTCAGTGATATTGGTTATTGCTTTAGCAAACAGTCAGATTCAATTACATGATTTCTTCAAAGGATGGAAAACCATCTGCTGAAGTATCCTAAAAAGATTAATTTATTTGTAGCAGTAGTTCTAATTGCAAATACTGAGCAAATGCATGCCATTTTTGGCAGTCAAAATACAAGACAGGTTTTGATAGAGAAATGGGCTGAAGTGTCTTCATTTGATAGGGACAATAAAATACAGACAGAGTAGAGAGTAAACATCTTCCCTGACATACTTTTTCCCAAATTGAAAGGGTTATGTGCTTTTAGAAATTGGATTTTTTCTTTTCATCACAGAATGCAGAATACACAATTGTTTCTGTGTGGAATGACCAGAGAATACCTGGTTACCTAAGGAGCTGCTGCCAGGGTATTAATGTGGGTGCCTGGGTGCAGGAATGCACAGGTACATTGATGGGCAAGAAAGACAAAAAAAACAATTAGCACCTCTGGCTGCCTGCCCATGGTGAGAGGAGGATTGGGTTCTATGGGACCAAGTCTGACAAATTCACATTTGGATAATCTGCAAATGTGGTAGTTCTCTATTGCTTGTGGTCTTTATCACTTTTCCTTCTGAAAGGTTGAGGTACAGAGAAGATCCATCAACTCAGATGGATTGAACTTGAAGTGTACTTGACTTACCTCTTTTTAATTATGAGTCTTAATTTTTCTGGGTGGTTTGTTAAATAACGTGACAAAGCTGTCATTACAGAAGAAATCTTTAGCTCCATGTAGAATGTTTGTATCAAATGAGATAGTCTCTAGTGTCAGTTGCTCATAATTGGAGCTCAAGGCTAGTTTGAGAAAGGCCAGAAGAAATGAGAAATTGGAAAGTGAATCCTTAAAGAGGATTCAGTTAAGTACATTCATGTGGAAAAGAAAACACTTTTGTCTAAAGTGACATAAAGCAATTCATATGTATTAAGAGAAAAAAGGAAAACACACGTGGACACACAACTAATCTCATTCGTTGGTGAGAGCAGAACAAGAAGGATAATACTGCTAAGCACATTAACTATTTCATAGATATATTTAAGCTACAAAAATAGCAAGAGAGAAAATTACTTTTAGGAGCATATTCTGGATTCTTACACTGTTGATGACAAGATTGAGTCTGGTCTGCAAAGTTCTCTAAAATACCTAGTGTTCAGTGAAAGGACCTCACAGTTCTTTCCTTTGTGAAGAAGTGTGGCAGTGTACAGCATTTGAAGGAGTCATTTTCAAATTCAAAGTTACTCTGATATGATTTGGGTATCTTTAAAAGCTTGTAATTGTTTTACACAAATCTGGTGGCCTTTCACTGTGGAGGAACATAATAAGATGTGAACTATGGTAAGTGTCTGATTCTGAAGAGAAGTTATCACTCATCTAAAGCATTAATTCATAGAATAATTGAAGATAGCAAAGGAAATACCTGCAAGTGACTTGAAGTGGCAGAACTCTTATAATTTTTTATGCCTTTAGACTGTTTGAACTGTGTACAGAGATCCCTAAGTGTGCTGGAACATGCTCTAAAACATTTCTAATGGATTTCATCACTTAAAAATACTCAAGCATTTAGACTGTCAATTTTGTATTGTGTCGTTTTAAAATAATTTGATATGGAGGCTAAAACTTGAAGAGGCTGTTTGTGATGATCTCCAGCTGTGTTTAGTAGTAAAGCAGGGTTGCAGCTTTGCTTGTGCATAAATGTTAATGTAAGTATATTGTGTTTCCACTGATATATTTCTTTCTCCCCCTAATATAGATAATAAATAATAGTCAATAGCTATGGATCAGTCAAGTTAAGTTTGTGTAGAATTTGATAGATATGACATCAGTCAACTTGCTATTAAAAAAATATGTTCAGTAAGTGAGGGAGATCTTAAAACTAATTAAACCATCTGAACTTTTATTAATGCTAAGCTGGGAGCATATGTAGATGCTTTAAAGGACTTGCTCAGAATTGAAAATTATCTTGATAAATTTGAAGAACAGCACAGACAGACTTCTTTTGTCAAGTTCCAAGTTACAGATGTCTGACAAGTGATAGGATTGTAAAAGTAGTAAACTATTTTGGGGACTCCGTCAGGAGAGGAATTTGTCTTGATACCTGGAGAGGAAAACCTAAATGCTGGTGAAGCCTCAGCTGACTGTAGCATTTTGAGAGATGTAAACAAACTGAATAGCACTGAAATGAAAGCAACAACAGTGACATTGTCTTGCAGGTAGAAAGAAAGAGGAGTCTCTGGTGCCCTTAAGGTTTGTTTACAGAAAATTGTTCTCCTTTGCATTGGCTATGAATTGAAAGGACTGTACAGTCTTAAGAAAAATGAAGTGTTGGAGAAGGCAACCTAGGGATGTTGAAACAGTCCTTTCTTACTCATTGTTCCTGATTTTGCCTTGAGGTAGGGTGGGAGTCTGGATTGTATCCCTGGGGTCTGTGGACTGACCAGTCAGCCATGGATGCTCTGTGGGCAGCCTCCCTCCTTTTTCTGCCTGAAGATGGATAGGATTTATCTCATCCTGTTCTAACCTGGGGGCTCTTCCCATTCCATCTGTGTGTCCTGTGGCTTAAACGTGAAACTGTTCTGTCCATATCTGCACAACAGCCTGCATCATACAGTTCTCTTCACATCAGCAGTTTAGCATTTGGAATTGCTGGATCAACATTTCCTCCAGGGAGGGTCTCAGGGAGCATCCAGCACTGGTGCTGACAAGGCTGGGCTGCCCAGGGTCAGGTGGTCCCGCAAGGTCAAGCATTGGCCTCGTGTTTTGAAAACCTGAGCTCTGTATTTCCAAGGCTCTTTGACTTAATTACACAGTTATGCTGTTTAACTTAACATACAAAAAGAGCTTTAGCCCTCAGGGAGCACATGCAAACCACTACAGGCATCTTTCTCTGAAGCTGTATTGTTCAATGTGGTGATACTGCATGTTCTCTGGTGGGATTCCAGGAATGCTCTGGGTATGGTTCCCACCTGAAGAGAAGCACAAAGAGAACAGAATGAGTCCTGTGTTATAAATAATATGTAAAAGCAACTGATTGTTTACAAATAACCTGAAAAAAAACCCCCAATGACAAGGCTATCTAGATGTTAATAGGTTTTTATTCTTCCTACTACCTGCATGTTGTTACTGAAAATAGGACTGTAGAGTGAGAGAGTGAGCCTGAAAATAGTGGTTTGAAATAAGGATTACTGGAAAGAAATGCTGGAAGATGTTAAAAACAAAACAAAAAACAAAAAATCAACAAAAAAACCCCCAACAAAATCCCCCCAACACAAATCAACCAACCAACCAGATCCTCCCAAACCAAACGAAAAAGCCTCATTTTTGGAAGTTGATTTTGAATAGCAATCACAATCAAATACTTGAATTTTCCTTCCAGGGGTGAAAAAAACTGCAGATGGCTGGAATAGTTATGATACAATGGATAAGAAAACAATAAAAAAGTGCAACAAGCAGAAATATTTCCAGTATATTTTGTCTCATGTACTCAGTGCTGTACTGAAGATGCCAGAAGTTTTGGGGTTTTATTATGTGCAAGGCTAAATCTGACACTTTTATATAACTGTATTTCTTTATATTTTGATGTCTTAGCATGGACACTGATAGAAACCATACATGTAAGGAGATCTTCCTTAGTTTGAGGAGGTTACAACTACCTTTGCCATTGCCTTGTTATTCCCCTCTTCTCCTGAATACAGATCAAGAGATCTTTTATTCAACTGTTCATCAGTGTAAGCCACTTAGAATTTTTTTTTTCTGGCTGATCCCTTTTTCTTCATTCCTTCTCTATGTAGCAAATGTACAGCTTTAGTTAACCTTGGTAGATTAAATTGTATGCTCCTTACATTGCCTTTCATGAGTAATATAAAGTACATTTGTTTATGGTGAGGCAGGGTGCTGCTGGACTCTGTTTCCACCAAGGTGTCAGGCCAGTATTTGCAGTGTATTGTCCTAGTTGCAAGAAGTGCTAGGAGGATTTGAAATGCATTGTGTTGGCCAAGGGTTATTTTTATTTTAGGCTTCTTCCAGAGCTATGGTCTGTAAAAGGGTAGAGTGTCAGATCAGGTTGAAGGGGTAATGTTTCCTTCAATTCTGAATTCTCTGTTTGTCCCTTGAATTAAAAGAAAGTATTTTACAATGGCTCATGGAACTTTAGATAGAGGATGCCAGTTAACTCTAATGGTTCTTATCTAGCCCAATCTCTGTGCATCAGTTTGCAGTTTCCTTTTAAAGCAAAACTTATGTAAAGGCTTAGAAATTTCACTGTTTGTTTCAATGCTTCTGTATGTCTAGATTACTTATATTAGTTAATTTGCATGTCTGCTTTTTATGCAAACTGGTAAGATGAGTTAAGATGAGTTTACTGTTATCCTAGTAATGTCTAAAAGATAATGGAATTGATCTAGGACTGTCTGTCAATAACTAGGACAGATGCAGCAACACAGTTTCAAAAAGAGGATACAAGTTTGTTTTGTGAAGTCTCACCTGAAGAGTTACTCTCAAAAAATATTTGGCTTATTATCCAGAAATACCATTATTGTGAAATCCTGTGCAGATACTTCATGCATTTTAGTATCATAAAAGCACAACTGCATTTTCAGGGTGTTCTTAAAATGCCAGTGAACCACTACTGGTTACTGGTAAGGGATGCCAGGCAGAGAGGTATTATAGCTAGCCATCAGTTCATATTTGTATGAAAGAATTCAAGTCTGTCTCAACAAAAGCTTCTCCTGTGGGAGTAAGCAGCTTTGAATCTGTGGTGTGGAACAAAGCTTCAGTCACTTTGTGAGGTCTTTACTTCTGCAGGCTCTTACTTCACAGAATCAAAGATATTTTACTCACCTATTACTTCTGTCATCGTATGTTCCTTACATTTTTGTCACAAAATACTGCTTTGTGTCTCTACCCTGTCTGAGATAGTATCTCCCTTTGCTTTTGATAGAGAGCTTTTGGAAGCTGTTGAATTACAAATATGGTGTGAGAGCCAGTGTTGTTCAGGCCAGAGTCCACAGCATTTCATGTTATTACCCTCTGCACGCAGTTCATGTGACTGCTCTGCTCATTAATTTACTTTGGGCTGTTCATGTAACCTCGCTTCATTAAAGCTCTTCAAGTTGAGGCAGCACAAACTTAAGAATGACTTATTTTTTTCATTTATTGTCATTTATAAATGAATTGTCAGTTCTTTCCTTTCCTTATAGTCCCATGAGGAAATAAATCTGAAATCAACTTATACAGTAGAGGCCAAAAAACCAGATGCAGCCTAGATATTATGGTAACTGATACTTCACGAAGGTTAACAAAACAAAACACTCCCTAAACTCAAAGAGTGGTTGTGTATGCATTCCTGCAGTAGGTAAATACAGGTAACTTTAATACAGCTTAAAATGAAAGTGGAGGGATAGGGCCAGTAAAGAGATGGTTCTCCTAAGCAGGAGCAAGGCATCAAACTGAAAGAAATGAGAAAAGGGTTGTGCATTTGGGGACAGAATCCAAGCATTTAGATTTCGTATTTTTGTGACCTTGTCTTCTGGTTTCTTGAGTGTATTTATAATGAATGATTTATCCTGGCATCTCAGATGCTTAATTATCCTAGTTTGGAAATATTCTTGAGGTAACTCAGTTGCTTCCAACTGTAACAGATAGAATGAATTTTATTTCATTATAGGTATTGTAATAGCTAACTTGAGTTTATTTCACTGAAAAGCAGCTACTGCTGAGCCTCTTCACAAAAGGACCTGTTTGTTGGTAATGCTTGGTCATTGTTTGCTCAGTTTGCATGAATGCTGTGTAGAGTAAGAACTGCCTGTGTTTTGCCTTCAACAATTATTTCTTGGGTCTAAAAGTAATAGCCAAATAACAAATGCTAGATACGAGGTTTGCAGCCAAATGTTGTAAAATATTTAAGTTTTCTTGTTTATAATGGGCTCTTATTTTCTGTGTTGTTATAAAATCTTATAGGCTTCTGCTGCATTTACAACAAGAAAACAGGACAAAGTACAGTGTTCTGAAGCAGCCAAAAAACAAATTGTGGTTTCAATAGAATCAACTCTATGCTGAGTACCTAAAAAAGTTTTGCATTTAGTAAAATATTGAATGCCTAAGGAACTTTATTAATTTTGGAATCAGGAAGATCTTACAAATATTAAATATCTTTGCAGGAACACTTAGTCAGTCTGGATGAGCCAGCCTCGGAAGCTGGACAAGAAGCTCTGCTTAGACAAGAGCAAGCAAAAATCATTCGTTTTGAAAGGCAAGCGGAAGAGTTCCTCAATGCAGTCTTTTACAGAAAAGGTTGGTTTGAATGGGGGGAGGAGGAGGTGGGAAATAGTCTCTCTTGTGGTCTTTTTGCATGCAATGTAGGTATCAAAGATCTGATGTTCAAGTTGTCATTGTATGGTCAGTATTTTTCAGTCATCTTCCTTATATATATTTATCAAGGGTAAAAATTGTCTCTCAAGTAATATAGCAATACAACAGTGTGGGCTTGGGACAGAGGAAGAGAGTAGAACATATTTAGCCCTAAACCAAATCTCTCCATGAGAACAGTGGTGTCTTCCTTTTGGGAGAGATGACTCAGTTCTTACCCAGCAGAACTGTTCCCCTGAACCAGTGTTTAGGTGAGTGGGCTGTTTGGAAGAAAGGTCAAGTGGCGGTGGTGGTAGTAGGTGGGTAATGTGGTTTTTAAAAAATGTTTATTTTCTTTTAATGGGATGTGTACTAATGCAGTTTTTCTTAAAGGTCATCAGTCTTTTCACTGTGGGTAATAATAACCCACCCCATTCCCAACAATCTACAGTATAAAATACTGTTGGAATAGTGCTGAGGGGGATATATGGAGAATTCAAAACATGATCAGTAAAAGAATTGCTGTAGAATATGCTGAGAACATTAACAGCAACTCAATGCTAGAAAATCACCTAAATATCTTCTGGAGAGTTGTTGTTTAAACTGTGGTCTTAGGGAAGGCACAAAACTAATTTCACTGTTTTCTACAAATCTGAGAAACATGAATCCAGAGGTTGCTTCCAAATGCATCCTGAATGAAAGTACATTGTACTTATCAGTCTAACCCACGTGTGAGAAAATCTGCCAAATCAGTAATTCCAACCTATCTGCTGGGGGACAATGCAAGGCTTCAGTTTAACAAATTAGAAATGGCTGTAGCCAGTCCTCAGCCCCTCCTTCCAGTGACCAAAATATTTAAAGGTGTTTTAAGTAGATAACAGTATCTTAGCCTTTCTTTTATGACTCAAATGAATAAATACAAGCTATACATTATGATGCTTCTGTACTTTTTGCAATACATGCAGGATGGTAGGAAGGATAGTTACTGCATTACTACTGATAGTTCAGATAATGCCTTTATTCCAAGGCTTCCTTTTCCTTTTTTTTTCTTCTTAGGTTAATGTTTCCTTTTGCTTTTAAATTTATCCCATCTATCTTCAAATCCAGAAGGAATTTAAGAAAAGTAAAATCTAGAGAAAATACAGGTTTTTCCCATATTGCTTTTTCTGGTGAGGGGAAAAAAAAGGCACTTCAATCACTTCAAAATTGTTTATTAAAGACTTAATTCCTTTAACACTGAGCTTAAATTTTTATGCATGATGTACTTTTAGGAAAGTATGCTTTTTAAAATTTGTTGGGAAACTAGCAGCAGATATTGCAGTGTGCTGATGAAGGGTATAATACTCTGGCCATGGCCAGATACCCAGGATGAAGATAATGAAACATGTCAAATGTCCAAGAAACTGAGACTTCTTTTTTAATATGCTCTTGTTGTCCTTTCTCTGACAAAGCTGTGCTTGGTGCAAGAGTAATAAGTGAGGAGTAGAAGCCTGGCAGGAAGTCAGTTCTGAATCCTTCATGCATCCTTGTCAAGCTTGCCTGTATTTAGATTGCTTGAAATCTAACTCATGCTACTGCCATAAGATCCCCAGGCACTGTCATTCCAAAGAGGACACAAAGAATGGCAGAACTCTGACGTTGCTGCGTTGCTCAGAGATGCTGAGCTCTCCTGGCTTCATGCCAGCAATTAGGTTTTTTTTCTTCTTTCCATCCTCACTGCCAGTAACATTTGAGACGGGTATTTTTTAGCCCAGGTAGATCAGAGAAAATGCAGATGCTCTGTGAACACTGGCCACACATTCATGTACTGAACAGGAATATGTAACTAACAAGATCAGCAAACTCTCTGAACAGGTTTGCTGTCCATTAATCTTATGTCCTTTCTCTGAAATTCGTGTCCATGGCACTCTGACTCAGTAATGCTTCCTTCAAATATTAATGTTTTTCCAGTCAAAGCAGAGTGGTAGGGCTTGGTTGTCTGTTACCTTTACTTTGTGGCAGGTTTATTGAAATCATATCTTTATTTGTTTGATACTGCCCTTCTAAGATTTCAGTATAAAAATACACAAAAGCTGCTAAGGTTTTAAAGCTCAGAGGTGCTGCTTTAGACTATTTATAACTGATAATTATTTGCTACATTTTTTCTTCTCTTAGAATGTCTATGTTTTAGTTAATTAAAGTTTTATTTTTTTCAAAAAACCTGGACAGGTGGAGTCAAGATAAATATCTGCTTGATTTCAAGTGATGCTGCAGGGGCACCAGCACATATTTTCCACTCACTTTTGAACAGCTTTAATTCTTAGCATTCAGGCTTTATATTAAGCAAGAAGCCTTTAGTGTGCTGGGTACCTACCCTTCTGCTTGAAAATGGAGCTTTGTGTCCTGAATTAGTGAGTTTATCTTGAACAGCACTAGAAAGTAGTCATTCTGGGCTGATTATTTGAAGTTGCAGGTTATAAAGTTGCATGGCATATGTAGGCATACGTAATATTTTCTTTCTGAATGTGTAAATATGTTCATCTGTAAGCATTTTTGAAACATATGAGCATTTTGAACATATGATCATGGTGCACAGTAAAGGCCTGATTCTGGGTTCAGAAAACAGAAGTGCCACAAGCACGTGTCAAACAATTGGTATCAGTGTGCTCATGCCATCAATTTGTGCCCCTCTGGGCCTCCCTAGAGCCTTTTTATGTCCTTCAGCAGGTTATAGTGAAGAGGTTAGAAAGTCGAAGAAACATCACCACAGCAGAACAAAGCCTCCACACTTTCCCATGCTGGTGTCCTTGGGGATCATTTGGGAAGAAAGTGAGATTATAAATGTACCAACATTTGTTTGGGTCATTTCTTGGTGTCTTCTTAAAGTTGTAGTATTTGATACTTAGCAACGTGTGAAATCTACAGGATGTTTTAAAGCAAGTGGTTACATATTTACATAAACATCCTAGAAGTTTACAGCGATTATGCCCCTATAAGACATGATGACTGTGTATGGTCTTAGGTGTAGAAAGCTGTGCTTATCAGAAAGGAATTTGGGCTTGATAAGTATTTAAAGTTCAATGTGGCTTCTCATCCAGAAGCACAGTGGATGCTTACTGCTGCTCTTTGATTTGTGGGCAGCTCTGCTCAAACCTTCGTGTCAGTCATCTTTTACACATGCAGTGAAGCTGGTTTGTTGGGCTGATGTACTCTTGACACAAATGGTGGCAAAAGGCAGATCTAACTCTGAAATGCCCCACAGATTTTGCTAATGCTTCTAATAGCTCAATCTCAATAGATTACCTCTCAACCTAGGCAATTCTTTTTTAAAGAGGTAATAAACACTTCTCTATTGTTCCCTCTTGAGAGCTGCTTTTAAAGATTTATTTGGTCTTCAACTGTACAGTTTTCTCTGAATGTTTCTTTGGTAATAGAAAATCAAACCTTTTGAGCCATTCTGGAGTGGTTGTGGTGTGTTTTGGGTTTTTGGGGGGCTATTGTGGGTGGATGGTGTTTGTTGTTGTTTTGGGGCTTTTGTGGTTTTGTTTGTTTGCTTGTTTGCTTGTTTGTTTTTAAAAGCCCAAAACTGTTTTGGCCAGAGAATACAAAGTTTGAAGTGAAGTGGCAGGATTTAGCTTCTGTGATTTAGGAGTTAGAGATTTACTTTCACATCATGAATTACTACTGATCTAAAATATTTATTTTTGTCAATAATTTTTTTGGTTGCCCACATCCCCAGATACCTTTTATTTATACACTATTTCATATAAATAAATTGGAATGCCTACTTGTTCCATTTCACATTCCTTACTAATAGATTTTGCAACTCTTCTATAAATGGAATTACTTTTCATGTGGCACATCTTGGTTTTTTGTGTATATTCAAGTTCTTTGGGTAGTCCCTGATGGTGCATTAATTACAATGGTAGAAATGTCAAAAGGAATAGATAGAATGAGATGGAAGACACTTGAACATTTGATCTTCATGTGAATCATTTCAAATGATCACAACTATAGGGCTTTATTTCTCAGTAAACTTATAGGGTACTGCTGCAACTTTATTCTCCATTTTCCCCTTGTGTAGCTGCAGGTAAGTTATGCCATTCTTCCACTGAATAGTCTGTTCAATATTTTTGGAATGATCTTCATTACTTGGTACTTCAACTCTCCTTTCCATTTCCACACCTCGTAAAGGTCTGGTCAAATATGTCTATATTTAAAAACAAAATACGAGATTACGTATTTCTTTTAGGAAACTGTTGTTTTGGGAAGGCTGTACCAGAATTAGCAATGGTTCTTATTCAGGTATTCTAAGAGTGAAGTACATTTTCTACAGAAACTATTCTCTATTTGGCTTTCATTTTTTTTTGCCCAGATTATTTTTCTTGTAAATAAACAATGACTTAATATAAAAGCTGTTTTACTTAAAGTGCTTCCTTAAAAGAAATCTCTAATATTTGCAGACAGTCCTAGGGTCTCTGACCCCAATATTCCCCTAGTGGCCCGTGAGATCATGCAGCGAATGATCCGACAGTTTGCTGCTGAATATACCTCAAAAAATAGCTCTACTCAGGACTCCAGCCAGCCCAATAGCACAAAGAACCAAAGCCTGCTGAAAGCATCTCTGGTCGCCTCCTCTCCCACGGCTGCAACTGCTCAGAACCCTGTGCTCAGCAAACTGCTCATGGCTGACCAAGACTCACCTCTGGACCTTACTGTCAGAAAGTCTCAGTCAGAACCTAGTGAACAAGGTAGGACTCTTACCAGTGTCTTGCATCCTATGGCAATCCATTAATGGCATTCTTGTTGCAGAACCAGACAATTGGAAGGTTGCACTTTTGCATCAAATGTAAAGTGGAAAAGCAGTAGATGTTTTTTACAATAAGATAATGACTAGATTATGGCTGGGAGAGAAGAGACTTTTTGAAAGAATGTAGGCCCACAGACATGAATGATTCTTCTGAAGAAGGGCAAAGGGGATGGACATGCTCCAGACTCTGAGGATAAATGTGCTGTTCCTACTGGGAGCTGCAACAAACTGTCTGCCAAAATAGACTGTGTGCTTGCTGATAAGACAAGTTCATGTGGTCATGAAAACCATAATGTTGTCTCTTCTCTGAATATCAGTACACAGTCTGACTGAAGGGCTGATTTATTTTCTTTCTGGTCATGGTGTGAGAAGAGTATCTTTTAAAAGTCTGTGAGAAATTGCTTTGTGAAGACTGTAAAAATGATACCCATGAACTGCACTAAACTTCCAGGTTTGTGCATTTGGAAGAAATGTCTCTTTTCTACCTTAAAAATAGACTTGTTCTGCAGAGCACAGATTGAATAACTTGTAACAGTATTTCAGAGCTTATTTTAATTTGCAAACCTTGCTTTCCATCAAAAATGCCTTTTTTTTAACAAGCAAATTCTGTGAGTGATAGAGTATGTGAACTTTTTTTTCTGACACTGTTGAATAGAGTATCCTAAGTGTATCATACTGATTAAAATTAGACCCTTTACCCTTCTTTAGAAAAGTATTAGTGCCTGAAGTCATTCCATCACAGTAGGCTGTCCATCTGCAAATGGAAAAGGTGCCTTCAAAAAAAACCCAAAACCAAACAAGCCTTTTTCTAGCTAAGACAGAAGAGTAGGTATCCCTTTATTCTTTCCACTTGGGTTTATGAAGCCTTTTGTAAAAAGGTTCATTGTATATGTCCGAAATATGCAGCTTGGACATCTGGACACATATTGCACTTACAGCACTTACTGAAAGCTGTTGTTGCACTTCAGTTACAAACTGCAATGAGAGGTTGAATAGTGTCTCTCTTGAAATGAGGACCTGTGTACAGTTAGCTGATAGGCATTTGTTTCTAACTAACTGTTATAAATGCATTTCATGAGTGTGTTTTGCACGGATGTTTATAAATGTTAAACTGTTCTCATTGTGAAACTTTTTGCTGAAAGAGGGAGAGGATCAGTTTTGCTTTTGTTCCTGTTTAATTAGAGGATTGTATGGTGAAAAAGAAAGCATGTACATGAACTGTTCTTTAGCTAGCATGTGATGGAAAAAGCTGTAAGATAATGTATAATGTTCATGACACTTGTTATGGAATTAGAACATGTGCATATTGACTTACACAGTAATCTGTTTGCTGATGTAAATTTTTTTTCTAATTTACATTTCATGTAATTGGAAAGAGATTTTGTCAAACTTGTTAATGAGAGGTTTCAGAGGCTGTCATGGAAGATTGCTAGTGGTGCTTTGTGCTATATTTTGTTCTAGTGGGTTGAGGGGAACCCAGCTAGTTGGAAGCTTCTCCCTGGGGTATGAGGCTGGCCCTGCTTCCTCTCAGGGACTTCTAGGTCGTACTGACCCTTCTGATGGAGGAAGTGTGGGTGCAAGTGCCTCTGGCAGCTGCCTGTGCTGTCCAGTGTAGGAAAAGGAGATGCTGCTTGATCCAGTCTTTGTGTCTTTGTGCCTGCATAAGTGTTGTTCAAAAAAACGATTTAATTTTCTGCTTGCTTAAGTTTGGGTGATGGTGTGTTCCCAAATGCAGTGGGTGGAACAGCTTTCTGTAAGTTAATTCTAGTTCACTGTTTATCGTGTTTTTTCTCCATATGTCAGATGAGAACTTTCAGCAATCTGAAAGCAGTCTTACATTGTTCTTGTGTTGGGTGGTATTTACATGATTGGATGGAGTGAACGAGGAGCTCTGAAATGTCTCGGGTTTACCTTGCCAACAGGTTTCGTTTATCTTTGCCTCATATATTCGTGGTTTCAAAGTTTCCAGGAACTTCACATGGCTGGGCTGCTTCAATGACAATGTTGCCCTTATTAAAATGACCAGAATTTCAAGCTGCCTAGTGCAGTAGGAGCAAGGCTTTTCTGGCAAAATGTGCTCCCTTTCTGGTGCCTGGAAATGCAGAGTTTACCTAAGGGTTTGCAGGGGAGCATGAGGGGAGTGTGAGGAAGTGCCATTAGTGAGAGCGGAAGAAGCAGCCTAGCAGGAAAACGAATTTGGCATATGGAAGAGAGGGAATAAAATGACACAATAGAGGGGAAAGGCAGCAGCTTTGCCAGTAGGGACCCATTGGAGACATGGAAAGAAAAGATGAAGCTGGCTGCCACATGAGGAGGAATCTCACATCTCTATGTATGTTCATTTGAAAGTGAATTTCCCGTATGAAATTCTCAATGAATTTTCCTACATGAAATTTGGATACAAAAAATAAAATCCAAATACTGGGTTTGCAGGCCCCCTTTAAGAGGGGGTATCTGAGGAATTTGAAGATTGTCTCATTTTTGAACCACTGAGAGTTAGTTATGCGATAGGCTCTGTCATATCCAGAACTGTCATTTGTAGCTCATTTTTTATGCTGTGTCTCTACTAACAGATGCACTTTTAATTTTGCTAATTTTTGGTGTGATTTCTGAAGACGATATTGAAGTCACATGTGAACCATATTGCAAAAAAAATCCAAGCCTTATTTTGTTTAAAAGTACAATAAACCAAAAAATTCCATGTGCTAAGTATGACTTTAGCTCAAAAGACCTGCTTTGTCTTTTCAGCTAAAGACAAGATCAGCGTGGCTGATCCTGCTTCTTCAAACACTGAAGTCATTCTTTTGTCTCTACAGACGGTGTGCTTGATTTATCCACTAAGAAGAGTCCTTGTGCTGGCAGCACCTCTCTGAGTCACTCTCCAGGGTGCTCCAGTACTTCGGGAAATGGGTAAGAGAAAGCAACTTACTATGACCTTTTAAAACTGTTTCTTACTAAAAATGTGTGCTTAGATCCTGTTAATTTTAACTTACTTTCAGCGTTAACCCTTTGGAGTAATGTGTTTTCAACTTGTACCTTCGGCAAATACCTTCACCCCACCTGCCAAATAAGAGTTGTTGCCAAATGAGACAGGTTTAACTTGCAGTTAAGGACTCTAATATTTGTTATTTTGGCCAATTTCGTACTTAGCCAAAGATTTTTGCATTACTTGTTTCTTGGGTTTAGTGATAGGTGTTTTCCGTGGAGATGCAAGTTCAGTTAAATGCATGAAGAGTCTTACAGGCTTTGCAATATATTTAGACTTCATTTCACTGAGGGGAAAGTTAGCTAACAGGAAAGTTTATTTTAGGGGTAACAATGATTTGGGTGATAAACAATGCTGAATTAGATTTAAATCACTGCATGATTTTTGTTAATATTTCCTAGCATAAACCACAACTTAGAAAAGGGTCTGGGGCAGGGAGTCGGGGAGTTCAGAAAACTTTAAATATGACTTTTTGGATTTGTGATTGTACTCTAGCACTGACTAAGTTTTTTTAAAAATAGTCACAAAGTACATGGTGTACTACTCTTGCCTAACCAGTTCAAGGTGTGATACAATGTTAAATTTAAAAAAAATCTTTAGGTTTCGTATTTCTAATGGTAACCATTTGCATACATTTAGAAACCTTTTAGTTAGGGTTGTACTGGAGAGGCTGACTGGGACTAAGAGGGATTTTGGGTGTTGATTATCTTGAAGCTGCTGTGAACAAGTAATTTTTCTGTTGAAGTACAGAAATAATATATGGTTTAAAGTGCTATTTAATTGCTGGATTTAGCTTTATGATAGCCTTTGAAAAACTTGAAAATCTGAACTAACAACCCACTACCACCACCAATCCCATGTACTGCTAACAGCTGATTGAATTTTTG
The DNA here is from genome assembly GCA_013398175.1 of Climacteris rufus. NCBI lineage: Eukaryota > Metazoa > Chordata > Aves > Passeriformes > Climacteridae > Climacteris > Climacteris rufus. The sequence continues at coordinate 191,222 of VZRZ01003219.1, read as the reverse complement.
CATTTCTCTTTGGAAAAATATTGCTGTCTCAGATTTCTCTGTTCAAGATTACTTTTCCGTTTAATATTTCTATTAGTAAAATACTTCAATCCTTGTTTAAAAGTTAGTCTTAATACTTTTTCACAATTCTTTAGCATAAACCTTCCCCAGCAGCACTTGTCTTTTAATTCTGGACAGGTTATTTCCAGCTTTATTTTCCTAGGAAGGCAGCAGAAGCCACTGAGGCTCTGTACTGTTTGTTCCCTTGTTTGTGAATCAAGTGAGGGCCAAAGTCCAACACACAGGGATGACAGGGCCAGCATCTGGCACTGTCCTGCTCAGTCCTGTGGGTCCAGAGAGGATGTGGCATACTGGCACCTGTGGTTACTTGTACAGGTGTGTGGTACAGGAGGCTGGCTGCAATTTGTTTGGCATCACTAAGTCAGGTGTAACCCTCTGTGAGCTGCCAGTATGACCTTCATTTAGGTGTAGAGTCACTGGTGCACACTGTGATGCTGATAGCTGCTGTAGAAGGGCTGGAGAATGCACATTGTCTGAGAGGGTTCTCTGGAATTACAAACTTTGATCTATTTCTCTGGATTTTATTCTGGATCCTTGTTGACTCTTGTTATACACATCTATGACTTGTTGCATCCTGGAGAGAAGCGAACAGCTTACGTATTAAGCATTGCCTGTGTTACATGCCAGGTCCTTTCAGTGGATGTCTTTTCCCTAAAAACCTCTTTTAATCCCAATGTGGTGTTAAAAACAATAATGTAGCTTTTCAGTACTATGTATCCTATCCTTAAATAATGCTGTCTTAGCCAGAGGCCTTTGCACCAGTACAGTATCCCAGAGCATTAAAACAGATTCTCTTTGTTAATCTGTGTGTTGAACATGGAGAAATTTGGAGGTGGATTTTGAAACTAATGTGACTTAATAACTACAGGGGGCTACGCAATCAGAGATTCTCTGCAGCAGTAGTACTTTATTTCACAGAAAGAACACTTGTGATGAAAGGGAAATGGTAAAAATACATACTGCCTTTTTGGTTTTTTTTGTTAACCCTTGATCTGGATGACATTTGGAACTTTGATCTTTCTTTTCCTAGCCATGCTTTATATCAGATGAGAATCAGGGCCATGTGTATATGCAATTAGTTGTTAAGAGAGCAGTTTGGTAAGTCCAGTGTAATGCAGCATTTTTCTTTGTGAGCTGCAGTATCCCAGCTTTCATATGTGGTGCTTAATGAAAGTCAGGCAAATACCTTTGAGACCTGCTAAGCTTTTTCTTTTATCCTGAGCAGCAGTTTTTCAATATGATGTAAGCAAACACTACCCAGGGTTTCCACCTATGTGTCGATACTGCAGGTGGCAGTCACATTTGCATGTTGAATATGTTGCACTTCGGCTTACTCTTTTATTACTGTGCTTGTTTAGTGGTAACGTCACACCAGTAACACAGTTGTGTGTAGCTCTATGGCGATTGATTACTCCTTTGTAATTAAGGTGCTATTTCCAGACGCTTGCGCGAAGTCTTTTCTACTCCGAGAATTTGTGAACCCAACCAGAGACCAGCCAACAGGTTTCATTTTTCTTTGCCCAAAAAGCTTCTCTTTTTTTGCGAACAAGTTTTTAAAACTGACTGATGCTGAGACTTAAAAAAAAAATTAAAATAATAATAAAAAAAATTTAGAGAAAAATAAATAACACAAAAAGTGATGTTACCCAAGCAAGGCCTTCTAATAAAGGAGTGGCCCCCTCACCCATCCCTCCCTACCTGTGCAAGTTCTGCTCACATCAGTTTCCTTCCATCCAATTAGGCGACCTGGGAGACCCAGCCAGCACCATCCGGAGGGACTACAGAGTGGTGATGGGGTACCTCCAAGAAGCTTGCAGGATGGAACCAGGGAAGGTTATGGCCACTCCACATCTCTTAAAGTACCGCTGGCTCGATCACTCCAGATTAGTGAAGAACTGCTGAGCAGAAACCAGTTTTCTACAGCTGCCAGCCATGGGCCATCTGGACTACAGAATCATGGACAGCACTTAATATTATCCAGGGAGGCTTCTTGGGCAAAACCACACTACGAATTCAATTTCAGCCGCATGAAATTCAGGGGAAATGGTGCACTCAGCAACATCAGTGACCTTCCTTTTCTTACAGAAAACTCTGCCTTTCAAAAAATGGCACTTCAAACTAAACAGGATGGGAAAAAGGACGTGAGCCATTCGTCTCCTGTGGATTTAAAGATACCACAAGTTCGAGGCATGGACCTTTCATGGGAGTCCCGCACTGGTGACCAGTACAGCTATAGCTCTTTGGTAATGGGTTCACAAACGGAGAGCGCGCTTAGCAAAAAGTTAAGGGCTATCCTTCCAAAACAAAATAGGAGAAGTTTGCTGGATGCTGGACCAGATTCCTGGGGCTCAGATGCTGAGCAGTCTACCTCTGGACAGCCATATCCCACCTCAGATCAAGAGGGAGATCCTGGCTCCAAGCAACCTAGGAAGAAAAGAGGGAGATACAGACAGTACAACAGCGAGATACTGGAGGAAGCAATCTCTGTGGTTATGAGCGGGAAAATGAGTGTTTCCAAAGCTCAGAGTATTTATGGGATCCCCCACAGTACACTGGAGTACAAAGTTAAAGAGAGGCTGGGCACTTTGAAAAACCCTCCAAAGAAAAAAATGAAATTAATGAGGTCGGAGGGGCAGGATGTTTCAGTAAAGATTGAAATAGATCCCCAGGGAGAAGCAGCACAAAGTGCGAATGAATTGAAAGATGAATAGGGATGTTGTAGAGTGCCAATTACTTTGCAAACTGGGTGAGCACTACTGCATAGTTCAACCATCACTGAGCGCACCTGAGTCTCCTGTTTACTGCAATGCTCTTTCCTTTGCAGTTTAGCTTAGACTTGTGTGAACACAGGTGAAAGATGTGCTCTGAATGTCACATTTGTAAATTTTTCTAGCCTGGTATGGCGCAGTTTTCCCTCCTTCACCTGCCCACTGCCCTCCTTCTTTCTTTGTTCTTTCTTTTTTTTCTTTTGCCTTTTGCATGTTTCTCTGTAATAGAGAGTTGAGTTACCTCACAAAGAATGCAGATCTGTCGAAGTGGACATCTTGCCTGTAGAGCCTGCCTGAACTTCTGATGTTGGATTTTTCATATCTGCCTTTATAGAAATAAGTCCACTTTGTTAAACTGACACTCCTAAAACCAGGCATTTTTCAGATGAAAATCAGACTGTCATTCTTCAAAAATTTTTCAGAAATCTTTTTGTCCCCACTTATTTTTGTTGATCCAGTTGATTGAAAGATTGAAGCTAAATCAAATTATTTAGGAATGGTACCTCTCTTGAACTCAGATTTGTCTACTAGATAGATAATCAATTGGGTCTAATTAGGCTCTCCACAGTTTTCTTTATAAATTAATCGTACTTACCATTTGCTGTCTGCTTAGTGCTCACCCGGAGGGGAGGGGAGGGGAGGGAAAACTTACATACACTACCTTCAGAATATGTCAGTTAATTATTTATAACACTACCTTCACTGTAATTTTATTTGGTGTTTTTGAAGGGTGATATTTAGACTCACCTGCTTGAGGATGTAGCCTTATCTCACGGAAGACAAGCTTCTCACAGTCAGGAGCAGTCAGGGTACACTAAATGATGTATTAGGGTATGCCTCATTATACCAGAACTATGGTTCTTTGTGACCTTTACACTTTTTACAGACTTGATTCTGAGTTTACTAAACTATGTGGTTCCAACAGCTAGTTTAAATGACTCTAATCTGGGGATGGGGGATTTGCATAACAAACTACTGTGATATTGCAAAAAAGAAAAAAAAAAAAAGAAAAAAAAAGCCCACAAAATGGTGATCTCAAACGTTACAACCTCAGTAGTCTGCCCAAATATCCACATTAGTGAAGGAGCTTGTTGATGTTCAGGGAAGAAGTAAAACACTGGTAGCCTGATCTAATTCAGGCTCTGCATCATATCTATCTGTAATACTGTCAGGGTCGAACACTCAATGAATGGGTGTTTCCTTTTTAAATATTACAGTTGCCAGTAGCAGGAATTAATTGAAGTCCTGCTTTTTTGTTGTTGTTTTTATTTAATCTATTTTGATAGTGGTTTAGCACATGCTAGAATAAGCATTTAAACACCGTAAAAAAAGCACTCCGTAAACCACAAATTGTTTTTTTTTTTTTTAAATATGGTGATATCATTATGATTATCTGGAGATCCAGGATAAGTTTTGTACAGAACTTTTATCTTTGATACTTTCTGCAGGAGTGGTCAGTAACTAAGTGGAGCTTACTGGACTTACCACAACATGACCAAATCGGAATTGCTGGTTCTTCAGGTAGAAACAATTTGGTCTTAATCTGTGCAAAAGGTAGAAAGAATTACCATTTTTTTCCCCATTTGCACAACCAAAAGAAGCGTTGGAATTTTTGTGTGAGAGCATTAAGTGATGTCAGTGGAAGTGGTTTCTCAAAGTTCATGGGAGGGTGGCCTAGGTAGCCCTAGGGATGCTGAATGACTTCTGGAACAATTGATTCTATGAGCCTCTCCCCCTCCCCAGCAACTTCGTATTTTCAAAGGTTAGGCACACCATTGCTGTTGTTTTAAATATGCACTGCTCATTCTTGAAATGGATTGGGCATTTGGCCCCAAGTATACTTTGTTTTTGTTTACTTAATATATTTTAGTCCTCAAAATCCTGGTTCCTTGTAGTTTTCTAGTTGTCATCTTGGCATTTAAAGCAGTTTAAGCTCAGTAGCAGTATATAAACTCTGCAATACGTTCCAGTTTAGCTGGTGATTGCAATAAAGGTGCAGTTTAAGGTGTGGTTTCATCTGCTGTTGGAGGTTATGGTAGAAAGTTTGTTGCAAGTTTAAAAAAAAAAGTAACACAGTTTTACTGTTGAGAGAGGTTTAACCTTTTGCAGTTGTCTTTATTTAAGCAACATGAGTTGAGTTTTATAAAACTTGTCACTGTAGTGTACGTGGAGTGCTCATTTTACTAACCTAAATATTTTGTATGTGTATGTTTAAGTGGGTGACAATCGTGCAGCAGAAGAATGGTGTGCCTACCCTTTAATGCTGCAGTTTTAAAAGAGAATTTGTCTTGTCATTTCAGACTGTAGGCTAAGAATTGTAAATAGATAGTGAGAAGTTGAATACTCTTTATTTGCTTTGGTTAGAAAGTGGATTAAAAAAAAAAAAACAACAACAAACCAAACACGTAACTTTCTCAGTTTAAATGTCCTGAGACCTGAAGATTGTAATACTCATAACTGCAAAGCTTTTAAACACAACACTTGATCTGTGATAACTTAATATTCAGGTAATCTTTCTTTTTCGAGAAGCTTTTGAACAACCATATTTCCTCCAAAGGTCTCTGTTTAAAAAGGAAAAAAAAGAAAAAGTGTAGATTATTTTTTAAGCACTAATTGCATTACGTCAGTAACTGCAATATGAAATAGCCATTATTGTTTTGTGAAGCATGGTTGAGATTAGTTAGTGGTCCCTTTTTAAAATTTCATGAGCCTCTCAAAAAATAAAAACAAATTTAAAAAAAAAGCTGCTGAATATTCAAAAGATATATATTTTACCTTATTGTAGGTTTTGTAAATTTAGTCTGTAATATTCAGGTGCACCTTTTAATGTTACCTTTTTGTTTCAAAGTCCCATCTAACGTATTTTCTCTGAGGTGATTAATCACTTAAGACTAGTATCACTCTAAGTGCTGCAGTGATCACTAAGATTTTGTTTCATTTTTCACTACATATTTTTTGCAGGCGCTTTCAGTGTAGCTAACTAGTAGTATTTGGGATCATTTTAAATATATGATTGGAATTAATGTTTGTCCATTAGCATGCTTAATTTTCTGCTGACCAGCAGTTTGCATGGCCAAAATCCCTGGCTGACCATATTTTGGTGTGGGAAGGTGTGGTTCACTGTGGTCTTTGTAACAAAAGCCTTGTTTCTCATCTTATTTCTGGTAAGTGGATGCTTATGTTACTTGGATCACTTGGACAGGAGAAAGGTTTTAAACCCTTCTCCTGCTGCTCTTCTGAGATGGCATTAACGTGTAACATAGACAAACTGCAACCCTGTAAAAATGGAGACGTGGTTAGGAGGAGACCTTTCGGGTATTTTTTGTCACTAGATTTCTCTTATTCCCGAGAATGTCCATCTGATGTAGTTATTGGACTTAACAGTATTGTTGTGTACTACGTTGATGTAGCTGAAAAAGCCTGACAGCAAGAAACTGTGAATTATATTTGTGGCAGTCTCTGAAAACTAGTTTTTCAGTCCAAGTACCATGAAGGAGAATCCCCCTCCCCTACCCCATCCTAGAAAAGTAATTTTATATTTTGTGTGTATAAAGTTTTAAGAATCGAAGTTTCATATTGTACTGAAGTTTAGGTGTCGCTTGGTAAATCTTTGCTGCAGCATATAATTGAAGATGAGTAAGGCTTAGTGTGGTAGGGGTCCTGGTGTGGAGTTAATTATCGTAAAGTTCTGGTGAGAAAGCCCAACATGTATGAAATGTGTCCTTTTTGCTTTTTTTTTTTTTTTTTTTTGGACTTGTAAGATGTAAAAGTGCTTTTTTAGAACTCTGACCTATTACAAACTATTACCTCACTTTCAGCCAGCTGGATCCTCATTCCACAGTGTTGTAGGCATTATTGTGGCCGTAATGCTTGAGTACAGCTATAGAGTTGAACGTTTCCAGTTAGATATTGTATGGACACGTTTCTGGACTCGTTTTTCTTTCTGTCTAAAGATAATTTATTTTCCAGTCATTCCCTGATTATTTTCTAAAGGTTCAAGACAGTTTCCTTTAGAATGTCACATTTTTTTCCCTGTTGCACAGGAGAAGTTGCTGCATAAGCAATACAGGTATGCCTTTACTTTCTTTTTGTTGCAGAATTTATAACTTGATGCTTGCATTACTAACCCTACCGCTAGACCTGAAGTCAAACGCTGAACTTTTTTGGCAATTGGAGAAAGAATTATTTTTAACAATGCAGGGGTGCAGATAGGATAATGCCTCTAGTAAGGGAACACGTTCAGCTTCTGTGTTCCCTTGCAACTCCTACACCACCTTTTTAGTAGAACTTTTCGGTGCTGGAGGATATTCCTAAACGTGGAGGTAACTGCACATGTGTTTAGACTGGGTAAGAATAGACAAGGAATAATCTGTGCTTTGTCTTGTGGCAGGCCAACATCTGCATATAAATATTTCTTTCATGGGTACCCAGGAGTAAATTGCCTTCCCCTGAAAATTCATGGGAGCTGGCAAAGTGATTCAGGGGCTTTAGGGTTGAGTAAGCTTTGTGGAACAACTTTTTAGTTCTGATTGAATTGCTTTTTGTATCATCTGCAACGATTGTTATACAGGCAAAACTGGAATTGCCATGTGTTTCTTTCCAGTTTACTTTCAAGTAATGCTCTTAAGATGTCCTTGAGTCTTAGGAGAGGAACATAGTGTCCAAGGAGTGAAGGGAGCACTCTGCTGTTCCCTTTTTTCTCAAAAACAGTGTGGCTGCATCTGTAATGTAAAGATCTCTTTCTTCAGTGAAGACAAAATTTGAACTCTTCAGTGTAAGAATGCATACACTTGTTGCAGTCCAAACCCTTATGAAGGCAAAATTATTAACCTTACCGAAAACTTTGTCACAATATTTTAAATAGCTTAAATTCTCTGCCAAATGTTAGGAGTAGGATGGGAAGGGTTGTTTCCCTCATTTTCATGAGGATCAGAAACTTAGAGGTATTCCCCACAAATGTTTCAGAAATTAAATGTGGTTTCAGTCTAGGTCAATGTTGCTTTTTCTTGGCACCAGTACATAATGTTCACTAATATTGGTTTAAAGAGCTGTAAAAAAAATAGTTTTGAGACTAGTTTTGGTACTCTAAAGGTTTCTACTTGATCTTGAGTTCTATTGAAAATTCAGTAATTGGAACCTGAAAATCTGCACTGCTAGTTATATGCAGTTCTGATGAATGTAGCAGATGAAGTAGCCACGATAGTAACTCATTTCAAAGTATCCAGTGTAAAAACACAGTGCACTGCGATGATCACTAGGCAGAGAGACACTACAAACTCAAAATGTTCTGTAGCTCCACTTTACATCCACCAGAAAAAACTCTTAAGTAGTTACAGCATTCCAGTGTCCACCTCTCTGCTTCTTTCCTGTTCTTTCTTTGACTGGGGCCAAGGCTCTAAACCAGTATAGCAGCAGCAGTTTTGGACCGAATTATGCCTACATTCAGGTATTGTCATAAAAAGCCGTCGTATTAGGAGAGCTTTATTTAATCCTCACAAAAATCTCTTCGCCCAGTCGCAAAATCAATTTTCCTGCGTGACATACTTGCAAGGAGGATTGGTTTTGGCCTGTCCAGGGCATTTAATTTACCTTCTTAAAAACAAGCATCCCCACCCCTGCCCCTGTGCTTGTCTCTAATGAATTGGTAAGTATAATTTAGAAGGACTCAAATGATAACTCTTCCTTATGGAGCAGAGATTAGGACAGAGGCTTCGTTCTGACTGGAGCAGGAAAGGTTAACATCAGAAAGAATTTCTCTCGTCATCACCTAGTACAGTTTATCTTAATGGTTTTTTTCATACTTGGAAATAATGAGGATACTACTACAGCTACTTACACAGTTTATCAATTACTTGGTGCTACATTTCTCAAATATTTTTGCAGATAATATTTTTTATGCCTGCGTGAAAGCATGTAAACTTTACTGTCACTATAAAAAGCACTTGTCTGACCTATTCTAAAGTACCAGAAAAGGGATAAATAACTGCAGCACTTTTTCTGTTACAATGCCAGAGTCTTAATTAAATCTGGTCTTCAGGTTATGAGATACTTTAAATGTACAATCTAGGATCATTAACGGCTTTTCAGGTCAGATCACAAGGTCTCTTGGGATATTAATCTGTCTTTTAAAGACTAGTACAACAAAATATTCTGGAGTTCAGGCAGGGGATGTATATATACATGCCTGGTATTTTTAACTAATCATTTCAATAGGCCATTTCAGGGCTTGACATTTGGAATCTGGGATGATGGGTAGGGAAGGGAAGTTTCCCAAACTGAAAAAACATTTTGGACCATTGTTTAATGTTCAGTTTGAAAACTATATCACAAGAAAAATGGGTAGGGATTCTTTCTCCCTTATGCCTTCAGGGAATGAGTAGTATTTAGAATCTCTGGCTGAAATTCAAGCCTTTTTACCATGTAAATTTTTAATATAAACTCATTGACATGCTTTTTACATCTGAGGACTGAAAATGGATCTTAATGTTTAAGTTGTGGAATGGTATATTTCTTAAATGAAGGGGGAACATTAAAAAAAAATAGATTAGAATACCAGCATTAGTGAGCTTAAGGAATTTTAGTATGTAATAGCAAAGTATAGCAAAGTATTTGATTAAAAAATTAATCTTGAATTGCTAGTCTGTAACTAGGTGCATTCTAATTTAGCAGGTGAATATTCTTATCGATATATGATGGGCTTTTTGCAAATAGAAACCTTTATCTGAGTCCCACGTGTTGCTTGTACTGATGGGATGTATGCTTACAGCAGCTTACTGCTGCTTTAAAATGTATAAAATGTTTTGAGTGTTTGCTCATAACTCTTTTTAACCTCCACTTGTTAAATTGTCAGACATTGGTATTTTATCAGTCCGCAATGTAAGTTTAAACTAATGTTCTTAGGAATCCAACTTGTACACACACTGTTTAAAAACCCTCAGGGACAGTTTACACACTATCCTCACTCAATTCAGGTACTTGTACTCTCTTCTTAAACCTAGCAGTGACTTGTATTTTGTTTTGCTTTTCTTTTGACGTGCTGATAGCACATCCTTGATGAATGTCAACTTAAAACTCAGTTCAGGTATCCAGGTATAACTCAGCCAAACGGATTTTAAAGCTGCATATTTACTCTCCAGCACACAGTGCCTCAGACACTTATAGTGGCATTCTGTATATTCAGTTATTACTACTGAGCAGATCGCGTGGGGGTTCCTGGTATGTATTGTAAGAAATTCCTATGTATATTATATAATATGTATTATATTATATACATATATAGTATATATGTTATCTTAAACTTATATATTTTAAAATGCCACTACTAGCCAGCGCAGCTAAAAATGAAATACATTCCCAACTGCTTCTGTGAACAGCAGAGGCAGCTTCTTAACGTGGCTCTTGCTTCTCTCTCACCATAACTACTTCTAACCTCAAGCACGGGTCCTTGGCTGTCTGACCTCTACACTCTAGTTATGCAATGTCCTTAGAGAATTCTGTGCACTGGCCACTGTGATGGAAACCAATGGGCCGGGAGTGCTTTGAGTTTATTAGTAATTGTTCTGCCAAAGTTGGTGTTTGTATGACAAGCGTGTAAACCTGTCAGATAATCAGCAGAGGTCCAGGTTGGTGATGTTGTCCGTAATCACTTCCACCTCCTGGGCAGGACCAGACCTCATCAGGTGCCTCCTGTCTAAGGCTGAGCACTGTTCACTGAACACCTGTAGTGCCAGGAGGCGAGCTGCACTCGCCTGGAGGCCAAGCCTGCAACTAAAATCTGCTGTTCTGCCTTCAAGGTGATCTGTTGGCAGTTGCAAGTCAGCAACACCTCTGCTTTATTATTTGACACTTTACATCTCAAAAGTCTTCTCTTTCTATTTATGTAACCCATAGTCTTTGAAGAGTATGGAAAATGGCATTTCTCTCTGACCTCTAGAAGTTCAAGTGTCATGGGAAAAAAAAACAGGAACCCCCCCTTTACTCTTATGGACCTCATTTCAATATACTGTTTACAGTTTGACGGAATTGTATAATTTAATATTTCTCTTGTACTGTAGTTTATATTTATTTACAGATTTTTTTTGTACTGTGTGATTTGAATTTTTTGTTCCTTGCTATGATCAATGTTTTATGTAGTAGAGCACTTATGATCACAAATTAAGGTTTTTGGTTTGATTGCACTACATTAATTTTTTTAATGCAGTTCTGATTTTTTGACTGGACTAAATAAGCTGTGTCTTAATGTATGTGATAAGTACTTTTAAATTTTTATTTCATGTGGTCCATTTATTTTTTGCATTGTATGTCAAAGCGCTAATTCTCTTGTTGTGCATGTGTAAGATTTAATGGCTCCATTGTATTATTTGACCATGTCATTTTGGAAACACATTCCCAGCTGTAACGTTGTGTATGGTAGTTTTCACTGGATGCTAGACTTTTCAAAACCACTATTCTTCTAATAAATTTTGTTGTGAAAAACTTCAAGGGGTTCCAATTCTATTGTTTCTAGCGTGCTTTCTAAATGCCTGCACTAATAGCCCAAGGATATGAGATGCAAACTCTCACAAATGGGGAGAAGCAGGGGAGGAAGTGAAAATAGAAGGTAAAGCAATTTCTGGCTGAAGGATTGAGCTTTGGAATCTCCATACTCCATTGGGTTCTTGTCCTAAATAGGATTGACGATAAAGCTGCTTTAGCAGCTGGTAGGGAATACATGTGAAAGCTGAACCTCTGTCTCATAGCAGCCCAGTCTCATGAACTCCCGTACTCTCATTTGCACTTCCCTACTGGCCACCTTAATTTCTTTAATGGTAAATAATTTATCCAGTGACGAACAAACAGTCTCTCAGGAGGGAAGATAAAAGGTGATGTAGCGATGCTCCCTGAGCACTTAGTAACAAACCAGGGTAGGCAGGGTGGCAGTGAAAGCGTGGTCAGAGCCCCGCGTGGGTCGGTTTCGGCTGTGGGGCGGCAGCAGGGCTGTGGACTGCAGCACAGGCACGCTGCTCAGCTGCTCGCCAAAGCACTGCTGTTGCTTTTGTCTTCTCTACAGCTTTATTTTTTCTGCTCTTCCTCCACAGAGGGGGCAGGTCCCCAGCTCCCCATTAGCGCAGGGAAAGCTCCAGCAACTCCGTCGTGCTGTCCCCCTGCACAGGGACACCAGGCAGATGCAGCGGTGACAGCAACTGCAGCCGGCCTTCTCAGAGATCCGTGTTTGCTTTCTGGTGGCTGTACTTTGGGTTGAACTACTTTTGACGTTATGCATTATTGATACTGAAATGCTGAATACTAAAAAGTAGGTTACAGTAAGTGGTGTATAATGGAACCCACGTGAGTTTAGGCATTTCTGCTAACCTTTGTGTTTGGTTCTAGGGTGATTTTGAGAGTGATGCATAGGGATTTCCTAGCTTTAGGAAAATTCATAATGCTGCACAATGTCTAGCCCAGGTTTCTTTTCTCCTGAGGAATTGCCTTTCTCAGTGTATTCTATTGAAAAGTAGGTAATTTAGGGTTTGCATTTTTCAGTGCCTTTTTTTTTTAAGATCCTGAAATAACTGTTACATTACCAACTAACTGTTGTATTCCTTGTATACTAATACTGGTATTAAAAACAAAAAGCAAAATGGTAATTGGGTGTTGTCATTGGTTTAGCTTCACCAGGCAAATCTCTCTCAAATAAAAAACTTGGTTTAACTAGAGACTACATCTTATACTTATTCAGGAATAGTGAGTCTTTATGTGTAAATAGCTTGAAAGCTTGTGCAGTAAACTATCATTTATCGTATTTTTTTCCCGTGTCTGAATACATCTGTCAAATCTATGAAAATAGCCTTTGAAAGTGATGAACCATATTCCCATCTGCCATTCTTTAGGATGCATTACACTGTGCAGGCATGTCCCAGAACATTTTTAATTGACACTTTTAGTCTTGCGATTATCACAAATACCAACTTTTTCTGCTTTTCCTGAAGGACTTGCTGATGGTCTTGCACTGTTAAGCTGAAATTGTTCAAACTTAAAGGAACACAGTCTTGATTTCTTCCCTTAAAGCTGTCAACTGTATCATGTCAAGATTGCACAAGATGTTGCACCCCGACCCAGAAAGAAGCATCCATGCTGTTGACTCTTAAAAATGTAGAAGAGGAACACAATTAGCCCTGTTAGGCAGCTTTAAAAGTTGCCTGCGAATTTCCTTCAGCTTGTTTGGGCTTGGTGTGGGTTTTGAGCTGCTCAGTCTGTTATTGGAAGAGGCAGCTGCCTCTTTTGAACCTGCAGGAGCATATCTGGCCACCTTCTGCAATCACAGATCCTTCAAGGAGTAGCAGTGGATGGTACCCCCACATACACCTGGCTCAGTTGCTACAATGCAGATACTCCCTCAGATGTGACAGGAGAGGCTCTGCTCATTGCTCCTTTGTGGAAGTGTGAGCTGCTGGGAGGGGAAGAGCAGGAAGCTTCAGGTCCCTACCTGAAGTGTTGGGATTTAAACTAAACCTGTAAATAGGCAACTCTCTGAGCTCAGCATGAAGGATCTGAAAGTTGGAAATGAACTTAGGTTATGTGAGTGAAGCTGGTTTAATTAAGGGAATTCCTGAGCATCACAATTTTCATCTTCCTCTATAACCAGAGCAGAACCCTTGTGTAGTGGCTCCTCAGAGTCAAACAGCAGCAGTGCAGAGCTTGTGCTGGCAGCTGCCGTGAGGCAGATCACCAGTGGCCTTCCTGCCTGAGCATGTTGAGCTCTCTCATTTCCTAGAGGCATGACAAAAGTGGGGGAGGGGGAGGATTTAAATCCTGATTCAGGAAGATGCTTCAGCAAATCACTATTTTCTTAGTCTGCAAACTCTGCTCTGGCAGATGCCCAAACAAGGATGGTGCACGAATGGAAGTTTTAACTGGATTGAGTAGCAGGTTCTTGGACCTGTTTAGGAATGTGATTAATGTACAGAGGAACAGCGGTACAGACCAAAAGCAATTTCATAAAACTGACTTGAAGTGTTAGGGCAAATCTAGGATTATGGACTTTGATACAGTGAAGGTGGCAAAGAGATTAAAGAGAAAATTGATCTTTTTAATCTAGTTATTCTTTAGACACTTTAATAGATGTTAAAATGCTGGAAGGATCCCAGTTTGTGAGGGCTATTTCCCCTGATCTGGTACATTTGATGCAGACTCTGTAACTTAAAATCCAAGGTGTTCTCAGTTGTTTCGTAGGAAATTCAAAAGAAACCTGAATGACTTCACACTTATGAATTAATTAAGTTCCTTCTTGCCCAGCTACTTGAAAACCCCAGACAACACAATCTTTAAAAGCTCTCTTTTGGTATCACGAAGAGGGAACACAAAACAATTGCAGCTTGTTTTTACAGGTCACTTTGAAGGTATCAAAATTTACAGGTCGCATTTGAAATAAAACTTCGAAAAATCTTCTCTTGCTGCCTCCTCCTCTGCAGGTGTCTCACAGCTCTGCAGGAGGTCTGTTCCCCACACACTTAACTAAAAGGCAGATTTTCGTATGAGATGGCTACAGCTCAGATTTCCAGGAATTGTTTAAAAGCTCGGCTAAAATTAGAAGCGCTTAAGGTATACTTCAGAGCACAGAAATATAAGCTCTGCTGCCTGAACATACAAAAGTTGCCTGTATGAAAATACAGCTGCATCCCCCTAAGGAGCCAACTGCAGTCCTGCACCATAACTTACCCAGCACCCCCAGTAACACCATGAGGGATGGGGCAGAGGCTTCAGCTGTCACCTGTGCCTGCGCCTGCGGTGGATCTGTCGACATGTGGCTCCTGCCCTGTCTCCCTGGCTGTGGTTTCCAGGGCTGCCTTGGTCACAGCTTGCTTGCCTACCTTTACTGGGCTCCTGCTCCAGGTGCAGATCAGCCAGCCGTGTGCTGACAGGAGGAGTGGTTTGTCTGTACAGGATTATCAGCAAACTGCCTGTAAAAATTACAGTGCTAAATAGGCTACACCTGCTGAGGTCTGGCCTTTTTTTTTTTTTTTTTGCTGACGTGCACCAAGATCCCATTGTCACATGTCCCAGATCCCTCCTACCCAGCTAATAAAGTGTAGGGCTTGCTTAACTCGTTTTGGAATGACATTCCTAACTTTGAAAGGGCCTTTTATGGTTTCCTTTCTTAAAGCTGTGTCTTTGACTGTGCTTTTCTTCTCCCTGAGCTCTAGGGGAAGGCCCTGACACTAATTATTGAGTTACTCTGGGACTGCAGGGAAAACCTGAAGCTGAACAGCTTCCCTGCAAATGTGAAGGGGTTTTCCATACACACATTCAATATCTGTGCTGGGACCCTTGCTTTAATCTAAGCCTGAGGTGGTTGCTTGGAGGATGCACTAGTTTCCACCACGTTCCCCTTTCAGGTGAAGGTGGTGGTACAGTTTTTTCATGCTTTCAGGTGCGCTATGGTCACACATGACATCTCCCTCAGATTCCTTTCAGGCTCTTAAAGCAAGTAGCTGCATGTGAGGTGTTAGCAGTGTTTTAAAATGTGGTTTTGACTTTGAAACAAGATTGTAAAAAAAGACCCTGTAGGATTCTGGTTTTGAATAAGAATTTGTCATAGCAAATATACTCGTTACAGAAATACAAGTTTCTTTCTGATTTCTAGCCATCAAACATCAGCTCAAGGTGTGAAAGCTAAACAAGCTTACTTGGTACCTGAAGTGTGGTCTTTAATAACTAAGTTCTGGTCGGACTGTGGTGGCAGCTGCCTGACCTCACTGCTCACTAGAGGTCTGCCTAGCTGTAATTCAGTGAGGTTTGCTGCTCATGCATTAAAAAAAATAGATTTTTTGCTCATGTTTCAGGCCCTGTATTGGCTTTTTTCTAATAGGCACAAGTGTGTATGGTAAGAATGACCTCTCAACTGCTCTTTAATTCTTGCCCATACCTTTTTTTTTTGCCATCCCCTTTACTTTTGTTTGAGTGCAGGCTGGCTTGCTAATTGATAAAAGGAAAAATAACATAACTCTGGATTTAAAAGACATATGCTTTGCACTCATTTAATGATAGTATTAAATTAGGAATAATAGTTACATAATATAATGTAATACTATAATAGTATAATAGTTATAAAACTTAAAATCAAAGTGACAAAGGTAGTGGCTTAAGGCTGGCAAAGAGCAGATTGATGAGCTTTGGGTTTTGGCTGTTCCATCTGTTCTTTGATAGCTCATGAGTGAAAAAAGGACTTTCATTGCAAGATTTATAAGAGTAGTGAGGGCTCAGCAGGACAACAGGGGATCTGGCACTCAGCCTTCTGTGGGTCAGAATTCCCATGATGTGCACGGTTTAGGCTCTGGTGTCTCCATCTGAATATCCGAGTTGCTGTGAGGAGGAATTTTCAGCGGTGGTTTAGCTGTGATTTCTGGGTATGGTCCCGTTCTGTATTTCTCTGGTGACAAAAAGCACAGTGCAGATGCCAACATCCCGTTAGCACTGCTGTCTCGTCAGCGCTGCGTGGTTAAGCGTGAGTTCATTTCCGTGAGCTCTCAGGGTTCGCGTAGTGCACTCACTGTTAATGCGATAAAAGACGTCTGCGGCAGAGGAGATCTGTGAGTGCTTGAGGGGCAGCATGTGCTAATGGGTCATCATCGTTTTAGTCTCCTCTGCCAATGTTAGGGACTCATTTTCCTGCCGGTGGGACCAGGAAAGCACAGAAGTCAGAGGGAGGCAATCTGTGAAGGCATCTCAGGGGGATCTGCAGGGCTGTGATGCTCACTCCTTCCTCTGTGTGTGTGAGGAGTGATGAGTCACTTCTGCTTTTTCCAAAGGATCTGTTCCTTTGCAGGCATAAGCTGTTCATAATTTTTTTCAATTTATTTTTCCTTTTATGACAAACCAGCAATTGATGGGTGTTGTCACCAGTATAAAGAAGCAAACAATACCTATCGTTATGCCATGGAAAGGAAAGTTGCACAGAGATAAAGTACATTTCAACTGCAGCATCATTTATAAAGGGTAAAATGCTAAGATTGAGGAGGCTTTAAATATGGTAAATAGCCCTAAAGAAAACTGGGTGTATTAGTAGTGATGATGTGTTACGTACTAAGCAAGGTGTCGTTCCCTACCTCAGTTTACCACATAACTGCACAAATATTGGATGTGTGAGGGAAGATGGAATCTTTCTTAGTGGACATTTACCAGGGTTGGATGAGGTTTGGATTTGTTGTCTTGCTTTAGAATTGAGATGTGTGACAATATAAACAAAGGAGAAAAATAATTGTGGGCCAGGATATCAAGGTGAATTTTTGAGAGGACGAATAGGCTCTCTTAAGAGAAGGAGGAAGGACAATAGTGTGTAATGGCAAGGGTTAAAAAAAAAAAAAGATGATGTGAGGGATGTGCAGAAATGGAAGGATGAGAGGTTTGAGCTGAAGGGGAGGGGTGTGCATTAGCGCAGAGGAAATCTCTCCTCACTGGTATGCATAGAGACATTTCCTGCCTTATGTTTTGGTTTCTTAATAGTTATCTGACTATAAAATTAACCTACATCATTTAATGGTAGTTGAATGGCAGCTAAATTAACCCACTTTCAAAATAGAGCTTACCTAGCCCGTCAGCTCTGAGACAGCCTTGTCCCTAGGCATCCAGGGCTGCAATCCACTTCTCTGCCTTAACCTATTTCCCAAGCAGCCAGCCAGAGTGGTGCATCAGAAGCAGGGTTTGCAGCTCAGCCCAGCAGCTGCCAGAGCAGGGACATGTATCAAACCGCTAATTCATGTTTCACTCGGCACTGCCATGCAAGGAGGGAGAGCGTTGGCATGTGGGGAGTGCCGCCGCTAGGAGATGTGACACTGTTTCTATTAACAACGTGGCCTTGATTAGCTGAGGCCCAATTAACTGAATCTCCAGGTTATCTGAAATGGGGTCAGATCCCCCCCAATGTCTTTTAATTGCCCCCAAGATACCCTCTGCTCTCCAGATGTCTCCACTGGCCCCTCCCAAGCTTTGGCTGTGCTGAGTGTGGTTAGATCTAGGGAGTGCTCTACCCAGTTGCTGCGTTTGGTTTTTCATATCCGTGTTGGAAAAAAACCCCAATCTGGATAACTGCAGACTTTTAAATCCTTGAAGACTTCTAGGACTAGGCAATGGCTGTGCGTGGCAACGTGTCTGTTGGAGCTGGGACCAGCAAAGTCTGCAGGGAGGGTGTCCAATGCATTTGGGTTCTTCCAGCTTGCAGTGTAGGCTCAGCTTAGGAGGAGAAGGTGGGATTTCTCACAGCACAGCCCGTCCTGCTAGCAAGCCTTCGTTTACTGCAGATGAGCTTACCTTTGGTGGGAGTTTGCCTGTTGTTGAACCTCTGCAGTTGCAGTGGCTCCAGCTGACCTGTGTGTGTGCATGTCCGAAGGTTGAGGAGGAAGAGCTTTGTCCCCAGTGTGCTGCAGGACAGACAGGACCCGACAGCAATGGACTCAGAGCAGTGGAGAGGCCGTACACCTGCCTCACCTCAGGTCCAGAGCCAGTATGCACTCCCAACTCATACCTGGGACTGTTAAAGATACTCAGGGCATCCCTCCCTACTCCACAGTCCCTGTGGTTCATTCTCTTTTCCCTTAACTGGGTGCTGCTTTTTTTAAAATGTGCAAAGCTGTGAAAATCATTGTAAGAAATTTTTTGCATGCTTTTGTTATCTGTCTTCTGGTGCTGTTTTTCTGTCTATTCTGGTCTTCTGGTGCTATCTATCCTTTTGGAGCACCTAGCTTAGGGAAGACTCTCCGTACTGCCTCAGAAAGAAACAGTCATGGTAATTTTTTTTCCTTAAAGGGAAGATCCCAAATGATCTTGATAATTAGAAAAATTAGCAAGGACAATTCTGGAAAGGCTTTGAAAGCTGGTATGTAGAATAATATTTCCAACGTGATAAATTTCCCTTGGTTTTAAAGCAATAGCTCAGTGGTAAGATTTTTAATTAGTCATTAAATATTGTATTAGAAATATCACAATAATGATAAACTACTATAGAATACGGTTGGGTTTTGAGGAAGGTGGGAGTCAAAGAAGTTATGACAGGAATATAAAAAAGCAAAACTTATTTGAGGCTGCTATTGGTTTTTTTAAATGTAAAACCAGCTTTGGTTTGTTTGATTTCTTTTTGGTTACAGGTGGGGAGAAGTGATTTTTAATGTTTAACTACTTAAGAAAATAAACAAACAAATAAAAGACACTACTCTGAAGGGTTAAAAGTCTGAATCTATAATGGATGGGTCTTATTTGTCCAGTCAGTTGGCTTATTGTACAAGCTGGATATCTTGATGAATGCATGCAGCTGACAAAAACCCCAACCAAACAAAACCCATCTATAACTTGTTTCTTCCTGCTTTTCAGTTGAAATACAAGCTCAGTCCATCCCCACATGCGTCACCAAGGACAGAGTAAATTCAGGGGCCTTGAGAACCTGGCAGCAATATTTCCATAGTTATTTTGGCTGTGCTTTGCACAACTTCAGCTTTTAATTTAGAGAAGGAAAGTGCTTTTCTCCTTCCTAGCTGTTATGTGGAGCCTCAGCTCTTTGCATGCTGCTTTTCTATTTTTTTTCCAGTGCAGTGAAAGAGAATTACTGTAGCACCCACAGAGGTGTGAAGGGACTCATTCATCTGTGTGGGGAGTGTTAGGTGCCAGGCATATTTCTGAGGATTGAAGTACAGGCATTTAAACTGGTGCATCCAGTGTCAGCCTTTAATTGGAGCTTTGAGAGATGAGCTCTAGAAAATCTTCCTTCAGTGGCTCACCCTGTCTGTGCCCACAGCTGACTTGCCCATTCCCTGCAAGGGGTGGCCATGTCTGTCCTGCACCTCTCCAAGCAGGAGGTCTGTGCTGCAGCCACGAGGGGAGATGGGTTTGAGCACGGTGCCGTGTGTCAGGTGGTCCCAGCATGTTTGCTTTTGCACGTCCATTCCAGCAAGCTGAGCTGGGACTGGCAGAGAAGCCAATTCCCCCTTCTGCTGGATGAGACCTCTGCATGCAGCTCTCCAGCACAGGAAAAGCGAGCCCATCCTTGGCAACCCCACAGCACAGCCGCTTCCAAGCCCACGCTTGGCATGCAGGATTCAATGTACCCCTGGGGCTGGGGTCAGCTCGCCTGACGGCCAGCAGTGAGCAAGCTCCTTTTAAGGGGATGCTCCTCCTTTGCAATCCCTCAAAATGGCATTTCCACTTGCCCTGAAAAATAAATTAAGTGGTTGAAACCAGGAGGTCTGGAGGGGCCACCCGAGGGCAGTGAGAGACGCTGCCCAGGACTTGGGCTCACAGTGGGCATGGTCAGTGCTTTGAGTTCAGCTGATGGAGAGCACTGCATGCCATTAGTCTTTCTTCTTAGCCACCCATGTTTCTCAAATCACCACTTTTAGTCAGGTTTCCAAGACACCCTTCAGCTTGGTGGGATACTCGAGTGGTACCTCTGGTTTTGGGTGGTGCAAGGCAGCTCTCTGCTGACTGGCACAGACTCAGCTGTGAGGCAGCAGGAGAGGGAGGGAAAGGTCATCCCCATAAAAATACTGAATTGGATTTTATAAGTTTATAGCTATGTTTTGTTTCTTTTACAGAACTATAATCCTGGTGCTTAGAGTGGTCTGAAAGGAACAGAAACACTTAGCCTTGAATTTTTGTTCTGCTGCTGCTTCTTGTGCCTCTGAGGTACAAAACATACCTGTAAACTTATAATCAATCAAACCGATGTTCAAGGGCTAAAAAACTAAACCCAAAAAGGGTACAGGCTTCATGTTCAATAGTGAGAGACTTGGGGTGGGCAAACCAGAAGATTGCAGTTGGCAATTGACAGGTTTTCGGAGACCGGCTTCCCAGGTAGGTTGGTATAAACCAGCTGATTTCTTTCTCCCTCTCTTTCTTCCCCTCTTGCTCCCCCTCCCAAATACACTCTTGAGTCAGAGACAGGCTGGGCTGCCTCTAAAACTCTGTTTCTGGCATTCACAAGCAGAGCAAGCACAGTGTCATCCTGGTACAGCTGGAAGGAGGAGATATGACAACCCCACCAGTGGACTGGGAGCATTGCAGGAGCAGGGAAAAGCTCCTCAGGCTGTGTAGGGGGAAACACAGATAACTTGGCCTTTCCTCCTCATACTGTAAATCCTGTATCTGTGCAGTCTATAGGTGTTATGGACTGGCAAACCTCTGCCTTCCCCCAGCCCCTTCATCCCCAACCGCGTGGCCTTTGTTGGAAGCCCCAGGTCCCCTCCAGCAAGAGCTGGGGGAGGGTTGACTTCAAACTCCACTAAACAGTAGAGGCACAATGCAAACAAATGTATTGCAGCACGCAGCTATGCAAATAGCTTCAGAGCGCAGCACGTTTTCCCCAGCATTAATTGCTACACCGCCGGGGTTGCGTAGCAACAGCTCCGCTTGTGCCTCTGACAGCTCCTGCCCCTTGATGCCTCTGACACCTTCTGTGGCAGGCAGGGAAGGGGAAGAGAGCAGGGCTGCCCTGGGAATGCTAGAAGGGCTGGGAAGTAGTGAGGGGCTCTGGTGATCAGGTTGACTTGGGACACCGGGGTTGTCTTCTGCTGGCCCAGGGCGATGTGCAGTGGGGCTGGAAGGGGGATGTTGGGGCACAGGATCAGAGGAGCTCCGCCAGCCACAGCCTTGTGTAGGCAGCATTCAAGGCTGGTGGGCAGAAAGGGCAGACCTGCCATCTCCCAGGCTCAGCAGGAGAGCTCACTGACAGGTGGGCTGTCTCTCCCATTGCAGTGAATCCTTCTGGGGCCCCCATATGGGTTTGTAGCTGTGCTTGCAGCTTGGCTAAAGCCATAGAGGGTCACCTCTCACCAGCTATGAATCTCCTTTAGGCTTGTGACTTTTCCAGCCCTTGAGAGAGGTGGCTCATTCCTCATGCACACCCAAACCTAAGAGAGCCCTGCTCCAAGCCCTGTGGGAAGGGGTGAGTACAGGCACCTAGGAGAAGGCTGTAAGTGGGATGGGCAGCCCTGGACTCCCTCACTGCTGTGTCCAGTCCAGCAGCTTCTGGCCAGTGTCTCCCAAAAGGCAGGCTCTTCAGAGGCAGGACTGGCTGCCTCCTGAGGAAAATTTTTCCTCCTGTTTAAAACCATGTTCCCAATTCCCATCCTCCGTGTTTACCAGTCAGTCTTCAGCTCCTGCTGTGCTTTTGCCAGGCTGAGGAACTTGTTAGTACCTGGCACCCTTCCCTGGAAAGACACTTCAGCTCTGCAGTCTGCTCACCTCTCCTCTATTCTGATAAGGCCCATAAATAAATAGTTTCTCTGCAACAGTTTGTACTGTCCATAAGCAACCCTTCCTGAAAATGTGGGGCACTTGATGTAACCATACCCTTTCTTACATGTGAGCAAGAAACAAGCTCTTCTCCAAAACTGCTTTAAGTAGGGAGGATGTGGCCAATCCTGTGTCCATTGGCTGCCTTGCAAGAGAATGCCCATGAGCATATTTTATTTAATAGTAATAACCAGAACAGACAGGAATGGTGGGAAATGCTGGACAGGTACCAAGACACACCGATTAGCAGACCCCAGGGAACACAGAACTGTGTCTGGGAGATCTGGGGATGGAGATGTACAGGCTGGGAGCGAGCCACGCTCAGAGCCTGACTGCAGGTGGCAGGGAGAGCTCTGCCCCAAGGTTATCCTTAGACACCCAGGAAAAGGTGATACTGCCTGCAGTACCCAAACAGGGATGGGCAGGGGAAGGAGCAGATGAGCTCAAGGTGAGGAGTTGCAGCCCATCTTTGAGCCAAAGTGGTGTGACAGCAGAGGACCTCGAACACAATGTGCCAGGTGAACTGTGTCACTGAATGTGAAATGGGTCTTCTAAGGATAAAGGGCATCGAAGATTAATTGATTTATTTCCTTTATCAAGCAGGAAGAATATTTATCACTGTTTTTTGAATTTACAGCTTGACAAGCTGTGTGTATCTCTGATTGCCTCCTTGGAGCACAGAGGGGCAAATAAGGTGACTGAAGGCCTCAGTCATACTTCAGAGGGAGAAACTAGGTGAAAGGCAAGGCAGAAATGGCACAGAAGCCTTTAGGATCAGGGAGCCCAGGTCCCCTCTGACATACGAGCAGGATGTGGGTCTTTTCCAGGCCCACACAGCTGTGGGGTGACCCGCAGGTTTGACCTGCAACTGGCTTTGTTTCACGGCTGCAAGGTGAGGAAGGAGCGTGCCTGGCCACTTTGGTCCCTTCTCCCAGACTAGGGGCTCTGTACACAGACCCACAACTTCCTCCTCACCAGCCATCACCCAGCCTTTCCTTTCTTGACACCCACCTGGGCAATTGCTTCGCCTCTGCCATGGACTCTTCCTTCTCAGCCATTGTGTATAGCACCCGAAGATGCCTCAGCGAGGAGTGACTTGGCTGTTTTGCCAATGTAACCCCTTCCCAGGGATGAAGAATGGCAGTAGGGTGGGCCAGGGTAGGGCCCCAACTCTGCCGCTGTCCTTACAAATTCAGGCGTTCTGGGGAAAGATGGCTGCTGCTCTTCAGACAGAGCTGGGCTTGCAAGTAGGTAAGGAGAGAGTCACCGCCCTCTTTGCAAAGGTGGAAAAAAAAATTACACTGAGCTCTGCCTCTTCGAAAAGCCCCCTGCTCCAAGCCCAGGGGGTTGAAAGGTTTTTTATCCCCTTTTGTTATTCAGCAGGGCAAGGGGAGGAGCTGGGCGGTGTAAGAGATCCTGGCTGACATAACCCTTCCCATGCAGGGCTCTGGAGAGAGGCCAGGTTGTACCTGAGTATTTTTATTTAAACTAATCCCAGGCGTTGCAAACTGAAAGCCGTCGCAGCGCCAGGTAGAACCAGTTGAGACGGTTGCTGGAGGGCGTTTTTCTCACCTGGGTGTAGTAAAGCAGTCTCCAGGTACGTTGTTTATCTCTAACCCCGGGAATATGTTCTGGAGGTGCCGAAACACATTTGGCAAGCTGAGCTCGCTCAGCCTTTCCAGGTGGTTTTAGGAAAACCCTGCCCAAGAAGCCTTTAAGGAAACTGAGTGGCTGAGATTGAGAGGCAAAGCCTCATTACCTGTAAAACAAGCCTGGGCAAACTGGAAAGCAAAGGGCTGGCTAGCAGCTGCTCAGGGCAGGCTTGGCTGCAGCCTGGCATTTCTGGGCAAACAGGAGACCTGGTCAGCCCTGAGCCTGAAGTGGCCCCAGGCATCTCTCCCTGCCCACCAGCCTGGGGAATTGGGGTGCTGGAGGTGCCTCTCTGGTGTGTGTCAGGTCAAAGAAAGCAGCCAGCAAGCAGTAAGTAAGGAGCAGGCAAGGGCTGCCCAGGGCTGGCTTTGGCATGTCTGATGCCACTGAGCACGGCTGGCTCCCACCCCTGGTTTTCTTTCCCTTCTCCATTTCTCTGCTGAGGGCTCTTCCAAGCCAGAGCTCTTCCTCCTCGTCCACCACTTGAGCCCTGTGCCTGGCAGCATGGAGAGGGAAAACCTACTCCAGATGAAGCTACTTTTCCCCACCCTGGCCCCGAACCCTTTGATAAGCGTTGCCCCCCTTGACCCAGCTGAGTGAGCGAGGTTGGTGTCTGATGCTGGCGGGGGGGGGCAGGCAGAGAAAGGCTGTAGAGGTAGAAAGGACTTTCACTCCTCCAGTACAAGGCCAGGAGGTGCAAAGTGCAACTGTTGCTGCAAAGCAACCCTACGTTTCTGGCAAAGATCCTGTGGCAGGCAGTGTGGGTGCCAAGGCGTGGGGCCCCCTCGGTGTGGTCAGGACTGGGTGGGAATCGCCTGTGCTGCCGTTGGAAACAGATATGGGCTCGATAACAGCACCTGGCATGGCACTCATGATGAGTTCATGCAAACACTGGGTAATTATCCCTTAACCTCTCCACCAGTAAGTCCTAATTAATTGCCTCTGCCAAGCAGGTAACTGATAATGGCCTGGGTTTGAGCGCTAGCTAGTGGCAGTGACCCTGTGCTGTAGAAGCCCACCTTTCTGCACAACCACTGCATGCTGACAGCCCATCAGCTGCAGGAATGCTTTATTAAATGGCAGCTCATCAAAGGTCAGTGCAAATGGCATGATACTGCACAGGGTGCATTCCTGCCTGCACATCCTACAGGCTGGGAGCTCACCAGAATTTCTGTGCTGATTACAGAAGAGGCTTAGATCTGCTCAGTTTGGCCCCAGACCAACTTTGTGCCACTGAGGTATAAGCAGAATTTGAAGACTTTGATTTGTTGAAAGTTCCTGGCATCTGGCTGCCCAGCTGGGATGCTGCTCTGCTCCCACCCAGCCTGGCAGTACAGGGTGAGGGTGCAGAGGTGTGCAGCCATCCTGATGGGTCCTAGAAGTGCTGGGCCTTCTACACAAAGTGCCATGCAGATACTAAGTCTGATTCTTTTTAGGTTTGCTTTGAATATGTGACATGGTGCCTACACACTGGGATGTCCTAGGCAGAAGTGTAATTATGGGTGCTCTGGCAGTGGGAGACAAACAAAAGTGCAGTCCGTGTCCTGCCAGCAGTGTGCACATCTAAGTGTGCATGCTGGGACTGAAGGGACACCTGCCAGCCTCAGGAAAATGGGATGCTTGATCTCACCTGGAGGTCAGGCAAACGATGTGCCTGACTGGGAGGAGTAGGGTGATTCTGGTTTTGCGGCATAAAGTAATATTCCCTGGGACATGTTACTGATTGCTTCTCTCTTTGTCTTTCTAGTGAGGATGCAGCAGAGACGATAGCAATAGACTCTAACAATCAGCCGAAGTCTCCACTGGAAAAATTTATGGTCAGACTGTGTACACATCACCAGAAGCAGTTCATTCGTGTGCTAAACGACATATACACTGAAGTACAACCAGACTCTGACAGCCAGCAGTTGTCTGAACCCGAGAGCATGGAGGCCTCTGCTTGTGGCTCTGGTTGTAGCCAGCGAAGCACTGAAAGTCAGGATAAGGGTGCTACTTGTACTGAATCAAAGCTCCCTTCTACATTGGACCCAGGACAGTCAGGGTCTGATGGCCCCCTGCATGTTATGGGACAAGCCCCGAAGCAGCCAGCGGAACTGAAGTCTGTGGACAGGGCAGAGAGCTCCAGTCCTGCTTTGAGAAGGGACTTCTGTGAACTCCCCATCACCAGGCTTTGCTCTGCTAGTCCAAAGGATAGCTCCAGCCAAGGATACCTCAGCGCGTTGAACTCTTCCTCTTTGAATTTCCATCATGCCGCAAAGAGCCTGGAAGGGCAGCAAGCTGCTGGACATGAACAAGAAGCCAGTGTCAGGAAGTGTGAGGACAATAAAGAGCAGCTAGCAGGTAAGACTCTCATGGAAGGTTATATCTCAGTCAAAGTGGCAAAAGTGAATGGCAGTGAGGACAGCTTAGACAGCTGTCTGGGGTCCCAAAAGAGCTCTTTCAGGGCTCTGCCAGACGAGTCCTGGGATCCTGGCTTTGCGGTGACCCCCCCTCGCAGAGCCGACAAAGAGAACACTTTGCAATGCAGCTCGAAAGCATCTTTGCACCAGGACTTAGACACGAAAGAACAAGACGCGAGACCAAAGCAAGAAAACCACCTGCATGCCGTGGCCAAGGGCAAGGCAGGCTGCCACCTGCACCCAGCCGACAAGGGCACGCTCGACAAGTCCAAAGAGGGCTGGCTGCCCACGGGCGCCACACCAGCCGCCCACCGGACCTCCGGCGGGCACCCCCGCGCCAAGGCGGCCTCCCTCCGGTCCTCTCGGAAGAGCAAGAAGGCATCGGGGCTGAGGATCAATGACTATGACAACCAGTGCGACGTGGTGTACATCAGCCAGCCCATCACCGAGTGCCATTTCGAGACGCAGCGGCTGGTGTCGTCCCGCAGGACGGCCAGGAAGAGCACGCGGGGCTATTACTTCAACGGGGAGTGCTGCGAGCTCCCGACCGTCCGCACGCTGGTCAAGAGCTCCCGGGCGGAGGAGAGGGCGAGCAGCCCAGCACTGCGAACAGAGACCCTCGTCAGTGCGAAGCCGCCCCTGGTGCTCTCGGTGGAGGGGTCTGCAGGGGCAGGACGGGAGGGTGAGAAGAGGGTTTCCCTGAGGCTCCTGGCCAAAGTGGCACCAACCAGCCGAGAAACGAAAGAGCGAGCTGAGCTGGGCTCCATGCAGCTCCGGGATACCCGAGCGCTGCGGTCAAGGGAAGCTTCTGTGGCCATGACGTTCTTCTCCCTCTCTGCTCCACCCAGCCCCCAGAAAGACGACAGCTTGGCCGGCTCACCCCCCCCCAGCTCTCCTCCTGCTGAAGGAGTGGGGATGACAACAGGAGGCACTGTCATGGGGGAGACTGACAGTAGCCTGGGCTCCTCTGGGGATGGCAGCAGCAGCAGGCAGGCTGCTGATATTGCTGCCCTTTCAGTCTCAAAAGCACACAGTGAGGAGGAAGGTTGTCCAGGCTCTGACATACAAACTGTTCCAGACCTCCCTGCCAGCCCAGAGCCGAAGTCCCCCTCACAGCCCTCCACCACTACAGACACAGCACCCCTGCTCTGTGATGGTGCCAGGGATCCTGCCCAACTTCCAGGCTCAGGGGATGCCGAGCTCTGTGGGCAGTGTCTGGCAGAGCCCTCCCCATGCTCGCCAGGCTCACAAACTCCTGATGAGCCCCCTGCCACCATGGATGGGGAGAGCCCCCTGGAGCCCCCTGCCACCTTGCAGTGTGTGGATGTGAACAAAAGCATTGATGCTAAACCAGAAGCTGAATCATCGGTCATGGTGTATGATGGCCCTCTTGAGCAAGAGAATGCTGTGATGGTCAGCACAGCCCTCCCCAAAATCTTGGAAGGAGAGGCAGTGCAAACTAACAGCACAGCAGGTGAAAAAGAGCCTTTTGAAGGGGAAATGCCATCTGAACCCAGCAGCTCAGACTCTGTCCTTTCCAAAGACAGTCTAGACAAGAAGCGAAAGAAAGGCAGGAGAGCGCTAGTGGCATCGGACCGATGTCTCCGAAGCCAGCAATCCCAGTCACCTGCTGAGGGCAGTGCTGAGGACTCTGGTTCTTCCAGCTCTGTGCAGCTTCCTTGCCTTCAGATCAAATTCTCCAAGAGCCCTGGCGCTAAGCGGTTCAAGAGAGAAGTGCAGCTGGATGAGGCAGCATCCATGCACTTCCCAAATGACTGCTTCCCCAATGTGCTGCTCAAAACCAGCGAGGGGCTGGGCACTGGTCAGGCTCCAGACAGCATCACGGAACAGCGGCCAGGCGAGGAGAATGGTGTCACTACCAGACAAACCTATAAAAGCATCTTAGCAAAAGAGACTGCTGCAGAGGGAGAAAATTCCTCTAAAGATGACTCCTCTGCTAACAGCAGCCAAAGTCAACCAAGTGAGATGCTGGAAATCAGCATCCAAGCTGATTCTGAGAAGAAAAACATTCTCCTCCCTCCAGGGAACAGTGTTCCTGCAAATGATGCCGAGCAAGTGGATGTGAAACCAGTCAATGTCAATGCAAAGGACAAGGAGAGCTCTGACAGTGCCAGGGATATGGGCAAGCTGGTGAACTATGGGCTTGTGACTGATTTGCCTTCATGTCCTAGCAGCAGAGGTGGAAGCAAGCATCTTCCAGCAAAAACTGCAAAGCATAAAAAGGTTGCTCTGCAGTTTTATAACTTACGACATGCACCTGCACCTGTAGACACTGCAAAAAAGAACACACCCGGCAAGGAGTCTATGCAAGCAATCCCCAAACAGAGGGATCAACACAGTTCAGGGAATGATGACTGCCCAGCACTGGAGGACATAGACATGGCTGACAGCAAACCAAAGTTCATGGAGTGGTGTGCTGAAGAGGAGAACCAGGAGCTCATTGCCGAGTTCAACACTCAATACATGAAAATCCAGAAGGGCTGGATTCAGCTGGAGAAGGAGGTTCAGCCAACCCCCAAGGTAAAGAACAAAGCCGACAAACTGAAAGAGATTTGGAAAAGCAAGAAAAGAACACGGAAAAGCAGAGGCTCACTGGAAGTGCAGAAGCTTTCTCCTGTGCAGATGCTGTTCATGAAGGCCTTTAAGCTGTCTGACATATGCCAGTGGTTTCTGGAGACAACTGAAACCAGGTCTCTAGTGATCGTGAAGAAACTCAACACCCGTCTCCCAGGGGAAATCCCCCCCATGAAAGTCCCCATGCAGAAATATTCCTCCTCCAGCCTCTACCCCAGCTCACTACAAGCTGAACGTTTGAAAAAACATCTCAAGAAGTTTGCCGCCACTACCCCAGCTCGGAATAACTTGAAGAACCAAAAGCTTTGGGCCAAAATTCGTGAAAATGCTGTCAAGGCAGAGGCTGAAGAAGCCACCACTCCCAACCAGATGTCTCCCACTGATGCCAGCGCCAGGGAGCTGAGTGAGGACAAAACCATCCAGCCTGCCCTCAGCTTGCCCACGCAGGCCAGCACCAGGATCCTGCGTAAGTACTCCAACCTCCGGGGCAAGCTGCGAGCCCAGCAGCGCATGGTGAAGGCAGAGAAGCGGAGTGATGGCCCAGGGGACTGTCTGTCCCTGGAGAGCAAGCAGAGCCGGAAGAGTGTGTGCATCAACCCCCTGATGTCTCCAAAACTGGCCTTGCAGATCAAAGCAGCCGCCTTTCCTGCTAAATCTCCATCAGTGGATGGGACAGGGAAGGGGCGGAAGGGGAAGAGCAGGTCCCAAGAGGATCCCTTGCCCAAAGTCGACCTCCAGCTCAGCAAGAAGAAGAAGATGCTGAAGGAGAGCGGGAGCACCCAGGAACGATCCAGCTCCTCTACCAAGGACAAGCTGCCTGCCAAGAAGGCTAGTAAAATAAAGCATTCAGATGTCAGTGCGAAAGCTCCTGCCACCCGAAAGCAGGCTGCCATGGAGAGGAGCAATAAACCGGCCAGAAAAATGTCTTTGAAAGAGAAGAGAGTCCCGAAAAAGCAGCTGGAGAAGATGCGGCTCCCCGTGCGGAAGGGCAAGGAGAACACGAGCAGAAGGGCTGTGCTGCCCCCCAGCCACGAGGAGCTGTCCAAGTCCCCAAAGCAGAAGCCCCTGGGGGAGTCCTCCACACGGTCACAGAAGATGGCCAACAAGAAGCACAGCAGTGGGAAGACCCTGACAAGGTCCATGAAGAAGATGCAGGAGAACAGTGTGTCTCAGGGCAAGAGGAAGCTGAGGGCAAAAGTGGACTGTTCGCACAGCAAACGCTCGCGATTGGACCCGAAATAGCAAAGAACCGGTAGCCATGTACAAAACCAATGTATAGTAGTAACCCTTTACCATGCATTAACTAAAGCTGCTTTTATAAGCTGTAGCAAGCCTTTAAAAATCCGCAGTTAAAGGATAACGCCCATGATTTTAGGCATCAGCAGATGTGTCTTGGACAGAGAAGAGGTCGGTCTGTCTGGCCCTGCTGTTCAGAAAGAAGTTTTTGCAGTTTGAACGTTCCTTGGGTTCTTTTAAACTTGGAACCAGGCAGTTTTTGTTAAAAGTACAGTGCCTTATTTATCACTTTAAAAATAAAGATAAGAAGCTCGTCTGTGTGATTTGGAGGCTTGCGTTTTATACTTGAGGCACAAGCACTTGTACTGTAGCAGAAAGAAAACCACCTTCGTGCACATGAAGTAGCTTTTGTCAGCCTTTGGGTGCACATAAACATTTCCCTTTCTTTCAGAATCCTCCTTCTGTCTGTCTTCTTAGTGGCATTTAAAGCAAAACCAAAACCATTTCCCATCACTGAGGGAGAGAAAGGCGAGTCTGTCCTTTGTTGGTTCGCTGGTAGCAGCTGCTGGTGTCCCGGACTGTTACCTGCATAAGAATGTGAAGTAGCTACTGGTGTGTGTACTGCTGATGGCTGCCTGCTCCCTGCTGCACAGCCTGTGAGTGGGAAGGGCCCACTCAGGCTGAGGAGATGCCGTGGGGGCTCCAGGTACCAGGCTGCTGCATCCACTGCTGCAGGCCAGGTGCGCTGGGCTGTATCCGTCTTTTTTCTTGCTGGCTTCAGGGATGAACCATGCTCTGCTTTTGGTCAGACTTCCTTCTCCCATTTCCCTGTCCTCGTGGTGATTTCTGTGGTCTCTGATAGCAAAGCTTTTTTTGCAGGTCTTCACTGAAGGTTGAATCTCTCCCCTTTTAAGGGCTTGAGCTTCTGATGTTGATGCTCTGCAGGAAGGGAGCTCTGGCCCTCACCCTGTGCTTTTGTGCACGTCTTGCCTAGTGCACTCCTAAGCCAGGATTTGCAGTTCAAATAGGGTTGGGATAAGGGACTGACTTAATTATCTTTTACCATAATTTGCATTCACTGTTTTACTAGGAAGGTGCTGGAGGTTTGTCCTTGCTTGTGTCACAGAACAGGGTCACAGTGCCTGGCTCCTCTGAGAAAAACCTGTTAGAAGTGCACAGAGTGTGTGGCTGTGCTGGTTCTGCTGGGCAGAGACAGCCAGTGACTGGGAAGTGAGTGCTGTGGTCTGTGCTAGGGAAAGGCCCCTCCTTAGCCATTGCATCCCCATGGCTTCACTTTCACATTGCTGCACAGAGTCCCTTTGCAGGAATCCCAGTGCCAGCCTCTTTCCACACATAAAGCAGCAGTGCCTGGCAGAACACTGTGTGGGCTCTGAGGCTGCCAGGCCTTTAACAGCCGCTTTGTTGGTCCTTGCTCAGCTGCTTGTCCCTGCTGAGAGCAAGGCTCTGGTGCAGCCCACGAATTCAAGAGATGGCGGGCCTGGGAGCAGAGGCTGGAGAGGGATTGGCTGCAAAGGGAATTGCATTTCATGGCATTGAACTCCAGATCTCAAAGCCTGGGGGCTGGAGGTGAAAGGCAGATAATTGTGTTTAAATCTTTCATTGTACCCCTTTAGTACAGAGGGTGAAACCAGGCGTTTGATTTGCACGCCCTTCACAGAGCACCTCTGGCTCTCTTGCAGGTATTCCCTTTCCCAAGCATTGACGCACACGAGGCTGCAGCACATTTTTCTCTTACTGTGAAATGGCTGATTTAAAAAAAAAAATTCCTTTGCCTTTCCTTTGAATTGTGCTAGAATAAGTTAAATCTCTGAACAGCTAGGAAGTGATTAAATCTAGCCTGTCAGTCCCTGTACAGATTAATATGAAGTTATCTATTACTTTAATTTTTACTGCATGCATTAAATATGTCAAACATTCCATCAGAAAAGATTTAAAAGCGTTTCAGAAGAGGTGTAAGGCAGGAGGGCACTGATGGCAGTTAAGTGGCTGATCTGTACCTTTTTGCAGGTTGTCTTTCCCTCTTGCTTCTCCATCTGTACTTGTGGTCCTTCTCTAGCCTCTGTCTGGGGCCCAGCCACATGGGCCCAGATTTCCTCTTCTTTCTCTGGGCCAGGTGTTCATTTAAGCACCTTTCTTACCTCTACTCCTTGTGTCATTCCCCTGCAGCAAACCCACTCTCCCCATCCTTCACCATCACTCCTGCACCAGTCACCATGCACCTAGTTCTCCTTGAGGTTTTCCCTCTCTCTTTCGTCTCTCATTTTTTAGCTGCTGGTAAATGGTAAATGCAGGCTGTCCTGCTCTCTGTCTTCTCTGCTTCTTGGAGCAGGAATCTCATGAGGATAAAACCCTAAAGAAAGCAAGTGGAGAGTCTTTCTAGAAGGGGTGCTGCTGCTTCAGCCTCCTGGGTGCCTTCCTGTACCCTGGGGCTTCAGCACTGGTTGGCTCAAGTATGGCAAGGCTGGGAGATGGCAGGTGTCACACTGGTGCTGGAGTGGAGCATCATCTGGGCAGCTGTCCCAGTTTGGTGTGCACTGCTTGGCTTAGGCAGTGGTGGGATCAGAACACTGAGCTTCCTGGCAGTGTCCCTGACAGGCAGTGGCAACGTGTGCTGCTGAGGCCCAGCCCCTGCTTTGGTCTGTTACCAGTACAGGCAGCTCTTACACCATGCAAGGGATGCACAGGGAGCTGCAGATGAGCTTAATGAATGGAAGAAAAGAAACAACATGATTTATTACCTTACTCCACATGGACATGGAGTGTGTTTCCGTGTGCTATGGTGCAGAGCTGCCCACCGGCACTACGACAGTGCCATCCTCAGATCCGCAGCCTCACTGCGCTCCTCCTCCCTGGGGCCACCCCACAGCTCCCTGCTCTGCTTCTTCAGCTCTGGATTTCAAGTGCTACATCCCACAGAGCAGATCTCTCTCAGTTACTTTGGCTTTCCTTGCTGGCCACTTTCTCATCCTATTCTTGAAACTAGTCTCCATCACACACCCTGGTCCACGAACTAGGAGCAGCATCCTCTTAGTTCTGCACCTCCACAGATGTCCTCACTGTCCCGCTGCTGCCAGGCCCCCTCTCTCATTTGCGTGGTTACCTGTTTCTCTCTCTCCTTGTCATCGGCAGCTCTGGGTCTTCACACTTCACATGTTCAGGATCCGTCCATCTTAATTTAACCTCTGGGAGGAGCTGCGTTTGCCAAGCTCAGAGTCAAAACTTACGCTGGGGGTTGAGTGCTGTAGCAAGAGCAGTTTGAGCCCAGGATGGCTCCTTCTACCTGTAGCTGTTGGGATCTTGTTTAGCAAGGCCAGTCCTGGAATGGGTCTCCCTGCTGACAGGGTGTGTGATATGTACCCAAGGCGTGCACATATTTATATTCATCGCTGACTTGTCCCTGGTAAGGTCCTGTTTGCTGGTGTTTGCAGGGTGCAGTGGGGTTTCTGTAGTCAACTGCCAGCATGTCAGGGAGATGGATTTGCAGCAAACCTTCTCTGAAGAGCTGACCAGTCGGCACTGATTCTTCCAGCAGACTTTCCGCTGCATTGCTGATCAACATCCATGAGCTGGGAGAGCAGGGTGGCATTGTCCCCACTGCTCTCTGCATCCCTGTCCCTCTCATGTAGCGCTGGACTGAGCAGGCTGCCCACACTGCTTTTTCCTGCTGTGCAGGTGAGGAAAGCTGCAGGCCAGTGCTTGTTCCAGCTGCTCTTGTAGCACCTCTGGAAATGCTGGTGTTTCTGAAAGCTCTGCCAGCTCCCAGTAACCTCCCAGGAAAGAGACATGCAATCAGATGTACTGGTGCCCCGTTTTTAAGACTTGCTGATGGACACTTTCTCTGTCCATCTCATATACTTTCAGCCTGACAACTGCATTCCCAGCTGAAGGTGACTGAGAAAGCTGTGATTCCCAGCCTTCCACAGGCACAGGCAGTGCCTGGGGCAGCATGGAGATGTGGGTGGCCATCCAGGTTGGACTCTCACCTTTCCACCACCAGCAATCATGCTGGGGAAAGAGGGCTGAGCCCCAGCCAGGGTGTACTTGGGTCTGCATCCTTGGGTTGTACGACTGGACAGCCCAAGAGCAAGATGGGGATTGCCTCCTCCCTGCCAGGGAATGCCACTGCAGCTTTTCTTGTATCAGTAGGTTTTTTGAGCAAACCACAAGGCTACAATGTCCCCACGTCACGTGCGTTCCCCCCGTGTGTCGTAGCATCCATTTGGCCCATCCTTTAGCTTGGTGGTTGTGAAATGAATCCATCTGTTCTAAGATGTTCTCAGGAGTTCTTGTTTGTATTAAGCTCACCCCTAGGCTTAGCAGAAATCACGGTCCCCATCCTCCCTGCTCCCCTCCCCGCAGACAAGCCCTCTCTTTCACGAGCACTTCTACTTTCTCCCCGAAGGGCAGCAGAGGGCAGCTGGCGGTTTTGATTCAGGGCACGTTGGCAGCTTTGGGGCAGCTGGGATGCAGCCGGCCGGCATTTGTGACATGGGTCTGGAGGCCAGGCGGTCCCATGGGCTGTGTTGCTAGCCAATGTTTTCTAAGTCTGTTTGTAAGAGTACCTAATTTTAAAATGAAATGTGAATATATATTATGTGTAGGTGCCATGTAAGATAGTGTTGTGCTAGGCAGCAGGATGCTAACCTACTTTTTAAGCTTTTTGGGAGCAGGAAAAAGCATTTTTCTCTCACTTCATGCTCACAGATCTAATATTGTAAATAGGTTTTTAAAATATTTATTTCATGGGCTTTCCACAGGTTCTTGTTCTGACTGGTGTGTCGGTTGGTGGGGCTGTTATTGCCCAGCGTGCCGCAACCAAAGGGCTGGCGATTGCGTGCGGGGACGGGACGGGGTGGGGGGTGGGTGGTGGTGGTGTTCAGTTTGGTTTTATGTCACATCAAAGTTGAAGCATTAACTCTCTTCATCTCATTTTGATGATGTCAGACCTGGTCAATGGCCACGGTCCCCAGGGAGGCCGTGAGCTCCCATGGCTGGCCAGGATGGCCATTCCCCAGGACAGGGGGCACTGCAAGCAATAAGATTTGTAGTAATAAGTCTGCTTTGATGGCAGGGGCTCTCGAGGCTCAGGGCCAGGTGGGAATAACCCTGCTTTCAGCAGGGGTTCAGTCCAGCATGGCATGGGGAGGGGTGTCTCTTGACCTGGAGGTGCCCAGGGAAGTGTCCCCAGGCATGCAGGAGGTGGGGGCTGCTGTCACCCCCAAGGAACCCTCCCAAAACCGCTAGGGTAGGGTAGGTAGGTGCTGGTAGCAAACTCCCACTAGTGAATTACTGCCTTTGTGGGTACGGGTGGCCCGAGGGAGCACACTGCTGTCGCTGCTACAGTCCCAGGGCCGGCTCCAGAAGGTCGTTCGCTCATTTGCTTGTCATTCTGCAATTTGAATTCTCCTTCTAGGAGGTTTTCGGTAATTTGGACATTTTTTCTTAAGTGAGTTTGGATTTTCTTTCTTTCTTTTTTTTTTTTTTTTTTCTTTTTTTCTTGTTAACTCCTTTTTGCCTGGAAGTGTGGCTGGCTCTGACCCTCCAGCCCAGCTGTCTGTGTGGGGCAGTGGGGCAGTGTCAGCAGGATCAGGGCTGCTTTTAGGGTGATGGGTCTCTAACTTTGGAGGATGGAGTGAGGGGTGCTGCTGGTTCCCAAGCCCTGCAGGACCCTTAGCCAGCCCCACACTTACTTCACCCTTGGAACAGGTGTGTAAAAAAAGAAAAAAAAAAAAAAGCAAACAAC
This sequence comes from Climacteris rufus, assembly GCA_013398175.1. Taxonomy (NCBI): domain Eukaryota; kingdom Metazoa; phylum Chordata; class Aves; order Passeriformes; family Climacteridae; genus Climacteris; species Climacteris rufus. The sequence continues at coordinate 155,493 of VZRZ01003219.1, read as the reverse complement.
ACAGTAATTTTTTTCTTAATATGCAAAACATTTAAGTATTATCTCCATCCTGATGGCAAATGTTTTTCCTTCATCTGTGTCTGCTTCCCTGGGAGAGTTTCGTTTCTCTATTTGTTTCTATATGAGTTTTAGACACTGAGCTGAAATTCCTCCTGTCCGGTACTGTATGTTTGAGCCTAAGCAATGTGAACTGTACAGACCAGCAGCAGGAATTGGGAGCCGGTGACTGTGCCCGGGAGAGCCGTGGCTTGGCCCGGCATTCCCGGTTGGTGCAGGGAGTGGGAAGTACTGCGTCGCAAGTTGGGAAAATGAACTGTCTGCTGTGAATTCTTGGTTGGAAATGTGGAGAGGAGTTTCCATTAGATAATGTTTACATACCTCACCTGATGAACCTTTGAAAGTGTATATATAAAAAAAAAAAAGAAAATAAAATTATATTAAGTTGCTTTAAATCAATATGTATAGCTATAAGAGCTGGGTCATTTGAACTTTGAATATGTATCGATTATCTAAATGTTGACATTTTGTGAACTCTGTGCTCCTGTCTTTTATTTCACCCTAGCCTATGGAAAAAGTTGTGTTCTTGTTCCAGGTAAAAGGTCCCTGACTCAGATCTGAACTCCTCAAGGATTTCCCACCGCCTTGTTTTCTTTTCTTCCTCACTGTCGATATTCACCCTATGAGCTTTCTAAAGGTCCGTATTTTATTGCAGCTTATTAAACGTTTCTTTGATATCAATGTTGGTTTGGTGTGATAAGTGGGGAAGAGTGAAGGTGAGTGAGTGCACGAGGTAGGGTGCAGCAGGCTGGCACTCTCCAAGTGTCACCCCTCCCTCTGGAGGGCGGATATAAATGCCTGTGTGGGATTTCAGTGCTCCCACACCAGTGCCTGAGCTGTGGCAGATTTGCATTTGTGGCACCAACAATGCAAGTTCTCAGTGCTGCCGGGGAGTGCTGCCCAGGCCCCCACTCCCCTTCCCCAGAAAGCTACAAGTGCCCAGTTTCCCCTGTAACCATTCCATCCCCAGAGCAGGCACTGGCCCTTCAGCTTCTCACACTGCCCCACACAGGACCCTGGCAGCGATGGCTGCTTTTGCAAGGCGTTGCCTGGATAACCCTGGCTGCATGTCCCTGCACGTGTGGGTGACACTCCGGCCAGAAACACTGGCCAGGGTTGCTCCAGGAGTAGCAACTCATCCCCCAAGGCAGGACCAACTCTTTCCATCCTGTGCCATCCTCACACACTCAGCAGCTCCCAAGCACCATCTGCCTCCTTCTCCCCACCAGGAAAGAAGAGGCCAAGCCTCTGAATGAATAAATGTCATGTTCACATGGAAGACAACATAGACAATACCAAACATCTCCTAAAACAATACAGCCTCTGCCAGCGGAAGGATGCCCAGCGCCTCCCTCGCCAGCCTAGTACAAACCAGCGTCTTCAATAGTGACACACACAAACCCCACGGGCCAAACAAAGCCACCGTCATTTTCCTGCCCAGTAGCATCTGTAAACAAAAAGAAAACATCATTTGTTGACCCCAAACATATAAAAATACTATAACAAAATGAAATACAAATATATATTAGAATCTGTAAGTATTCTGTATAAAGAGATACTTTAGCGGTTAGCGTACAGCAAGAACAGAAACACAACACAACCAAGCCCCGGCCGGGCCACAGGCAAAATGAGACGCATCCCGGCTCCTCTGTGTGGCAGAGGAGCTCCCATGGAGAGGGCATTTGTGGCAGAAACACATCCCCGTGGTGGTGGGAACGCCCTGGCTGCCAGTGGTGAGCAGGGATGGCGACAGCACCTGCAGAGCTGGGTGTATCCAGTGGAGATGCCCGGTGCCCAGCCACAGCTGGCAGTGTGGACCTGGAGTTGAGGTGCTGGAGCAGTGTGATGGAGAGACCCAGGACTGCAGCCCTGGGATGAGTTTGTCCACCAGGGTGATGTGGTGTTTCACTGTCCAGCCAGGTGCAGTGTCCCAGGTTGGGCTCCCACCATCCTTGGCCCCCACAGTCATAGAGGTGATGCTGCTGTGGATGTTGGGTGCATGCAGTACCCCAGCATGAGCTCCCCACGTGCCTCTGCTCCTACACCAGCCCAGCATATCCTCTGGCACTGCGGGCTTTGGAGAGATGCTGGGCATGGGCACTTGAGCCCGAGGTGAGTCCTGCCCCAGGCAATGGTGTTGGCTCCAGGCTTGCAGGCTTGACCATCTTCAGCCTCTTCAGCTGGCCCTGGCACACACAAGATTTGGGCTCTGGTGATGGGCATGGCAAACCCGCAGCCCAGCTGTCCCAGCAGCCTCTTGCTCCTGCTGGCTGGCTCTGTGGGAGATGGAGCACCTCTGCCCAGCTGCAGACCTGCTCCCCAGGACAGAGCCTGGAAGAAAGGGATTCCTGTGCTGCCTCATACAGCTCCCACCTCTGAGCAGAGCCACCTGGCTCAGCCAGGGCTATTTGGGCCCTCTCCACATGAACAGCACAGTGCTGGTCCCCACGGCACAGGGCAGGTTGGTGCTGGAACCCCCAGGGACGTCTCTGCACTGGTGCCTGTCCCCCACTTAGTGTGCCTGGTGCTGCCCTGGTCCTGCTCCACCAGCATGGCCCTGATGTGACCACACTGGGCTGGACCCATGCATACCCCATGCACTGCAGAGCCCAGCTGGCAAGCAGAGACTGGAGGTGTCACCAGAGGGTCAGGCTGTGGCCACAGAGCTGGTGACATTATTTGGGGTACTCTGGGCTCCAGCACTCTGCAGGGAGAGAGACAGGGGCTGCTGGAGGAGGGGACGGGAAGCTGGGTCTGGCTCACCCGGACTGCAGGACACTGGCTACACCATGCAGCCCTCTGCAAGCCACAGCTTACAGTGGCTCACAGGGCTCTGCCACGTCAGGCCCCTCTCCTCCAGTACCAGGTGTTGAAAAAGCCCTCGGATCGCTGGGCTGGATGCAAGGGACAGGACTGCCAGGAGGGGACACAGAGGATGCAGGCACTGCCCTCCATGGCTGTGGGGCTGCGCTGGCAGGGAGGCAGAGTGCCACACAGAGAGGACAGGGGCAGCTGGGCAGGGTGCCCACGCTGTATCCACACATCTGTGTAGCTGCAGTTCTTAAAAAAATTCTCTATCTACACATTTGCTTTGTTTGTGTTTTTTTTCTTTTTTTTTTCTTTTTTTTTTCTTTTTCCTTCCCAACCTTCTAGATGCACCAGCTCTACCCTCTGCCGGGCTCCTCAGATGCAGCTGCAGTTCAGAACACCCAGAGAGCAGCATCGTGCCCGCAGGGCAGAGTGAGGTCCTTGGCTCTGGGGGTCTCCCCGCCAGCCCCCTGGCTCTGCAGGGCTGGTGGCTGCTCACAGGCACTGGCTGCAGCCACACTTGCTGGGCTTCTCCACTTCCTCCACGAAGGTCGCGCCGTTGCTGCACTCGAAGGCGTATTTCCTGCGCCGGAGCCGCAGCCCAGTGCAGCAGCTGGCGTCAGGGCCACCACAGGTGCCCCGGCATTCCACCCAGGCCACCGGCCGCGTCGTCTGGCAGATGGCATAGCCCCGCTGCACCTGGTGGTAGTCCCGCACCGGCTCCCCGCGGCACTCCGGCTCTGTGGGACAGTGGCACAGCGATGCTCAGCCTGGTGTTGTGGTGGGGGGCCGCCCTCCCTGGACACCCACCTCCTCAGCACCTACCTTGGTCACAGAGGGCTCCGGTGTAGCCCTCGTGGCACTCACAGGTGGGCTGGCCACCTGGGGTGAGGTGGCAGTGGCCATGGACGCAGGGCTGGTGGCGACAAGGGTCGGGTGGCTCAGTGGGCTGGTTGCAGAGGGCACCCTGGTAGCCCTCATGGCACTGGCAGCTGTAGGAGAGGGCGTCGAGGGGCAGGCACAGCCCGTGCACGCACCTGTGGGCACCCGGTGCTGTCAGGACGTGGTGGCGTGGCACAGCGTGGCACAGCACCACGAGCCAGCCACAGGATAGGGTGGGTGGCCACTGGGAGGGGTGGGTAGGGCAGACAAGGGGGCGAGGGCACTCACTTGTGCCCCTGGCAGGGGCCGCCATGGGGCTGGTCGCAGTGGGGCCCGTCCCAGCCGGGCTCGCAGTGGCACACGGGGCCCTGGGCGCCCGAGGGCTGGCAGATGCCGTGCAGGCAGTACAGCTTGCGGCAGGGCTCGCAGCCCGGCACCACCCCCGGCGTCATCCGCGTCTTGGTGAAGTCCTGCAGCTCGTTGTTGATGTAGAGGTTGCGGATGCATCCGTGGAAGCTGGTGCCGTTGAGGAGCTGCCAGAGGCGGAAGGCAGCAGAATTGACATCCACAGGCATTCCTGGGGAGAGCAGGACCATCAGCGCACCCAGATGCCTCCCATGCCCTCCATCTCTCCCCCCGTCCCTGTCCTACCTCCCACGTAGAGGGGAGCCTCACTGTTCAGCGTGTAGTGCTTGCCCGAGTTATCCATGGTCATGGGGCTACCACCGTCGATGGACAGGTTCACCATCTGGTCGAAGGTCACCAGCTCCACGGTGTGGAACTGCCCATCGTTGATGGTCTCAGCACTGGCAGGGATGGCTGGGTCACTGGGGATGCCCCAGGCCCAGGCAATGGGGGTGGTGGTCCCCAGTGAGTGGGGAAGAGGTGGCAGGTACCTGTAGATGGCCGAGCTGGGGTGGGTGCCGGGGTCATAGCTGACCCTCACGTGGCCCTGGTACAGCTCCACAGCCATGTGGTCGCTGTCACCATTGTACAGCAGGATGCCATTGCCTTCAGCTGTGGAGACCTGCCAGAGAGAGAGGTGGGAGCCCAAATCCCTGGGGAGCACTCCCAATGCCATCCCTCGATGCCCCCACGCCCCCCCAGCCCTCACCTGAAGGGTGATATTGGCTCGGGGCCAGTCTTGCAGGTCAGTGAACTGCAGGTAGGTGTCACGGTCCACAAAGTTGACGCTCAGCAGCTTCTCACATTTGGGGCCGCCAAAGCCAGGCAGGCACTGGCAAAGGGCGCGGGCACCCCGCTCCACACAGGGGGCCCCGTTCTGGCACTCAGCTCGCTCACAGAGGCCAGGCTGGCCAGCGGCATGGGGTGGCATCTCGCAGAGCTGGCCACTGTGGGGCCAAGGGTGCTGCTGGGCAGGGAGCTGGGAAAATGCCCTACACCCTGCCCACTGCCCCACAGGGCTCCGACAGCACTCCCCTGACTTGGGGTCCCTGGGGAGGCTCTGCAGACACTGGCACCAGAGGGATGCCTGGATGCTAAGATGTGCCCTGGGGTCCCTCCCCAGGGATGCTGTCTCCCTCCAGCCTCCATCCCTGGAGACTCCCAGCCCCACTCACACTCCCAGTCCTCTCATACTGAGGGGGACAGATGAATGGATGGGTGGATGGATGGATGGTCTCAGTAGCCAAGACTTGTCCCTCCTGCACAGTGACACAGCCACCCTCACTATGCCAGGTGTCCCTTGTCTTCCTGGTGGTACCTGTAGCCCTCAGCGCAGAGGCAGGAGTAGCCGTTCACCTCGTCCAGGCAGCGGGCGTTGTTCTGGCACCGGTGGTCCTGGCAGTCGTCGAAGTCTTCGCTGCAGTTGCTCCCCACATAGCCGGGCACGCACTCACACCTGGGGCAGGCGGGGGGCTCAAGGCTGCCCCTTCCTTCCCCCCCTGTGCCAGTAGGTATCTGCTGCTCCTCCTCCCAATACCCCCCTCTTCATGCCCCTTCACTGCAGTCCCCAAAAAGCAAATCGACTCACGCCCCAGCAGCTGGAAAAGGGGTTTGGAGAGGAGGGGTCTCACCTGGGCCCCTGGCTGGTGGAGATGCAGGTGGAGTCATGCTGGCATGGGTTGAGCTCGGCTGAGCAGAAATCAGGCAGCTGCTCACAGAATTCCCCTGCAAGGGAGAAGAGGGGGTGCCCAGAAGCTCCAGGTCCAGAGGAGCAGCCCCAAACCCCATGGGGCAGAGGGAACCCCTGGGAGGCTCAGCTCAAGGCAGGGAACTGCCAAGCCCACAGTTTGCAACCCACAGGCACAGGGCTCTGCTCCACCGGAGGCAGCTCCTGCCCTAGGCAGGCACTGAGGGCATCCCAGGGCGTGGGTGTTCAGCTGGGTGTACCCAAACTCAAGACAGCTGACCCAGAGGCCATGGCAGTGGGCATTGAGACAGCAGGCAGAGGAGCTATTTAGACCTCGTGGGTGAAAAGGCAGAAGCATTGGGACATTCCCGTGCCAGGTCTGTGTGGTTTGGGGATGGCTAGCCCCCATTCGGGTACCTGTGTAGTGGGCAGGACAAAGGCAGGTGTAGTTGGTGGCACTGGGCACACAGGAGCCCCCATTCTCGCAGCTGTGCTCCTTGCAGGGGTCGCTGGTGGCACGGCAGCTCGGGCCCTCGAAGCCTGCTGGGCACAGGCACCTGCCACGGGGCCAGGGCAGAGTCAAGGAGGAAATGGAAATGGAGCGTTTTGGGAAATGACCAGCACGGGACCCCGGCACAGAGCACACATGCACACCAAGAGCTGGGTTTGGTGTCCCCCTGTCCAACACTGGGAACAGGGGAGGTGGCACCACAGCCTGCCCGAGGATACAACAGGCTGAGAGGCCATTCAGCGCAGGGCGAGGCTGCATAGCCAACCTCCTCACCCCCAACTTGCCAAACATCTTCAGCTCCTAATTGCACCCCAATTCCCAGGATGGCCTAAAGCATTCAGGGCAGTGAGGGCTGAGTGGGGGTAAGGCAGCCCCACAGTGAACAGCAGTGACTTCAAGACCACAGCAACCAGTCCCAGTTCCAAATCCCACTGCCCTCTACCACCCTGTGCCTCCTCTGGTGATGGAACACCCCTCTTCCCCCCGACCTCAGCCTAGGAGCCTTCAGGGCTGGGGACATGGGGAAGTGGAGCCCAGCAACATGGGCTGGAGCTCCCAAGTGAATGCAGTATCCCACCTATATGCCCCAGGGAGCACACAGGAGGTGAAAAAGTGTAAGAACTTCTCTCTTGCATTCCATGACCCTGTGCTACTGCCCGCCCACCTTTCATGGATTCCTGTCCAGCACTCACCTGAACCCAGCTCCTTCCCCCTCCTGAGGTTGGCAGGTCCCCCCGTTGGCACAGGGGTTGGAGGAGCAGCCACTGAGTGCCACCTCGCAGTTCCTGCCCTGGGGAAGGATGGAAAGGTGGGAGCGAGGAGAGTGCCACAGCACCTGCCCAGCCCTCCCCATCCCACTCAGCAGGACACTGAGGCACACAGGGAGGGTAGATGGTCCCGCAGGCAGGGAGCCCCGGGGGCATGGCAGAGCCCCTGCTCTGCTCCCTTGCCCTCTGCAGGGCCATGTCCCCACACACCGGGGACCCCTGGGACCAGGGTACCTTGTAGCCACTGGGACAGGCGCAGCGGTAGGAGCCAAGGGGGTCGTTGTGGCAGGTGCCGTGGTTCTGGCAGGGGCTGGAGAGGCAGGGGTTGCACTTGGCCTGAACGCTGAGGGCAGGTGGGCCTATGGGACGGGAGGCATGGAGATGACCGTCAGTGTGGACAGTGACAGGGACGTGTCCTTTTGTGGGCACCGACGTGGGGGAAGAGCCCCAGCTGTAACTGGGAGTGGAGCCTGTCCTGCCAAGGGGCTGTGCACCAGGCAATGGGACAGCCACCATTTTGCTCAGTCACCATGGGTGTGCCACCGTTCAGGTGAAATGATGGAAGCATCCTGGTCCCTGTCCACCACAAGGCAGCTCAATGGATGAAATCCTGGAGCCAGCCAGACTCACAAAGCATTTCTCTGCTGGGTGCCCAGAGGAAAGCATGGATGGACAGCGTGGGCACTCTCACCTTGGCACTCAAACTTCTTGGCAGGGGTGGTGAGCAGCAGCTTTCCTTCCATGTCAGGGGGCCCAGCGCAGCGGGCGATGCCTGGCTCCTTGTACCCTGTCTTGACCCAGCTGGAGAGCCAGCGCAGGTTGCAGCTGCAGTACAGGGGGTTGGCCCCAATGGCTCTGCAGGAGGAGAAGGGCAAAGTTGCACCCGCTGCCCCACAGAGGGAACTGGGCCTGGAAACCTTGGGACTGGGCACAACTCTGTCACTTGGCTGGGCTGCCAGATGATGGGGAACCCAGTGCTTCTCCATTTCTGGACCCACCAGAGGTGCTGCCCACAATGAGAGGACTGGGACACACAGCCCCACAATGCTGCCCAGTTAGACCACCCTGCTGCCAGACCACAGCCCGTGCAGTGCTCTGTGTTCTGCCCTGGGGCTCCCCTCCACTGCCCACAGAGAAATCCTTGGCAGTCCCTCTCCAGGACATGGGCAAAGCTGCCTGGGGCCAGCAAACTGGGCAAAGCACCTTGAGGCTATGCAGAAACAACAGGACCTGCATGGGAGCTGCAGGGCCAGCCCAGGCTCTGCCACACAAGCCTGCAGGACAGGGACACAGGAGCGAGCTGGTGGGGATGAGCAGTGGGTCACGGCTGGAGCTTGTGCAGACAGCTTCAGGGGAGAGCAAGGAATTGCTCTGGGAGAGGAGGAGGAGGAGGAAGGGTTGCTCTTCTCCACAGCAGAGAAGGGCAGGGAAGCAGCGGATGACGTGGGAGGCTGAGGGGCTGGATGTCTCTTTGCATTCTCCTTGACTGCAAAGGTCAGCAGTGATGGAGGGCCAGTGTGACCAGCACCTGTGACGAAGGAAGGAGATGGCAGCCCAGAGAGCAGGCAGTAGGGAGAGCAGATCTGCTGGGGCTGACAAATCCAGTCCTACAGTGCCCACAGCACCGGCTGGGACACAGCTCAGCCTGCAGGAACCAGCAGTGTCAGCAGGCAGCAGCAAAGGCAGCACAGCCAAGGGAAATCAGAGCTGAACAAGCAGAGCTGCTCCCAAAAATCATGGGAAGGGCAGGATTGGAAATCAAGATGCTCTTTGAAGACTGAGAGAATAGCCTGAGACTCCCAGGATGGCAGGAGCAGGCAGGTGGGAACAGCTTAGCAGAGACAGAGAAGGGAACTAAAAAGATACTGTGAGCAAAGTTAAACCCTGGACCCATGTGGTGGGTATGGGGCAGTGCTCCTGGGGTGCAGGCTCACTCAAAGGGAGGCTGAAACACCACCACTGGCAGGAGAACGTTTGATGACAGATTTGGGGAGGCTCCTGCAGGGAAGTGCACTGGCAGAAGGCTAACAACACATGGGTGTGCATGAGAGCAGCCCCTGACAACCCACAGCCATGCCACCACTTTGCATGGTTTGACCTACATCTTGGGGGACCCCAGGGACCCAGTGGGTTGGGGAAGGACTGCACATCACATCCGGCCAGGACCATAGGGACATCCCAGCAGCACTGGGAGACTCAGCTGCACACCTGGATCTGAGCCTAGAGCACGGGCAACGGTGAGAAGGCAGCTCACCCTCCAGGGAAGCCAGGCTCAGCCCAGTGAGGTCTACTGAGCCTGTGTCTAGCCCTGAGCCCTGTGGAGCAGGAGATACTCACAGGTGGGACAGGGAGGTGACATCTGCAAAGATGCCCTCGGGGAGGCTGGAAATGTCATTGCCATGGAGAGACCTGCAGAGAACAGAAGGTCCTGTGATGCCCATGGCCCCAGAGCAGGCAGCAAGGACTGTGGCCAGCTGGGCTGCCCCCACCCCACAGGTCCAGGCGTGGGTGGCAGAGCCGGACTCCACCACACTGTCACTGTTGCAAATGCACCGTCTGCTCTGAGAGCAGATGAACCTTCCCGTGCTCCTTGTGAAGCCTCTACCCTGCCCACCTGCCTGTACCCAGCTCCCAGTGGGCCCAGGGGACACAGGGACACAGGCAGCAGCAGAGAAGGGGCCAAGCAGGGCTGTGGGCAGGCACTTACAGCAGCCGCAGGGAGCGGAGGCCCTCGAAGGCCAGTGGGGGGATGCACTGCAGGGAGTTGTAGCTGAGGATCCTGTGGAAGGGAAGGAGACAACGCAAGAAACCCACCCTTGGCTACACAGTGCCCCTGCGTGAGCTCCAACCCACAGCTTCACCCAGGCAGAGTGGGGAGACCCTGGTGTCCCCAGCACCCCCCAGTCTTTGGGACCCCCTAGGAACAGCCCCTGCAGCTCAGCTGGGCTGCAGCCCAGTGTGGCACCGCAGGGACTGCACTTACAGGGTGGTGAGCTGGCTCATGTTGGTGAAGGAGGAGTTGCTCAGGGAGCTGATCTTGTTGTTGCTCAGATCACTGGAAAACACAAACCCCAGGGCTTGGAGCCAGCTGGGCCCTGTTCCCTCTCACTGCTCCCCAGTGTGCTCAGCTGCAATGGGGTGCAAACAGCAGCATGGCACAGCCTCCCAGGGAGCAGCAGGGCTGTCCCACAGGGTGATGGCAGTGATGCCACTGTCCCCCCTCTGCCCCATGCCTGGCACCAGGCAGTGAGCAGCCAGGGACTGAGCATCAGCTGTGTTCCAGAGCAGAGGGGGGACACAGAGGGATGTCAGGGGTCCCTGCACACTGCCAATGCCTTTCTCAGGATCACACACCACGGAGACAGCCTCTGCCTCACCCACAGGTTCCAGCAGTGCCTCTGGCTGCCTGGGCTCCCGCTCCTGGCTACTTACACAAGCTGCAGGTACTTGAAGGTAGACAGCTGGCCTGGGACCTGAGTGAACTGGTTTCCATCCAGGTAGCTGTGAAGGAGAACAAAAGCACCTTGGGGTGGCTGTGAAGCAGAAGATCCCTCCCTCTGCTCCCTCTTTCTCCTGTGCACCATCATGGACCTCAGGCTGCAAGAGGCATCTCCAGCATCACCTCCCTTCCACACCCAGGGCCCAAGGGGCTCTCGGGGGACCCCTGGGCTGGCAGGGGAGCTAGTGTGTGAGTGCATTAGCACACCTGGGTTGGCATGCACGTCCCTGGGGACAGTCTCCCAGCAGCCTACGAGCGCAGCCAGCCACGTGCCGCGTTTACCCATCCCGAGTGAGCGTGGGAGGCTGTAACTGTTCCCAAGGTATGTGTGAGCATGTGAGAGATGGCAGAGGATGCAGAGAGAGGAGGGGTGTGCAAGACAGCGGAGGGGTGTGTGGGGGTGGCATGCAGATATATGTGCCCAACCAGTGCCTGCACCCCCTGCACGCAGGACTTGCTGCCATCCCCCATCCCAGATAGGTACAGAGCTCATTTCCCAGCAATGGGTATCATGGAGCCCTCACATCCAGCTCTGGCATGGCTGCCTGGGTATCTCCCTGACTCCTGTGGTGAAGGGTGCCTGACCCCAGGCAAACCACATCCCATTGCCCATGTTCTTGGGGGTGGGGCTGCCAAGGCATCCCTGCAGCTGTGGTGAGTGGAGAGCTGGCAGAGGCAGGGTGTCCCTGTCCCAGCTGCTGATGGAACCTGGGAAGCACAGAGCCCTGGGCTGCATGGCTGCATGGGGACCACAGCTGCAGGGGGTGGCTGACCCTTGCTGTCCCTTTCCAAGAGCCAGAGAAGGGACCTAATTGCTGTGACAACACCTCTTTCACATCATCCTTGGTAGCCCTGTGACAAGACCTCTTTCACATCACCCTTGGTAGCCCTGAATTGTCAGAAAGACTCTTGCTAAACCGCCTCCTGGTGCTGGGGCTGGACAGGATCCCTTGGATGGGTGGGAGTCCTACTCCCACGACCAGGCCAGGATGGGGGTGTGGGAAGGAGCATCTCTGCTCTGATACCTACAACTCCACAGCAGAGAGCCCTCACCAAGAGCTGTGAAGTTGACTGGGGACCAGGGGGACAGTTTGGGTACTTGCCCACTACTCACAGCTCTGTGACGTTCTTGGGGATCCCCTTGGGCAGGGCCTTGAGGTGCTTGTTGCTGCAGCGGACAACGGTGTCGAGGCAGGTGCATTCCTGCGGGCACTGGGGCCGGGGGATGCAGCTGGTCTCCTCCTTACCTGCACCGGGCACAGAAAGGCACAAAGTCACCAGAGTCCAGCCCTTGGGCATCGTGTGAGGCCAGGTTCAATGCCTTGTGCCTGCCTAGGACGGCTCCCCTCCCATGCCAAGCATCCTCCCCTGCTCCCAAAGCAGGGTGTTTCAGGCAATAGCAGTCAGGAGTCAGCAGTGCAGGAATTGCTCCTGCATCCAGAAATCGCCTGCCCCACTGGTGTGGATACAACCAGCCAGCTCAAGGCTGCTCTGATTTTCACCATTTTCACGTAAAAATGCAGTCCCAGGGACAGCAGAGAGAAGAAGCTCAGCCCTGCAAATACTCCTGAAAAAACCTCCTTCACCCATCTTCCAGACATAGGCTAGAGGGAGCAGGGCCTATGCTGAGCAGCCAAAGGAGCTGGCATTGCTTCCCTTCCCTGCCGTGGTGCTGGAATCCTGCAGGAGAGGCATCCCTGGGACAACCGTATGCTATCTCGCACCGTTAGGAAAGGCGCAGGATGCAACCCTTCAGTCTTTGACGTGGTGGAGGAGGAAAAGCAGAAGAAAGGATGATTTGTTTGTAAATATTTTCCAGAGGGCTCAAAAGCTGCTCTAAATTTAAAAAAAATTACATAAAAAAAGGCTTTTCCCCCCACACACACTCCCCGTCTGCTCCATCTGCCCAGCTCTGGCGCATGTGCAAGGCTGAGAAGGGAAGGAGGGAAGGAACAGGATGAATCCCGGTGGGCTTTGCCTACACATCTGCTTCTGTCAGGGCACAGTGTTTGCCAGCACAGACCCACCTACATACAAGAGCCATGAGGTGCAGTGGGTGCAAATGCCTCTCCTGGCTTCAGAGCCACTTCAGGTGTCTGAGCACAGCACCAAGGGCTGGGTACCAGGAAGGAAAACTCGAGTGTCATTAGGGGATTAGGGAAGGGCGTTAATGGGGCCCTCTGAGCTATCAGCTTGCCACGGGCACATGCCAGGAGCAGGGATGGTGCTGGGATAAGGAGCATGGTGTCATCCTGGGAGGAGCAGCCTGGTCTCCCCTCACCCCCAGAGCCGCAGGACCCGTGAGTTACCTTCCTCACACCTGAAGTCAGGGAAAGCCACGTCCTGGAGCGGGATCTGCCGGAGGAAGTCGGGGTTTTGGCACCGAGGGTTCCCTGTCACGATCTTCCTCTTGCGCAGCCAGTCCCCCAGCCAGGCCAGCTGGCAGTTGCAGTTGAAGGGGTTGGCGAGCAGGTTCCTGCACAGGGGAAGAAACACAAGGGCATCACCTGAACAGCCACCAGGCAGGGAGACCCGGAGCCCTACAATGCAAAGTGGACAGCCTGGGAGCATCCCCCATGGGGCCCAGGACGCACAGGGTGGAGAGGGACTGCAGCGTGTCGAAGGCGCCCGGCGCGATGGTGCTGATCTGGTTGTCGTACAGCGAGAGCAGGCGCACGTTGCGCAGCCCCGTGAAGCTGTCATTGTGGATGCAGCTGATGCGGTTGTTCCTCAGCATCCTGCAGAGGGAACAGAACAAGGGTGCCTGCAGCATGGGCAGGTGCCATGGGGGAAACTCAGCAGTGCCTGGGCTGTGCCCACCTCAGTGCTGGGCAGCAGGATGGGCCTGCATCAGGCCCTGAGCAGCAAAAACCTGCCCCCCCGGCTCTGGATACAGCCAGCTGATGGGCAAGGCACTCCTGAGCTGGCCCTGCAGGGAGGCAAGGAGTAGGGACATCCCCATCCCTGTGCTCATGGAGGAGGGGAGACTCACAATGTCCTCAGCCCGTCCAGGCCCCTGAACATGCCGCTCCGCACAGACTCCAGCTGGTTGACAGTGAGGTGCAGCTCGTTGACAGAGGATGCCCCTTCAAATGCCCCATCCTCGATCTCTGACACTTTGTTGTTGCTGAGGTTGCTGTGAAAAGGGGGAAGCAGGCTGGATGAGGGCTCTGCCTCCACCTCATCCTGAACTCTGCCTCCCCCAGACCCCACTGAGCAGCCTGTGATGCCGGTCCCTCAGGGGACCCTCAGGCTGGGACATGCCCTCCATTTCCTGCCCCAGCCTGCCCTGGCCTCAGGACCCCCATGCGCCTTCCCAGCCCTCGGGCACTCCTGACATGCCCGTGCCTGCCTGATACTCACATTTTCTTCAGATGGGGGAGTCTCTTGAAAATGCCAGTGGCCTCCAGGATGGAGATTTCATTGTTGTTCAGTCGCCTGGAGTGGGCATCAGGTAAAAGAGCTCAGGAGATGGCTGCAAAGTGCCTGGCACAGCCAAAACCCTGAGCCAAATCCGAGCACCAGCAATGCTCCTGCTGCAGGAGGGAAGGTAGGGTGGGAGAGAGGAGACTCTTACAGCTCAGCTGTGGACTGTGGGATGCGATCTGGGATCTTGGTGAGTTTCAGGTTGGAGCACTCGACCACACCAGATTCACAGCGGCACTTCGGGGGGCAGATCACGTCACTGTTGCATTCACTGTTCAGGTGGTAATCCTCTGTCCCTGCGTGATGGTGAGGGCAGTGTGGGCTCCCATGGGCAGAGCACAGGTGGCTGCACCTGCCCCCTCTCCCTCTGATCCTCCCACATCCCCACCCGATCTTGTTCTCTTCCCCAGCTCTCCTCATTCCAGCCCCTGTATACACATATTACTCTTCTCCATGCCCAAAGCAGCATATCTGCAGGGATATTTGTCCTGGGTGCACTGCCCACCACCCTCCTGCACCAGAGCTGGACCCTGGGGATGCCTCTGTGCCCGTCCAGTTAACAGCATGATGGGAGATGCTGCAACACATCCTGGTTCTCAGCACACAGGAAATGTGGCATGGTCCTGCTGGACCAGACCACGGGGCTCTGGCATGACCACTTCCACAGGCAGCGTGGCCGAAAGGGCACCATGCACACACCCATGCACACGTGTGTGGCTCCTCCACTCACCTGGGATGAAATACTGCTCTTTGGCTGCAGAAAAAAAAGCACATCAGCACTCTGATAACATGGACACCAGGCTGGGACAGGGCCGAGGATGGCCATGCCACAGGGTGCCCGTGACAGGGCTGGGGACGGCTCACCCGAGCAGCGAAACTTCTTGCTCTTGATCTGGCCGATGCGCTTGTTGGCCAGGCGCCGGGGGCTGGCACAGCGGGCCCCGCTGGTCTCAACGGGGTTGGCACGGAGGAAATCTGCCAGCCACTTCAGGTTGCAGTCACAGATGAAGGGGTTCTGGGCCAGGTGCCTGTGCCGGGGACAGTGGGTGACACACTGCTGGGGACAGTGCATGACACAGCACCACGGGCAGTGGGTGATGGCCAGCTCCAGCCCTGGAGGTGCTTCCCCACAGAGGCTTGCCTGCCCAGGCATCAGAGCTGGTGTGGACACTCACAGAGTCTGGATGGCCCGCAGGGAGGTGAATGTGCCTTTGGCCAGGCTCTGGATCTTGTTGTCATAGAGTGAGAGAAGAGAGAGGTTCTGCAGGTCCTGGAAGGCATCTGCCCGCACACAGTTGATCTTGTTGGCATTGAGAAGCCTGGCAGGGAGGGAGGGACATGAGTCTGGTGACCCCCCTTTCACTGCATCATGGGTGCTGGGGACCTCAGCCCTGCTTCTCTATGTCCCTGAAAAGCATCCCACACAGCCACTGGCGCCTTACAGCAGCTGTAGGGCAAAAAGTCCCCCGAAGACACCCTTGGGGAGGTCTATGATCTTGTTGCCATACAGCACCCTGGAAAAGAAAGGCTGGTGTGAGAGATGGGGGAAGTGATGTGGGCCATGGTTAAGGGGGTGCAGCATCCACCTCACCCCACCCACACTAGTGTGGGCACTTACAGGGAGTTCAGCGAGCGTAGCCCCTGGAAGGCGTCGGGGGCGATCTCCGAGATCTGATTGTTGCTCAGGTCTCTGAAACCCAAAGGGAGAAGGTGGCCCAGTCTCCTCTTCTCTTGCTCCATGTCCCCACCCTTCCACTAGGTCCAGGGACCACTCCCAACACCCAAGGTACAGAGCTGGGGATAGCCAAGATCCCCTCCCACTGCTGGCACTCAAGTCACAGCAGGTGCCCCAAGCCTGTCAGCTCACAGCAGTGCCCAGCAGGGTGAAGGGTGCTGGGGTTTGGGGTGAGCTGGTAAAGAGTGCACACTTACATCCTCCGCAGCTTCTTGTAGGGTGAGAAGGCACCTGGGGGGATGGACTTGATGCCATTGAGTTCCAGACGTCTGCAAAGAGAAGGAGAAATGAGGGCTCTAGGGCTGGCTAAGCCCCAGAACCCCACTGACAGGGCTGGGGGCTGCAGGACCCCTAAGCCGGCAGAAAGTTACCCCACAGGTGTGGCACCATTCTGCCCAGAGACAACTTGCATCCTGTGGTTGGGGCTTTCTCCATCAGGGAGAGGCGCCATGGGTGGGGGAACTATGGTGGCTGGGGTGGGGGAAGCACCTCTCCTCCCCAGCACCTTGGGTTTGGGGGTGCCTGCTGCCTCCCATGTGCTTTGTGCACCATCCCAGCAGGGGCTTTGCACCATAATTGGATTCCCCTAAGGAGATTATTTCTCTATTTACATTTTTAATGCAGCTAAATCCAGGGCTAAATCTGGGCAGTGTGAAAGAAAGGCAAGGAGGGCCTGCTGCCCTATGGGGTGGCTGAGCTGTGGGGCTTGTTCCTGTGTCCCCAGTGCCTTGAACCACCCAGAGTCCACCAGGGATGGTGTGGGGCCATACTCACATCTCTGTCATGGTTTCGGGCAGGTTAGCGGGGATGGCCGTCAGCCCCTTGCCCCGACAGTCCACGATGCCGTTGCTGCAAGTGCACATGGCTGGGCAGGAGCCAGAGGACAAGCTGCAGAGCTGGGCATGTCCTGAGTCTGTTTGTCCTGCCAGGGAAGCAGCCAGCATTGGAATTGCAAAGAGCTGTGCCAGGCCAGTAAGTGGCAGTACCTTGAAGAAGGGACCCTGGAGACAGCTCAGCGTGCTGGGACAGTTCATAGCACCCTTGAACAGGTGCATAAACTCCTGGCGCACCCCAATCCCATGCAAAAGGTACACAGCTCCAAAGGCACAGACTGATAACACTAGCACACTGTCAGGGTGGCACTGTCCCCGTATTGTCCCCATACCAAGGACTATGCTGGGCTGAGATGAACCCACAGCGTGCACCCACGCTCTGATCTGGGGCACGTGGCAGGGAGTGGAGGTGGGCTGCACTGGTGGCACAAACATTGTCTCCCTGGCCTGTGTCCCTGCCCTGCACCCACCACCTCTCCTGCCCCCACCACCTCTCCTGCCCCCCTCACCAGAGCAGCTGAACTCGTTCTTCTGGATCTCAGCCACGTTGAGGCCGCGGAGCTGGGCAGGAGCAGCGCACTGGGTGAAGAGCCCGATGGTGGGGCGCTGGCGCAGCCACTGCGAGAGCCAGGCCAGGTGGCAGTCGCAGAAGAGATGGTTGGAATGCAGGCGGCTGCAGGCAGATGGAGCAGTCAGCAGCCACAGGATAGCTCCTGCCCACCCCACTGTCCTCTGGCTACCCCAGCCTGGCTCATCCCAAAGGCTGGGGGTGTTCAGAGGGAGGTACAGAGGAACCCAAGAGCATCTGCACCAGTTGCCAAGGCCACCTTGCTTGGCAGTACTTGGGGATGCTCTGCAGGGCCATCCCCTCCATTCCATCCCCATGGTGCTGTCCCAGCACTGCTGAGCCACCAGCATCAGCAGCAGGGCTGGGGCCATCCCACTCTAGCCCAGGAGGTCCCTCCCACCCCTGTGGCCCTGGCACTCACAACGTCCGCAGCTTGGGCATGTGGTTGAAGCTGGACACAGGGATTGAAGTGATATTGTTGTTATTCAGGGTCCTGCAGGAAGACAAAGAAGGGCAGGTCAGGGCAAACAGGCTGTAAACAGGAATGTGAGATCATCCAGGTGGCACCAACCCCTGGGAGCAACCCGGCACAAGGTGAACGGATGGAGAACCAAGGGCTGGGGACAACCCAAACTCCCAGGCAGGACTTGCTGCCCTTCCCAGGCTTCTCCTCTCCACAACCAGCTGCAGTCAGGTGGCCCTCCGGAGCATGATCAGGCCCTGGAGCACAGTCCTACAGCAGTGGTGCCAGGCCCCTGCTGAGCCCCTCCTCAAGGCCAGGGAAAAATGGCTTTCTGGAGATGTCCCTGCAACACCTCACTGAGTGGGGACAGCCAAGGACACCCTCGCCCTGCATGGGGCCTGCAGGCTGTAGGTTCCAGCCTGTGCCCATTCACTTACAGGACCTCCAGTCCCCGTAGGGCACGGAAAGCCCCATCCTCAATGCAGCTGATCTGGTTCTTGTCCAGTTGCCTGCAGGAGAAAAGCAGAAAAAAAAGGAGAATTGCTGGGAAAGCCCAGGCAGAGAGCAATCAGTGCTCCTGATCATTTCTCATGCCTCCTGTCACTGGACTTGACCCCAAATTCCCTCATGCCCAACATTGCCAGGACTCACAGGTTCTTGAGGTCGGTGGCCCCACGGAATGCTTTCCTGGGGATGGCCTGGATGAAGTTCTCACTCAGGTCCCTGCAGAAGAAAAATGAGCAGTGCTTGCAATGTGTGATGCCCCATAGAAGCAAGGCATCCCCAGGCAGGGGCATTCCCTGGCACTCAGTGATCCCTCAGGAGCTCCGACAAACTGTCATTTGGCTTCAGATCCTTGGCTGACCACTGCTCTGCTGGCTGTCCTGAGGCAAGTCTGGCTCCATCCATGGTGGCTGAAAGTGACTGGGGCTCCCCAGGCACTGCTGTTCCTGGCTCTGACAAGCAGAGTCGAACAGCACAGCTCTGGGAAAACCCTCCATACGTAAATACTCTCTGACTGCTATAATTACAGGTCCCTGCTGATTAACTGGTAATTACACTTAGTGGCTCCAGGAGGCATTCCCATGGAGCCTGACCTGCGCTTCAGAGGGCACGAATAATCGGGTCATTATTTACTTCATCACTGCAGGGCACTGTCTGTGTAATCACCTGCTCTGCAATGCCAGGGCATGCTGAGCCAGCAAGGACTCTGTGTTACAGGGCTGGCAGCGGGTCAGATCCCCCACCATGCCTGGGCTGGCTTTTAAAGACCATGAAGACCACAAATCTCACTGCAAGCAGTGTCTGGGTGGACTGGCTCAGCTCTGGGAGGACCTGTTTGCTCTATTTATTTCCCATGGCTCCCAAACAGCCATTCCCTCTCCCACCCTAATAGTCAGCAGCTCCTCCAAACTTGGCTGACAACTGCATTACCTGCTCCCAGCCCCATACCAGTACAGTCCTGCTCCCTTGTCCTTCGTGGCACAGGGAAACTGAGGCATGGAATAGCATTTTCCCTATGCAAATCCATGCAAGTCCATGGGTGAGCGAGGAGTATGACTAGGGTATCCTGCACAGATTAAATGTCCCCCAGGATTACACAGGCCACACAGGCAGCCCCATCCCAGTCCCAAGAGGTGGTTTAGGGTCAGACGTCAGCACTTCACACTCAGTGCTAAGCAGCTCTGCTTCAATATAACAAAGTCTGTTCACTATGAGGCTGGGTGAGGATGGAGGCACAGCATCCACCTTCCTCCCCATGCCCTGATTTGCTCCAGAAAATGGGCTCAGCGTGGTGCACAAGCTGCTTGCAAAACACCTGGAGGTCTCCAAACTGGGACTTCACCCCAGCCAAAAGCTTCACTGCCACAAGAAGAAAATGCTCCCAGAGGGAAGCACCAGCATTACTTGCACAGATGCATGAGGAGAAAGAAAACAAAAGGACAGTGGGCTTGCCCTCCAGTGGGATGCCTAGCCACCAAGGAGACATACGGTCCCAGTGTAATGCACCAGCCTCTGCCCCTGCACAGTTTGTGCATCACTCTGGGTTGTTCCTGGGAAACTAAACCCGGCTGGGGCATCATTGCTGGGGCAGGGGAAGGGAGATGCTGCCCTGGGAACAGTCCAGGCTGCTGGAGGCGGAAGAGCCCAGCTCAGCTCCCCTGTGAGCAGCAGGCGCAGTTTCACAGCAACCCGCGCGGCGGCACTGCCAGGCTGCCCTGTCTGCACTGCCTTCCCTGTCTGCACTGCCTTCCCTGTTTGTTTGTGCTGCCTGCCCTGCCTGCCCTGTTTGCACTGCCTGAGCCAGCGATTCCCAGAACTCTGGACCCGCCCCTCCACAAGGGGATCTGGGTTCCCTCACCCTCTCCAAAGGGGAAGGACCAGACACCTGCAGCAGCCTCCAATGCTCCAGCACTCCTTCAAATGCAAACATCTTCTCCTCATACTCTGTTGGGGATGAGATGAGCCTGGGAACTCCCAAGAATTGCACTGACCTTTCAGAAAAATACAGCATTGCACCAATTCCTCTTCTCTTTTAGCTCCCAGAGGAATCCCTTAGAAAACTCATTGGAAAAGATAGAGAGCAACTTTTTTTACACGGAAGACAGTGATAGGGGTAGCAGTTTTAAACTAAAAGAGTACAGATTTAATTTAGATGTTAGGAAAACATTCTTTACTCTGAGGGTGGTGAGCCACTGGAACAGGTTGTCCAAAGAACTTGTGGATAACCCCATCCCTGGAAGTGTTCAAAGCTAGATTGGATGGGGCACTGAGCAACTTCATCTATTCAGTGCCATGCCTGCCCATGGTCAGGGGTTTGAACTAGATGATTTTTAAGGTCTCTTCTAACCCAAACCATTCTATGATTCAATAAAGCCTCCAGGTGCAGTTCACCACTCTCCCTAGCAAAGCATTCAATGCACCGCATTCCCTCTCAGCAGCTGCCTGCCCTTCAACACTGAACCCATCACACTGGTGAGCACCACGCTTCAGTGCTCTGCACCCCTCTCCCAGCTCTGGCATTGCCTGCCTGGACAGGTCGTGCCTGCAGCTTGTTTGGTTCCCCCATGGAAAGCTTGCTCGCATTCCTCTGTTTGGAGCACATGGGAGTCCCAGCGCGCCCAGGGAGTAAACCCAGGCGTCTGTCTCCAAGCTGCTCATTTACAGCTCGCGAGGGAAATGCTGCTAGAAGGTTGCAACTGACTTTGCGAGGCTTCTCCCCTTCACAGCTTTTTGTGACAGTCACCGATGAAGTGCTGCCGTTGGGGGTACCAAAGCCAAGAGGGACAGACGCTGGATGCGAGGGTTTCAGCAAGGCCCCGGCGCCGGGCTGGGATTGGATCGCACGGTTACACAGCTGACGACACCAGGACAAACACATGCTTTGCCTGTGGGATCCTCAGGCCCCGGCGTTGGAACAAGGCACGGCCCCTTCCCTCCTGGTGTTTCATAGCTCCCAGCTATGTTTGCTTTACACTTTGGTGCGGAAGAAACAGCAGATGGCACGGCTTCTCCTCGCTCCGCCGTGCCGCTCGCAGCACCCGCGGCGGCTGCATTGGTGCCGCCTTGTGCCCCGCCAAGCACAAGAGTGGAGTGCCAGCTTGCAGCAGTGACCACGAGCACTGATGGATCTGACGGCCCCGCTGGGAACCAGCTGACAGACGGGCACAGACAGAGGAGGGGCAGTTGTTACAGTCACCCTCACTGGCTTTTCTCATTTCGCTTCCAGGTATTGTCCTAAAACTCCAAGTTTAAGAGTACCTGGTTATTGAGTCCAGGGGATGACCAAACAGCCAGGCCATTCAGAGTGTCACTGTCCTCCCATCCCTGTGCCATGGTCCCAACCGTGCAGCTGGAGTTTGTCCCTGCACAGCACAAGGTGCACAGGGCTCTGGTAGTCCCATGGATGCAAAGGGAGAAGGATAACAAAGGGAGAGGAGGTGATGGAGAACACCTCTGTCCCCAGGCTCACCTCCTACAGGGATTTCTAACCCAGCAGATGCCTGCACAACAGCAGCAGCCAGCTCCAGCCCACAGCTGTGAGATGGTGAGAAGGCAGGCACACACTTTTTTTCCATGTCCCCAGAAAGCCTCATGGCCAGACCATATCCACACAAGTCCTCCCTGGCTGGGCAGCGAGAGGGATGGAGGCAGCCGGGTATTGGATTTTGGGAGCTTCTTGCACCCAGCTGCCCGGCCCCCTTGTGCGCCTGATGGCGCAGCATCTGAGGGGGGTCAGGGGTGCCCCGGCGCTGCCTCTCCTGGCAGCCACAGCCCCATCCCGCTGCCGCCGGTTCCCGGGGAGCCTCGGCGAGGAGCCAGGCGCGGGGTGCGGCTCCTCGGGCCTGGCAGGGGCTCGGCGGCGGGAGCCAACCCCCCAGCGCGACGCCCTGCCCGGCACTTAGCGGGGCGCCCGAGCAAAACTGTTCGACATGGCTTCCCAGTGGGGAGCCCACTCAGGCAAACAAACCCCGGCAGCCTTAATCTCCCCGGCAAGAGCCCGGTGGCCCGGAGGGCGGGCGGGAGGGAGGGGGCCGCAGCGGGGCTGCGGCGGCCGGGCAAGGAGGCCGGGGCTATTACCACGCTCTCATTCTTTTGGCTAATCCTGACTTCACACTTTAACCTGATTGAGCCTTGTTTGGCGAGCCGGCTCCTTGCGCGCCGTGTGAGGGGATTAGGGCCGGACGCAGCGGGGAGGTAATTGCTTCCCGGCGGCGCTGGCCCCGCGTCCTGCAAGCCCCCCGCTGCCTGCCAAGAGCGCCGGGGCGGCCTGGCAGCCCTCCGGCAAGGCGCTGCCCTCGCCAGGCAGCCCGGCTTGGCAGCGGCCGCTGGGCTGGCTCGGTTGGTGGGACACAGGTCCAGCTCGGCCGGTGTCGGCAGCCACGCGGGCACCTTGTCCAGGCCAAAGCGGCAGCCGGAGCCGTGTCCCAGCCCTGCCGGTGAGGGCTGCCGAGCCACACGGTGACAGGCGAGCGACTTTCCACCCTGGCGGTGCCTGCACGCCCAGACCAGTGGCCGGCTCCAGGCCAGTGAAGAGTAGGGGGCTGCTCTCCTCTTAAGCTGGTTTCCTCCCCAGCATCCATGCTGGAAACTCATTATCATCCCAGGGTCTCCCAGACCATCTCCCACTCACTGGGGCAGATGGAAGGCATTAACCCTTCGGCCTCTGCCAGCCCACAACTCCCACAACATCCCACACAGATGCATGACAGGTCCCTGTTCACAAGCCAGGCTCTGCCCCAGCAGCTCCACTCCACCGGTGCTGGGACCCGTCACTGCAGGCTGAGCCACAGCAACCATGCACCAAGCCTTGACCAGGCAACCAAAGCCACCAGCCCTGGGGAGCATCAGTGTTTCGTGCTGGGACAGGTGCTCCCGGGATCCCAACCTCATGTCACTGGTGCTGTGCCAGAGTACAGACAGCATTTCCCCGGCAAGGACTGTGGCACCAGCAGCTATTAAGCAGCCCGGTGTCTCTCAGGTCACCCCACAAGTGCTGTTTGTCCCAGCACGGCCTGTCCAGGACAGAGGCATGAGCACAGACACGGCTGACAGCTGTTCACACCACCACCTTCACTGCCTGACAGGTGACAAGGGTGAGCTGAAGGGACAGAACCACTCCTGCATTAGGAAAGATCAATAGACTGATCAGCACTCGCATTAGCAGCCGACAGCCTAGAGTGCCCCAGAGCTTTGGCACTCCTGGTTGTCACTTAAGGGCAGGAGCTGCTGCACTCACTGCTTGTGTCGGCGTCAGCACTTGCAGCCCTGTGCTGGGGGAAAGCAGTGTCACCCTCATGTCCCAGCGACCCGATCCACTCGAGGTGATGCATGCAAGTCCCCAGTGCTGCAAGGACCCAGTGCCCAAGGAGGGGTGTCCCTCAGAGGAGCTGCTTGCTGGAGATTGGGAGCAGTCAACTCGCCACTGCATTAGCAGGATGCTGGGGTAACAAGGCAGGGTTTTGTCCACTGTGTTACCTGCCCCAGTCCCCAGCACCAGTGTGAGCAGGGCCCCTCAGCCCTGCCTCAGGGCTCCTGTGGTGTGCCCCCAGGATTGTCACACTGTTTGATTTTTAATGTGCTCTGCTGGCCCAGCTGCTGGCACCACTCCATCCTGGCCAAGGGAGATGAGACAGACCTCCCACTGCCCCCAGCCTGGCTCACCCCACCATTCCCAAGGTCACAGAGAGCCTGCGTGTTGCCTGCTGCTTCCTGCCACCCCCTGCAACCCCAACCCTGGGGCTGATGGTGTTTACACAGGACAAGGTGGAGTGGCAGAGTCTGATGCATGGCTACAAACAAGCCAAGGTGTAGCATGGTGAGCTCAGCGTGAGCACCTGCCACTCAGGAAAGAGATCGTGGGGTCTCTGGAAAAAGCACTTTGGCAGGGGCCAGAAAGGGAAATGGGAGGGGATGGGACAGGGTCCAAAGCACCACAGTGTGGGAGAAAAGGAACATTTGCTGCTTTTCACAATACTAGAACAAGAGATGACCAACACAATCACAAAGGCAAGCTTAAAATCACAGCTAAGAGTGAATCCTCCAAATTAGGAGTCCATGGGTCTCTCAGCCACAACCAGCTCAAAAGGAAAATTAATAGAAGCAAAGTGCAGAGATGCACCTGCCATGCCACATTGTGGCAAGAACACCTGCAGGTGGATGCTTGGGAGCTGACTCCTGCTGACAGGACGCCAGCTGGGCACACCTCTGGTAGCACCACACAGCCCCGTGCAGGCTGCCAGGCAGGGACAGTGGCTCCACTGCTGCTCTGCTTGCAGGGACTACCACCCACCAGGAATCACTTCTCCTGTCAGCTTATTTTAGTGGCAGGCAGAAAAGCACAACCCTTCTGGTCCCCAGGCAGCACAGGGGACATCAGCCTGGGGTGAGCCCGATGCTGACATGCCCAGCCAGGGCAGGGTATCACAGTCCTTGCTTCAATCTCTGCCTGTCACTCTTGTCCCTGCCCCTCCTGGAAGGAGGGGACAGTGCGTTGGAAGGAGGGGGAGGGAGGCGCTGCTCCTGCAGGGGTTCCAGGAGGAACAGCTGGTTGCTGTGAGGAGCATCCCAGGATGGGCGGGGTGGCACAGCCCTCCCCGCTGGCAGCCGGAGGGAGCGGTTCATCAGGCAGCCCCAGCCGCCAACAATTACGTGCTGAGTAAATCGATGGGATATAATTGGACTATTAAGATCTCATTATCCTCCTAGCTCCGGTTGCCACAGCCCGCAGCGAGCTGGGGGAGACTGCAACCTGCAGCCACAGAAACTGCTTCCCGACCCAGACGGCCTTGATGGGTACTGGGAATGGAGCAGGGACAGTACAGACCGAGGGAGCAAGGATGGTGGCAGCAACCTATATTCAGCACAGGAGACATCTCTGTGGCACAGCAAAGCACTGTGTAAAGGCAGGGTGGTGTCCCTACAGGGGTCATAGAGATGAGGACATCCAGCCATCCTCCTAGCCACCACAGCAGCCTGAAAGCCACCACTGACCTCTCCTGCCGTGTGCAGGGCTCATTGCTCCTCAGTGGGATGGGGAGTTTGGCCTCTATATGCCCTTTCATGCATATCTCTACCCCATCCTCTCTGGAATGCGGGGTTCATGTCCCCACCTGCAAGTTGCAGGGTCCCCATGCTCTGACTCACGCAGGCTCATGGGCCCCCAGGGTCCCTTTCCCTGTGCAAGGGCTATGTATCCACATCAGCACCTGCTCACACACCACCCATGCTGGGTGATGTGATTCCAGACCATGGGACAGTCCTCTGGAAGGGAGCAGCATCCTCAGCATCTCTTGGCAGCAGGTCACACCCACTGTGGTCCAAGTGAAAATAAATAACCACTTTCCTTAGGAGAGCTGCCCTCACTCCCACCTGAGGTTTCTTGTAGTAATATTTTGTCTCAGCACCAGTGAAAGAAATGTGCCAGAGCTCCTACTTGCCAGGCCCTTAAAGGTAAGGACAAAACAACCCTTTGCTGTAGCAAGCTAACTCACAGCTCAACACCATGGTGTGCTGACCATCTCAGACCACACACCTCAGCAACACAAGCCCTATCAACAAATTCTGCCTGTCCACCGTGTCCACACAGCAAAGACTGAAAGTAAACAATGCCAGAGCAGGAAGCAATGCTCCATTCATACAACCCGGCCTTTCCAAGGCTTCCCCAAGTGCCCTGCTGACCCCAGGCTCTGGCCCTGGTCCCTTCCCTCCCTGGAGATGCAGATGCTTCCAAAAACATTAAAGCTGGAGAGGTTTGTTGCTTGGACAGACGAGCAGAGCGTGTGTAAAAGGCAACATATGCTCATGGCAACAGTTAGTGAGCGGAGTCCCAGCCCCAGCGTGGTGGTGTTGATTTAGCAAAACATTTCAGGGCAGGCATAAATCTCAGTGACTTCAAAGGGACACTGCTGACCCGTGCCATGACCCGCTGTCCTCACCGGAGCACCAGCAACTGCCTCTCGCTGGTGTCACCCAGCGATGCCACCACGGTGTCTGTGTGCTGAGGGGACGCCCCAGGGACGCTGAGGTGTGCGGATGCACACACCCCGGGTCCCAGCAGGAGCCCCACGGAGCCGGGGGAAGCTGGGGACACGGCCTGTGGGCTGATCCGTGTGGGGAAGGCGCTTGGGCGAGACGGGCTTTGCCCAGAGCTCCCTGCCAGGGCTCCCTGTGCGGTGGCTCCTCTCCAGCCCCAGCCAGGAGCGGGTCCTGCGTGGGCCGCGCTGCACCGCCAGAGCGGCGGGACCCGGCCTCCGTGGGAAGGGGGATGCTATGGGAACAAGGGGAGCTGGCCAAGGAAAAGAGGGGAGGGTGGGAGGAAGGGGGAATAAAGCATCTGCTACACACCCTGGAGCCTCTTCAGAGATTGAAACAAGTTAAAAGCAGCAGCTTTAATGGAAACACAAGTGAAATAACAAGCTGCAAACCCTGCATGCCTGTCACCGCCCCCTCCCCACAGTGTCCCTTTGTTCCTGCAACCTCGTTATCGGCGGGAAGGGAAGCCAACAGAGGCCAAGGCATCGCCATCAGCTCCCCGGCATCCCAAAGTGCTTTCAGAGAGCCACAGCACCTGCTGTGCCCAGTGCCCTGTGGTCTGGCAGAGCCGGGGGTGAGCAGGGCAGTATCCTGCAGCCCACCTGCAGGAGCAGCCAGCCTGTCATTTCTGCAAAGGGACCTACTGTGTGGCTGACACATCTATCCTATCTCCCACTCACTGCTGGGCGAGGATTCATTCCCTCCAGCAAGTGTCTGGTTGTACACTGTGTTAAAATCGCACCTGTCCAGCTCACAGCATGTGTGTCCCACTGCCCTTGGGAGCAGAGGCACTCAGCCATCGGCCTCACCACTGCACAACCTCCTGATTGTCTGCATCCCTCCTTCTCGCCACCTCCAACTCCCCTCAGTCCTGATATTCAGCAAGCCTTTTCTCCTCCCTCTTTTCATGTTTTTGCTTTTGTCTTACCCTCTAGTTGTGGGAAATCCCTGCACGAACCCTCCACCAAAGCACATTTTTCCAGCTGCCACACTGCCCTCCAGCCTGCACACCTACCTTCTTCACATCTGCATGGCCCAGCTCAGTTCCAGCATGTTCCCCACACACTGCAAATCAAAGGCACGGAGACATCCCTTTCCCCAGGGCTGCACGCCGGGCCCCCCAGCCCTGCAGAGCCAAACTGCTGCTCAGAGCAGAGCACCCCAGTGCTCACAGACCCAGTAGGTCCCAGGATGCCCAGCAAATCAGAGTAGCCCAGCAGCTCTAGAGCTTGGGGTGGTGGCCAGGATTTGCTGGACCACGTGTGGCTCTACCTCCAGCAGCCAGCATTGTGCCACAGCAAGACCCTCCCCTGTGATTCTGTGACAGGACAAGGTCGATTCCCCCTTGCCCCATCATGACCCCACACGCAACTGTGCCAAGCACTGAGAAGTGCCAGGCTCCAGCCCTGCCCACCACGAAGCCTTGCATCCTCCAGCACGCAGCCTGTGCTCCCTGCCTGGCAGCTCACGCCCAGGAAGACACCCTGAACTCCACGCTGCAACACTCATCCAAGGTGTAAATGAAAAAGCAAATAGCTCTTCTGGCGAGCCAGCCCTGAGCCCTGTGGGGAGCTGGCTGCAGCTCTCGTTAGCAGGCTCATCCCCCGGGTTTGCGGCAATGCGGAGCTCAGAGCTAATTGACTCCCAGGCTCTGAGGCTTTTAATTGCTAATAAGTGTGAAGCCAGCCCTGCCAGCCCTCCTGGATTCCTCCGAGGTGTGAATGAGGCTGAGCCAAGCTGAGAATTGCATCCCGGCTGTCCTAGATCTGTCCCATTTCTTGGTGAGCCAAGAAGCGACACTGTGGATATGTGATGCTGCTCCTCAGCTTTGCAGGTCCTGGGACAGCAACTGGCCCCAGCTTTTGAGAAGAGCTAAAGCAAACTCGCTGTGGTCTGGAGGATGCTCTGAAACTGATGCTGAACCTTGCAAGACAGCTGGAATTACTTCATGAAGATGCCCTGACATGACTAAGGGTCCTTCACACTCCTCATGCTCGGCCCTAGCACTAAGACAGGTAAAACTCTTAAATCTCATAGCCTGGGGCTTCCTGAAAGCACTGGGGAGAGGCTGCCAGTGGGATGCAAAGCGGGAGATGCATTGCAGGGTGAAAAGCAGCCAGGGTGGAGCCAGTGGGACATCTCAAATCCTGCCCAATAGCTGGTAAAAGAGATGTGATTTTACACAGGGCTGGGAGGAAACAGCCACGACAGGAGAAGGGAAGGAGTGTGGGGAACAGGACAGAGCAAGTTCGAGGCTGCAAGAGCACCCGAGAATGGGAATCAAACACAGGTACACACTGCAGGGAAAACCCCACAGGCAGATGAGACTCCATCTCGTGTGACACACATCAAAGCCAGGATACGAACTGCTGGAAGGCAGCAAAGCCCTGCCACAAGGCTGGGCTCAAGCTGGGGCTGCCCTTGCCCCAGTAACGTTGTTCCTGAGAGGGTTTGGGAAAGCAGCACCCAGTCATGGCCTGCCAGAGGGGACTGGGAGCCGCACCCCAACCCACAAGGCATCTCTCCACGGAGCAGCCCTTTGAAGAGCCCCCAGGACAAAACCACACCACGGGCCTGGGGATGCCTCTGTCTGCAGGCAGTAAGTACAGCTGCAGACCCGCCCCACAGACCTCGCCTGTGCTGGGGATCAACAGCCCCTCCTTGTTTTGGGGAGGCAAAAATGAGTTGCTGGAGGCACATCTGGGTGCTCCTCCTCCCTTTCCCTGAACCACACATGCATGGAGCCTTGGAGGAGTATCAAGCCCAACAGCAGCACCCGACCATAAGGCACAGACTGGAAAGCCCTGGCCCTGGGTCTGTGGGCACCTGGGGGTCTCACACAGATCTTCAATCTCTGTATTAAAGCTCAAGTGACGGAGCAGCCCCACATCCCTTTTGAAACTGCCCTGAGCTTAATTATCTTTGGGGTTAACAATGCACCTTCTGTCTCTGCTCCAAGTGCATCTGACTCACGGTGGGGACACTGGCTCTGTGACCCCAAGAGCCCATGGCTGACTCTGGCCCGTGGATGTGCCTGAATAGCCAGGGGCTGTGTTACCTGTGTGTCCACATCTCCTGCCACAGCCTGAGCCTGATTGAGCTCAAGAGCAGCCAGGATTGCAGCAGGGATTCCCATGGAGGGAGGAGTCAGGGTGTTGTCTGGGAAGAGGGAATGGGACCCTTCACCCTGGTCAGCTTGGAGGGTTGCTCTTCACAGCTCCAAGGGAGTTGCTGGCTGGAGCTGGAGGTGCCAAGGTTGCAGCCAGCCTCCAGCAGGCTGCTCAGGTGGCCTGGCTCTGCTCGGCACGGCTGCAGCTCGTGCTCTAGGACCTGGGGAGAGGAGCTGCTGAGGCTGATTACCCCTGCCAGAGCAAGCCTGGCAGGTTTATTTTTAACAGTTCTGATTGAAGCTGGTTTCCTGCTGACATTTACACTCCTTCATCATTATCGGCTCCCCGGCTTCCAACCGCCAAGATAAAATGGGGGATGATGCCTCCCGAGCAGTGGGGTCCTGGCTGCAAACCCCACAGAGGGGGAGAGACCCCCACCAGTGCAGCTGGGCAGAGAGCAGCCCCCTTGGAGGGAGGTGGGTGGCTCTCTCACAGTGGGGGCATCTCACAGAGTGGGATCCCACCATCAGATGCAGCAGGAACCATCTCAGGACAGCCTGGGGAGGGATGTGTGTCATCATCACTGATGTGAGTGCAAGGACATGGCAGCATGGCTGGGCTACAGATGCAACTTTGGGTGCTGGTGTCCCCAGAGACACCCATGCTCCTGGGAGTGCCCCAGTGACTGGCTCCAGGTGTTGCTGGAGCCAAGGCTGGTGTCTGGGGCCAGCAGAAGGATGAGCTGCCAGGGTTGCATGTATGTGCCCATGCCATGAGCTCCCAGTGGTTGATAAAGGGGCTCATGGGGACACTCAGGGCTTGGACCCTCCAGTGCAGTCCCCTATGATGGGAGAGGTGAGCAGGGGCTGTGCAGCACAGCCTGACCCTAATCCTCCTTCCTATGCTGCTGCGGGAAGGCAGGCAATGCAATGCAGAGCCAGTAGCAGGGCTCCCAGCACGGCCAGAGCTAGGCACTCAGGTCTGAAAATCTCTTTCTTTCCCTAAGAAACAGTCAAATCCCAACACGTGCAGTCTAAAAATACACTCCAGTCTGCCCAGGACTCTGCCCGCTCTTACATCTCTTGGATGATTCATATTTTGTCAGATTCCAGATCGGTTTTGAGATTAAAAATACCAGGTTTGAGAGACAAGCATGTCACAGGCCCCAGAAGGTGTCAGAGCCCTGCGAGAGGAGGCTGAAGACCTGACTGAGGCAGGAGTCCTGCTGCAGCCAGAACTGTGGGCTGGGCATTCCTGCCATGGGGAATGGCTCCCATGGAGGGGAAAAGTCCTGCAGCAGCCCTGGATGGGTACATGCTGCTCCAAGGCCAGAAAACCAGCACCAACCCTCCTGCATTCCAGAGCCACCCCAAAATGGGGTGGCTGCATACAGGAGAGCTTGCCTCCAGTTTTTCTTAATTACCTTCACGGATATGAAATCGTCAATAACTAATTAGACAGCCCCATTCCTGCCTAATATGCTGAAATCTGCCTCCTAATTAAATATTATAGGCATTTAAAAGCATTTCTGACAACATATTACATATGTAAAATACTGCAAATTAGCCAGCTCCCACACTGAAATCCTGCTCAGGAACAATGCAGGGACCCAGCTGGACAGAAATCCAAGACATCTTTTCAGGTAAATTGGGAAAAGGGCCCACTCTTCCGGCAAAGAGGGCTTTTTCCTGAGGGTTGGAGATTGCCAAAGCACAAAGGAGGCAGCCCAGAAATGCCTCTGCCAGTCCTGCTGCCCCCATGTGCTGTGCGAGCTCCCCAGCAAAAGCAAATTGGGATGTAGGAGGGCTCCTGGTGAGTTAAGCAAACATGAATGCAAATTATCAGCGAGCTTGGAGATGAGATCCTAGGTACAGTGACTTGAAGGGGAACAGGCACTTCCTCATATTATCAGCCCATCCAATCGCTGAGGGGGGAGAAGGAGCTGGGAGCTGTTCGGTGCCAGAAGAAAGGAGCTCCAAGAGCCGATTTCCACCCGACCACAGCACATTTGATGTCTTGTGAAGTTGAGTTCACATGCGCTGTCTCACCTCTGTCTTATACAGGGAAGGGGCTGGATCCTCCCCAGGCACACACAACCCCAGCTCTGGCTGAGCACAGGAGCATCCTGCAGCACCCTGAGATCCAGCACAGGCTGAGCCACCCCTCTAGTCAGAATGCAGCTCGAGAGAAAAAAGGGCTTGCGTTTGGTCTCGTCTTGCTTTGCCCCCTGCACAAAAAGCTTCTCGTCCTCAGTCCTCAACTCTGGCTTGGTGTGAGCCCAATTCAGTGCTGAGATGGAGCCATGGAGACCACGGGATGGGGCACAGGAGGGCTGCAGCATCCCCCACCTTAACCACCTTAATCTGGTACCAGGCTCTTCCCCAAAAAGCAGAGCAGAGAGAAGGCAGTTTGCAAGGGAAAAGGCCGGGAGCAAAGGCAGGGAACACCAACTGGTAATTGCCTGCAAACTTAGCTGGGCTTGCAAGTGGGAGCCACAGTGTCAGGCTTTGAACAGGGCTGTTTCATGTGCCTGGTGCTCCTGCAGCTCCCTGTGCATCCCATCAGACACGGGAGAGGGGATGAGGACAGAGCGAGTGTTTGAAATTCACACTTCAAAGTTGCCATCCGAGTGGCCTGGCCTGTATTTGCTGCACGGCTGGAGGCAAGTCAGGGAGTGGGAGGGTGAGCGGAGAGACAAGGGCTCACATGCCCCCAGCCTTTAATGCTGGGATCAATCACCTGCTCAGGGATGCTCTGCTGCAGTGAGAGAGAGAGCTATACTCAACCCCTTCCTTGCTACAGCTCCTGTGCTGCAGCTTGTACTCAGGGTAATTCTGCCTGATTCAGGAGCACCCTCGGGCTGGGGGCTCTCAGCACACATTGCTGCACTGCCTGGGAGCATCTCCTGTGGTGCCCATACATGCTGCAGCACACACATCGCAATCCCGAGCCCCCCGCACCACGTCCACGCTCCCTCCAGCATGCAGACACACTGCACACACACACACACACTCTTCTGATCACTCTGTCACACTCACTATCAAGTTTTTGCTATTTTTCACCCGCTCTTGTGTCAGCACACCTGGAAAAGCAGCACCCTGGGTAGGAGCAGAGGGGAGGACACAGCCCCTCCAGGAGTCCAGCCCATCTTTTGAGGCTGGTGGAAATACCATTTGACGCTCCTCTCCCAGCAATACTTCCTTATGCACACAACCCAAAGAGCACTCTGGGGAGGTTGGGCAGAGAGGAAGACCCTGGTTCTCCACTACCAAGCTCAGGGACTCAGATGTGTAGCCCTAGATTGGCCTAGATCAGCCTGCTAATGCCTGGACTCTCCTGCTCTTGCTCTCTCTGCAAAACATAGCAGAGTTGAGAGTCTAAGTACATCAAAGCTGGGCTTTGAGCCATTTTAATCAGACTGCCCATGCCACCATGACAAGATCCCTCTGAGCCATCTGCACCTTCCCGCATGGCATCCCAGAGGCTTGCAAAGCAGAGCTGGAGACCAGATTCACCCCAGCTGGCAGACACAGGGGCTCTCTGGGACATGGCTATGGGGATGGATATGCTGTGTTCAGCTCCCAGCCAAAGGACATCCCTAAGCCAGGAAAGTGACCCCTTTTCAGGACTGCCACCTGCCTTCCAGGGACTCAGCAGCATCATCCCCATTTTTCCAGGGACAGATTAGGGCACAGAGACGGTATGTATTGGTGGACACAGGGCCAAGGACCACTCTCCCTCCTTCAGCCCCTGGAGACCTCCTGAGCACCCCAGCCCTGGCAGCTGAAAGGCTCTCCCATCTGCTGGCTGGAGCCACAGCGTCTGCAGGGCCAGGCCGTAGCTGCCCCTTCCCCGCCACGGCACCCGCCGAGCTGGGACGTCCCCACGCACCCCACGGCCCGTGGGCAGCTGCCGCAGCGACAGCCCCCGGCTCACGGGGCCGGGCAGGGAGGGCAGCTGCCCACCTCCCCCGGGACAGGGGGCGGCCAGCCAGGAGGGGACAGGCGCCAGCCAGACCCACGCTGAGAGGAGGCACCAGGCACAGCGGCAGCCGGGTGCTGGCCGCACGCTGCTGAGGGCCGGCATGGTCAGCTGGCGGATGGACCCAGCAGGAACAGGGTCCCACCGCCCATTTTGCCCCTGGAGAAGAGGGCTTGAAGCAGTGCCTGCCCTGCCAGGCTGCAGCCTCTCCCTCTCATTATTTTTTCACCGCAAGAACTATCTTACACCTTATCAATAATTCACAGGTACAAACGATAACGTTCGCTGTCATGGTCCGGGAGCCACATGTTCCCGGCGAGGGGGAAGGGGCCGCTCGCAATCGCTATTGTTAATGCCTGCGGAGCTGGGGGGGAGGTGGGCAGGATAAATATTTAACACTGTGTCTCCAAGCAAATGTCCATGACCGAAGGCTGAACATGGGTTTTACACAGAGCTGCTCCTGCCCTTGAGAGGGTCATTAGCATGTTAAAAGCCGTCAGAGCGGGGCTGATGGAAGGGCTCTGCCGGAGGGACCCCCAGCGCTCTGCCTGGGGGCTAGCGGGGTTGCAAGGGCCTTTTTGCTGCTGCAAGAGCATGGCAATCTCCATCCTGCCCAAATTTCCCTTTTCCTGAGCACAAAGGCTGTGCTCTCAGATGCCTGTCGAGGAGCATCCCCATCTCTGCCCACTGCCTCATCGAGGGGCATGAGGGATGAGGCACCTAGGGGTAGCCCGGGGCTGGTGGGTGGCCGGGGCAGTTCATTGTGCAGAGGAATTACAAAGGGGACACAAAGAGCCACACACCACATTTTGTGTGAGCTTCCTCTCCCGGGCTGCCCGGGCCTTTCTTTTGCCATGTTGAGGGTGAGCTTTCTGTGTAAATCCCCAGGGCACGGTGGGGGGAGAATAGGTGTCTTTGTGAAAGAGGCTGGAAAATAAAGGGGGAGAAAAAAGAAGCTAAAGCACAAAACCCAGGCCCAGCAGTGGCAGACTGCAAGGACAGGAGCACAAAGATTCCCAGAGGATGTAAAGACAGTCCTACAACCGGGGGATCAGGGGTCGGCAGGCTGTGAGTGCCCTGCTCAGGGGGGGCACCAACAGCTCCCCACAGCATCCCCCTGCTCTGGAAATGTTGTCCCCAAATGTGCAGCCAAGGGTGCAACTTCCCCAGAGCCATGTTCCCAGTTACAGCCCAATTTCACCTTCTCATTGTTCCAGGCACAATTTTGGGGCACTGACAGACAGGAGAACCCCACGCTGGGATAATCCAAGACTCTGTTTTGGCCTTGCTGCTGGCATCTCTCTGCAAAGGGATGGGAATGGGAGAGGAACAGGTCCTGTCTGGCTCTGCAGAGATGGAGGTGCAGGAGGAAGAGTGGTTGTGATGGGCAAGGGAGGAGTGCAGGGAAGAGACATCTTCAACAACCACTGCTATTTGCCCTGTGAACTCTAAGCCAGAGCCCTCACAAAGCTCAGCCAGCAGCTAACCAGCCAAGGTACTCTGGAGCTCATAAAATTAAAGCAAAGCTGTCTTTCCCTTTTACCATGCTAGTAAAATATATCTCTGCCTAAGATGCTGAGACAGGGTTGCAGCACAGAGGTCGGGAAGGCCACGGCTGAGCATCCCCCGGGGAGAGCGTGGGAAGACCGGCACCAGTGCATCTCCCCCAACCTGGCTGAGACAGCAGGGGCAGCCTGGAACTCCCCTCCAGCATCCCCCTGGCTGTGGCAGCCCCATCCCTACCCGTAAACGTGCCTATTCAGACATCAACTCACATCATCCCAGATGGAGAAGAGCCTCTGCAGCCAGCTTTGCTCAGCCAGCCTTGCAGAGCAGGGATGCCTGGGGGCTTTGAGAGCAATTAAGGACCGGGTCTGGGTTGGAGTCACTGGACTGATGTCCCCAGTACTCAGAGAAGGAGAGTGGATGGGGTGTCATCCATCACCCAGAAGGGGACACTTTATCACTGGGACACCTCTGAGCACTCAGGCCAGACCCAGAGCCCTCCCTGGGATTCCTGCTCCAACCCTGACGCTTCCAGTTTCCACCACTGGGAAAAGAAGCACACTCTCCTTTGCAACTTTAAAGGACATTCAGTTCATCTCTTCCCAGCTGAGTGTTCAGTGGTTAATTGCTCTCTGTCATGAAAAAGCCAAATTTAATTCTAGTCTGAATTTGTCTAGTTTCAGCCCCCAGCTATTGAATGATTTTATGCTTTTTTTCCTTTCTTTTTCCTTTTTTTTAAAGTGAAATTAATGGGGTCCTTACAATCAGCTTTTCACCATGCAGGTATGCAAAGATGGGGATCAATTCCTCTCCTAGACTCCTCTTGCATACACTAAATAGGCTGAGCTTTTTAATTCTTTTCACTGGAAGGCAGATTTTCCAGACCTCCAATTATCCTGCACTTCCTCTCTGAGCACTTTCTGATTTCCCAACATCTCTTTAAACTGTGGGCCCTGAAGCAGAAACTGTGCTCAGCAGAGGCCTCCCTGCTGCCCCCCAAAATGGCAACTCCCCAGTACCCCGAGCTACTCCACGCATCCATCACTCCCCAAGCTGCCGCGCTGGAAGGCCGCATCCCAGAGCAGGCTCACACCGTGGCTAAGTCCTTTGCCGTGTAACCACATCCCCAGACACTGCTCCCTGTCTTGTAGCTGTGACCTACATTTTTTTTTCCCCAGCTGCATGACCTTGCACGAGGATGTTTTCCAGTGCAGGTGTTTCAGGCGGAGCATCCCGCTAGACTGGCATCCTGCCAGCAGCACCAGCCCTCCTCCTGGCTCATGTTTCCTCCCAAACTGAGTTCTGTGACTGTGCAGGTGGTTTCTTCCCAAGCTACATCACCCACGCCACTCAGCTCATCCTTAGCTGGTGCACGGCAGGAAGAGGAGGCAACGAGAGACCAGCATACCTGGGGGGTGGTTGGTAAAAGTCAATATTGCCACCAAAGATTCCAAGACCACCGCAGCTCTGTGGAGATGGTGAACATTAGTTCACCACCATCAGACCCCCACTGCACCTTGCCAGAGAGGTGACCACTGCAACTCCCCCAGGGAGTTCTATCCGTGAAGCACGCTGTCAGAAATGCTACACAGATTTTTGCAGAATATTAATGTTTTCATGGCAATATCCTCCAGGCAAGAGTAAAGTGACTTGCAGAAGTCTCGGTATATCATGTCAGCACAGTCGCTACTTATCAACCCAATTTGTCAGCTCATCAGAAAAAATGATATCAGGTTTGTTTGACGAGAGCAATTTTCTGTGTGGATTGGCATTAATTATCCTTTAATTCCTCCCTGATTGCCACCCGTATCGTTATTGTAGCGGGGATCGGTGTCAAGCTGGAGGCAGAGCAGCGGCTGCCACCCGGGAGGAGGCGTGGCAGAGATGCTCTGTCGTCACTCACTGTGCCTCGGGTGCCACGGGGGTTAAAGACCTCACCCTCACTCTGGAGGTAACAGTGACTGATGCATAGAAAGTGTCATATCCCTCCCTACACTGCCCAGGTCCTGGGCAGGGGCAGTTGCTAAGAGACAAGACCAGGGTGAAGGGAGTCAAGAAGGATGGGAGATAGGAAGATCCTGTCCTAAGCAGCAGGCTCAAGGCCACAATGCGGAATTTGAGCTAGCTGGGTGAAGATGTTTGTGTAACCACCCCTGTCAGAGATGGGGACCTGCCTGCCCCACGAGTCCCTTTCCTCAGGCAAGAGGCAGCCCTGGCCACAGGCACAGTCTGGAGCAGCCCCAGGAGAAGCCAATATTTGCTTTCTCTCAGTTAACCCTCAGACTGAGGAATGCGGGGTCACCACCTGTGTGGCTCCCTGGGGAGGCAGCTGTGTGTGGAGGGATGCAGGGATGTCCCCTTTCGGCTGCACTGTTTATTTTCTCAGTATTTGTGGAAGGAAACAAGAGCCGTGTGGGGGGATGTGGGGCCAAGGATGGGCTGGGAGGGCTGGCAGACAGAGCGGCGGTCGAGGGTCAGCAGGTGATGGAGGCCGGCCAGCACTTCCCAACTGCCCTATGTGCCCCCCTGACACCCTGCCAGGACCCTCCTCTGCCACTGCCCTTGTGGATGGGGAGTGTGGCTGTGGGTCTCCCTCTTGTGCGTTGCCTGATTCCCTCAGCCATCTGTTTGGATGCAGCTGGACACAGCAGAGCAAACCACTGCCTTCACAAAAAGCTGTTTCAGGGTGTGGGGTCGTTCCCACCAGAACCAGGGCTTTGCCAGCTTTCAGTAGCAAAAGGTACTATGTGATGTTCACTTCCATTAAACCTGATGGCCTCTTCTGTAGCCTGCTCCCCTAAAAAGGTGAAATCTCCCACAAAATGATGTGCTGACCTACAGCACAGGTGATATTCCCAGCAGGCAACTGGCTCACAGCTCACGTTCTCCTCACACACTCAGCCATTAATAAAACTCAAAAGCAATGACCTTGAGGTCCCCAGCAGTGACACCAATCCCCAGCAGCCCTTCACTTCCACACTCTTCATCTTGTTTGGGACTGACACACTTCCAATCAAGACTCTGCCACCAGACAGTCTGCAAACACACAGCTCTGGCACCATGTAGCAGGTCTGGAGGAGAAATCTGGCCATCGGTGGGAGGCACAGCCCTTGGAGAGACGGGCAGGGCTGTCACCATGTCTCTAACCCATACAGATCTGGGAGATGCAACTGGCAGGGCCACGCAGACAATTTAATTTCTGTCTCTGTGACTCAGTTTTCCATCTGTAAATATGAAAAAATATGCTGACGTCTGCAGTGGTTGGGTTGTCAGACTGAGCGAGTGCCCCAAGCTACTCTAGAGCCCAGGGGGAGGGCAACAAAGACTAAATATTATCATTCCTCACATTGCAACCAAGACTGCAGAGCAGAAACTGCTGCTCCAGTGGTGCTGCCCCAGCAGGCTGTATTTGCAATGTCAGCTAACGATGGAGCTGAGGCACTTCCGAACGCTGGACTCACACACGAGGTTGTTGTCCCCAGCCCCGCATCCCCAGAGCCTGCAGCGGGGACACTGGAGCCTGCTGCACCCTGTGCTCTGGGCCAGCCAGGGAAGGGACGTCCTGTGGTGCATGTGCCTGCTCACCCCAGGCACGGCTGGGCAGCACCAAGGCAGCCACGGCAACCAGGGAGCCTCAGGGCACCCCGGTCCCATGGGCACTCACTCAGAGCAGTCACCCTGGCACAGCAGAACCAGGCAACTGCCCGCTGTAGCATCCCAGCTCCCAGCCCCAAGCTCCTTACCAGTGGCCCCCGACTGGGGTTGGGGTTGTGGGGGTGTTTCCCAGTCCAGGATGCCCATCTGGAACCCATTAGGCACCTTTAATCCCCCTTATCCATTCTGGTGCTGTCTGAGCTCCCCCCCACCAACACACACAAACGCTGCCATTCAAGCAGTTAATTTAAACAAATTCTGCCCAGCCGCCACATCGAGAAGCGATGAAAAAGCCAAACGAAGCAGCTCAAAGCCAAGGGTGGAATGAAAAAAAAAAAAAAAAGAAAGAAAAGAGAAGAAAAGAAAGAAAACCACTCGGCACGGCGGGGCTGATACCCAGAAAGACCAGCTGCATCCTCCCATCCCAGCCAGCCCCAGTCCTCCCCTCTCGCAGGCAATCAGATACCATGCGGGCTGTGTAATTGGATGGCAAAGGATAGAGAGAGACATCTTAAAGCTTGGGTCTAATCTCATTAGCACCCGGCTGCGGGGATGCTGTGAAATCGTAGGATGCAGGAATGAGCAACATGCTGAGCCCGTGGGGAGGAGAACAAGCGAGCTGGAGCGGGACGACAACACCGGGAGGTGGAAATGCCTCCGGTCAGACAGCAAGAGCTGGAAGCACCGCCGAGTCCTGGGAATGCAGCCAGCCCCCTTGCTTGCTCCTCACTTGCTCACTCCTGTTTACCCCACAAGCACAGATCCCCACTCCTGCCACACAGCCCCAACTCCATCCCTGTGATTAGTAATTAATAGTGCTGACATTAATTGCTGGGCAGTAATAGCCTGCCTGTGCAATGGAGAGAAGCTGCAATGGAGTATCCCTGAGGCTGAATACCTGCATCCCAACTCTCACCCATTTTGCATTTCCACCATTCTTGCCTCAGCCCGGCGTGTATCCAGCAAAACATATGGCCATATGTTTTGCTGGGTATACGCTGGTCCATGGCAAGAAGAATCATCAGACCCCAGGAAAACACCCCTAAAGGATCCTATGGTGAGGTCAACCCCAACCCTCATCCCCAGGATCCCATTGCCAAGGCAACCCACAAATCTGTGTCACATAGTGCCCAGCCAGTGGTATCCCCTGGAAAAAAGAATCCCAGATGAGGTGTAAAGTGAAGGGGATGTAGCACCCACCCACCTGTAGGGCTCCTAGATGGACAAAAATCCCTTTGAGTGTCATATCAGGGATGGGAAGGTGTGGGGGGACACAGGTCCCTTTTTCAGTTCAGACATGGCAGGGGCCTGGGGGGTGCAGGACTTCCAAGTTCTGGGATGAAAGACACTTTTTGGGAGCTACTCCTGTGCTTCCCACATTTAATACTCTGTCCATGCAATGTGGCTAACACCTCTCCCTCCTGCTCTGTAGGATTCCAAAATTACCATTTCCCAAACACTCAAGAGGATGTTCAAGTTCTTTCCAGCTGCACCTCCCAAGGAAACTGCTCTCCTTCAGCCCCAAGGCCTGCAAAAAGTCTGAGTGACTTTATTTCTCTCCAAGCAGCTCTGTGCCAAATGCCATCCCCCATCAGAGGGGCTGCAAGGACCAGACAGGGAAAAGGAGGGGTGAGGAAACCATTTTAAACCATCCCTGCCATTTCCTGCCTCCCAGTTCACAGAAAACAAGACAGCAGGATGTCTTCAGTTACCAACAGCTCCCTTGGGAGCAGTAAAAATTAATCCAGCTTTTCCTATCCTGAAGGGAAATACAGACACAAATGGGGACCAAAGCCTCTGGGGGAAAAGGGGGTGCAACAACAATGGAGGGGCCAGGGAAGGCAGCTGGTAAGACCCCCTAATCCATATTCTGCTTAGCTCTGGCAGGGTAGTGGGAGTCCCAACCACAGATGCCTGTATCTCACTGGTTAAGTGAGGATAAGCCTGAGATGATAATTAATTTAACACAGATGAGAATCTGGAAAACGAATCCCCACTTTGCCAAACCCATCCCCAACACACTGTCAGGAGGGTTTCCTCACACATGGATGTTGATCAGCACTCACAGGGAAATGGGCTCACCAAGCCAGGACACCCTCAGCCCATCCCTGCGGGCAGGGCACAGCTTCCCCTTGGCATGGCCAGGAAATTTCCCAAGGTGCGCAAAGGGGCATCTCCCCCGCTCACACTCACCTGTTTGGCCTTTACGGCACGTTAGCATGGGGAACTTTACCCAGCTACAGCAGTGGATAAAGCATCCCTGTGCTCCAGACAGCCTGCTTGGGCAAGAAGTTAGAGCCCACCGGGCCCAGGTGTCGGGGTTGCAGGCTGCATGGCCCAGCACCAGTGCCAAAAGGTCCCTTGGGAGCCGAAGAGCAAGAACACGGCACAGGCATCCTGTTGGAAGCAGTGTTGGAAACTGCTGACAGTTTGTTTTTACGGCAGTCCCAGCATGAGAGATGAGGGGTTCCAGCCCCCACCCGCGGGAGGATCAGCCAGCAAAGGCAGGTTAATTACCTGGCTCTGCACATTCACACGTCTGTGGGATACACGTGCAGCGGTACCAAGTTATAACTTAGCCTCAAATCACTGCATAAGACTTTTTTTCTTTCACATTCTGGAACTCAAATTACCAGAGGCTAATTCTGCTCACGATTCTTTAATATTACTTTGAACTCTTCTACTATCTGAGCTGTGAAAACAGGAGGA
The DNA here is from genome assembly GCA_013398175.1 of Climacteris rufus. Classification (NCBI taxonomy): domain Eukaryota; kingdom Metazoa; phylum Chordata; class Aves; order Passeriformes; family Climacteridae; genus Climacteris; species Climacteris rufus. The sequence continues at coordinate 114,357 of VZRZ01003219.1, read as the reverse complement.
AGGAAATGCCTTTATTCTGTGCTCAAAATGTATGGACAAAGGGATCAGCTCCTCCGAGTGCTCTTTTAACTCTTTCAGGGGACCAAAGGTGGCCAAAGGCTGAATGTGGGACAATGCAGGCAATGAGCTGTGAGGAAGGGAGGGAATAAATAATTCCTATGTTTTAATAGCTGTGTAATTAGCACTGCTGCTCAACTTTAGGAAGACTTGATTTTTCACTGCTTTTTCCCATGAGCTGCAAATTCCCATTTGCCAGTGCATCACTGGGGAGCTGGGCAGGGATGCTCTGCATGATGCCATGTGGAGGGGGGGGACTTTGCTGAAAGGGGGAAGGGGCTGGAAGCTGCACCTCACCACAGACTCAGCCCTTTGCTTTGATAGCATTTTGGAAGCCAAATCCAAGCCTGTGCCCAAAGAAAAACCGAGGGTGAGCCCAGCAGAGCCAGTGGCTCAAGGAGGGAGCCCTGGGAGTGGGGCTTGACCCCATGCATTGCCAGGGAAACCTTGGAAGCGTCTCAACAGCCAGAAAGCTGGAGCCGGCCGGGAGTCAGGAGCACAACGGGGTGCAGGAGGGAATGGGGCAGATTATCTCCAGGCAGCCGTCTGGCAATGCCCACTCCCGGCAGCCCCGGCTCCCTGGCAGGATAATGGCACAGAGCAGAGCCGGGGCGTCCCTGTGCGGGGGTTGCACCTTCATCCTGCTGGGAGGGGCCCAGGCTGGTGGGAAGAAAAGGGGGAGGCTGCTTATCTGCAGGTTGGGGCCTGGTAGTGACCCTCACCCCAGCACTCCTGCACCTCCGGAGACTGTGGGTCAGGTCCCAAAATGCTTATGAAATTGCTTAACCATAAAGAGATCTCAAGTGTCTAATTTGTGAGGCTTTGAGGATTGTCTGCACTCATTCAGGATCCCCCAGGGAGACTTACTGGGGCCCCCCCAAAAAATTGAGGTCTGTGGCACGTTAGTGATGGAAGAAGAAGGGGAGAGCAGCAGGCAGTGAGCAGCTCCCTGCACCGGGGTACTCCTTCCCAGCAGGAACACCAAGCACAAAAGGCCAGAGATACCCGCAGGGATGCTGTCCCCACAGGCTGGCAGCACGAGGACGTGCCAGCCTGCCTCGGCTTGGCCCTGCTGCAGCCCCCTGAGCCCCGCCAAGGCTGGGGGTGCCAGGACCAGCCCCTCACTGCCTGGCAGCCCGCCGGGGAGGGGGCTGGCCGCCCGCCTGCCTGGCATCGTCCTTCCCTAGGTAACCTCCCCACCTATTAGTGGCACATTTGTTTCCCTTCGTTTCCTTAGAGCTGTCACGAGCCACACTGACTCTTTGTTCCCGGGGGCTGCAGAGAGGCCTCCCTTCCCCTTCCCCCTTCCCCCGGCTGGTGGGGGGGGTGTCTTGCAGCATACGGACCCCGCAGCTCCCCCCTCCCCCAGCTACAGGGGTAAACACGCTGCCCCTCCTCATTGGTATTCGGGGGGACACATCCCAGCCTGGCCCCCCCAGCCCTGCTCTGTCCCCAACAGAAGGGGCTTTGTCGGGGAGCGCAATGGGGTGCGGCACCCGGAGTCCGAAACGTGGGCATGGTGACAGCGGGGACACTTGGCCCTCACCCGGCAAGAGGAGGGGGATGCTGCTGGAGCGGGAGCTGGGACAAAATGTGGGATGTTGGGGAAGAGGAAGCAGGGAGGTTTGCTCCAGGAAAGCTGCTCTCTACTCTGACCTTGGCACCTTGCTCTTGGACTGCAAAGCTCTGTGCAGAACATCAGAACACACACGTCTGTGCAAAGAGCAAAGGGGCACGTGCCCAAGGAGCCAAAGCAACCCTGCTCCAGCACGGGAAGATGAAAACACAATGCTGTACCCACAGGCCCCTGCCCACGCAGCGTCTGCAGGCTCCTGGGCGCTCGCTGAGCTCACTGGCTGCAAAACCAGCACAAAAACTTGCCAGAGGCAGCGAACCTCAACCAAAGCCCCAAGAGGAGCCACCGTAGGATGGTGGGGAAGGGTGTCTGGCACAGCAGAGCCAGGGCACAGCCAGAGCCAGCCCACCACCACAACAGCATTTCCAGGGAGCCAACAGGCAGGCAGGCAGTGAAAATCCCCCACTAAATTGAAACCAGGGCTCAGACAAGTCCCCCCCCACTGGCAGGAAGCAGAGCCATGGCACACACATTCCCTAGAGAGCGTCCCCACCTGGCACCTGCACCTCCCACCTGGCACCAGCATGGCCTCCCACCGTGGGGGCACAGGACCGCTCCTTTATCCAGCAGTCACCAAGCACACGGTTTTTTCTCCATCTCTGCCTTCCCTCTCCGGGGGTTTTCCTGGTGCAGCCCGAAGAGGAACGGTCACTAGTACAGTCTCGCAAGCAACACCTCCCACGCACAGCCAGCCCCATCCGAGCGGGGCCTGTTTTGTTATTCCTTTCTCTGACAGCTCCTTTTTCACTTGTCACCCTGTTTTGCTACTACTCAGCTCACAGCTTCCTCCTGCGTGGTTGTGATCCTCTCCTTCTTGAAGGATGCCATTTGCATTTTCTCAAGTTATTTAGCAACCCTCCATTTTTCTCTGCCTGCTTTTCTAAAGCAATTAGGGCTGGGTTTAGCCAAATGCAGGGGTGGTGTGAGGAACCTGCCCCAGAGCTCACCATAACATCATCTCTCCTACCCAGGCAGCACACCCAGGTGTGGTGATCTCTAGCACTCAGCTCAAAATTCCATCATCACCCAGATCTTTAAACGCTCCTGGGTCCAGGGTGAGTCTGGACCAGCCCCTGGTTCCTGTCAGCTCCCCACACAGAAGCAGTTGTAGAGCATCGCTATTCCTCTGCAGGCTCTGGCTGCGGAAGAGTCTTCCAGGAGCGTGACAATCGCCCCAGCTCCTACAACATTTCACATGTCCCCGGCTCAGAAAGTCACCAGCCCTGATTGAGATGTTAATGCTGTTTCCAGGGAGCCCCTGCCCTTACAGACTGAGAGCAGCACTGCAGCCCTTCCCCCTGAGCCTGGCTGCCAGCTGAGACGTGGCACCATCTCCTCCACCATTTCTGCTGGCATGTGTCCGACAGAAACTGACAGTCTGTGGCCCATGTCCTAAATCTCCCTCCTTCTGAAGACAGGACTTTTTTCTCCCTACTTTCTGCTCACCCTCTCTCAGCTCCTGCTCAGCCTGAGCAAGGAGCAGCTGCTGCGGCTTTTGGTGAGGGAAACTGCTGGGCAGCCGCTCTCACGGGGATGCATCCATTCGGGATTGTGGCTCCCCTGCAGGAGCAACTCCCCAGATCTCCTCGCAGCCAAGCACCCACTGCTCCTCTCCTCCCTCGCATCAGCTCGGCTTCCCTTGGAGAAAACCATTTATTTATAGCCATCCTGGCTGCCTTTAGCACATTTCGACAGCCCACGACTTTGCCTCCCTGATGATGTGTCCACAGCATCTCTGTCCTCAACCTGCTGCTACAGCCATCCCAGACTCCTCTCTCCTCCTTGCATCCCCCACCCAGAAACAGCTTCAGGAGGAGATTTAAGGGGAGGTGGACAGAGAAGGGAGAGAATGCTACAAAGCTCCTCTCCCATCCTTCTCTCATCTTTCCCAAGGGAGCAGAGAGAAACTCTGCCTGCTTTTTCTGTTGGGAGACATAAGGAAAAAACAACTCCTGCCAAGGAGAGCTGCTCAAGAAAGGTCTACCAGCACCCCCTTGGCTGCTGGTGTGCTGCAGGGCTGCACTGGAGTACTGGTGCTGAGCCAAGATGTGTACGGCTGCAGCGCACTGGAGACCAGTGCTGGGCACTGCAATAACAGAGGTCACCTTCTTGCCTGAATAATCCTCAATGGAAGGAAAGATCCATCTTTTATCAGCTCTCCACCTCGCAGGAGATGTGCTCTTCCCCAGTGAGCTGCTGGGGGACCCTGGCTTCCCCCCACCAGCCTAGGATGCTTTGTTCTTCCGTCCAATGCTGACAGTTTAATTAAACGCAGTTTGAGAATGGGTCACTGGGGTCAGGCGCTCTCCAGCAAAACCTCAGATCAGCACCTTTTCCAGCCACCAGGACTGCTTAATGAGTTATCTGCTCCTTGCGGGGGACATAAATAAGGGAGGCCATGTGGGGAGTCCCCCTGCCTCGGCCCTGGCACAGCCCCCCCACACTATCTCAGATCGACATGGGCTGTGGGCAGGCGTCAGCTCAATGTTCCCAAATTCCAAGGGGAAAACATTCCTCTCCAGGCGTCTCACCTCCCCCATACCCTCATTTGAGGTTTGCTTTCCGTTGGCCCTTTCCTGCCATTCCACAGTTTATTTAAGCCCCCACGGATCAGGTTTAACTCCAACCCCTTCCATTATCCCGATGCACAAACGCTCTTTACAGCCAAGTTCCGAGTAACTAATTGTAGCTCGAGCCGGGCTGGGAGGCCACAAAGTACCACCAACGTGGATTAGGCTCTGACACTCAGGAGGTGGACAAAGAACTCTCCATCCTGACCTGAACCTGAGGGCCACCTCTTGTGCTCCTGAAAAATTTTCATCAGATTCAAGGTACAGTGGGAAACTGCTCTATGGTTATCACATACCCCTAATTCAACAGATTTGCCTGCATCTTCTGTGTTACTGATGCACTGCAAAAGATGCATCAAGACTGTCTAGAAAAGGCTGGAGCACCCAGGCCAGCACCCAAGTACCCATTTAAGCAACCCCCACAGGTTCCTGTGTCCACTTCTGGCTTTCTGGTTCAGCTGCCACCTGACAGCCTAATTCTCGACTAAACAGATCTCAGCCCGATTCATTCCATCAGTTTTGCTAATCCAAGACCTCCCAATACAATGGTTTGAGGACATGAGGACCTAGCAGGCACTCCAGGAACTTGAGAAGCATGACATGGTGGCTGCACTAGGCAGTTGCAGGGGAACCCTGTTTGCTGGAAGTGGTCTGGAGACCAGGGTTTGCAGGAAAATCGTGCTGGTAAGAGCCTTCTCTTCCTGGACCAGAACCGGTCCAAGCCTGCTCCTGGGCAGGGAGGGGGTCCTGAGCAGTGGGGCCACCCCAGATCCATTTCAGCAGTTAAATAAGTGCAAACCCCAGTGGGAAGGCTCAGATTTCTTCAAGGAGTGCTGATTTCAATTTAGCTTAAACCTGTTCCCCACTGACTCATATCCCTGTAGCCTGACCCGGGCTTGCAGCAATTTAAGAGTGTCCTTATGACCTCCTGCACTGGCTGGACTAGCACTGGTCCAGATCCACTTCCTGCTAAGCCAGTATGGGTGTCTAGACAAGCCACCCCCGGCATCCCCTGCCCCACCAGCCCCCCAAAACATCCTTGAGCACCTCACCAACAGGCAGCCTCGAGAAGAGGGAGCAGCAGGTCCTCTGGCACATAGGGCTCTGCTGCACAAATGCAGAACTCAAGGCTCTGCCAGGACACTGGCTCCTGACGTGCTTCCTGGGCAGACCCCAGTGCTGCACCTCTACCCTCACTAATGTGTGTAGGGCAACGTGCTGCAGAGGAGGGTGGCTAGTGGCGCAATGTGTCCCCTGTCCCCAGTCCCATAGCTCATGGCAGGGACCCTCTGCTCCAAGCATCAAAGTGCATCAAGGCTCTCCAAGACGTGGCACCAGATACAGTCAAGGAGCTGCAAAATATGAGCCCATGCACACAGTGCCAGAGCGAACAAGAAAAGCTCCAGGTGCTGGTGTCTGGGCAGAGTTTGCCATGGCAGAGATGGACAGAAAACAGCTTCAAGATGGGGTAGGAGGGAATAGATTTGAATAGCACATCACAGAAAGCAGTGAAGCAACAGGAAGAGGCTGCAATGCACCTGAACATGAGGTGGCTCAAGGAGCATCTTGCACAGCCCTCTTCAACCCACGATGGTATGTACAGCCCCATGCACACCACAGCACAGCCCTGGCTCCATATGAGCCTGGGGGCTGTGCAGGGGCACACTGTGTGTGGGAGACACACATGCTGCCCTTCTGCAGTCCCCGATGAACTGTTAGGGTTTGCTTTGTTGAATGGTTTGCTGGTGTTAAAATCTAGAGAAGATTAAAAGGGAAACATAATGTTTGTAAAATAACTCTCCTGCCCGTGTTTCTGTTATGTAATGGGTGGCTGGAGGAGGATGGGCCCTTGCTGGCGCCACGATATGGCACAGCTGAGCTCAACAAATGCCATTTGATAATTAATTGAACGCCTGTGCTATCAGCTGCCATTACCTAGGCCCATCTTTGGCACCTGTCCACCACTTCACACATCCCATGCTGGCAACCCACACGGCGTTTTAACCCTTACACGCCGCAGGCTGGACTCTGGGACTGACTCCCTGGCACTGTCGGAAGAAAACGGCTCAGCCACAGCCTGCCTGCATGGGCAGGGTTGCCTGGCCCCCAGATGGCCACACCTGTCCTGGGAATGTCTCAGCCCATTTTGTTATTTCATCCATTCCTACCCTGCCCCAGCAGGGACCTGGCATCCTCATCTCACAGCTGATAAATGGAGATACAAGATGCAGCAAGCAGAAAGCTCGTGTTCCATCTGCAACCACCCCAATCCTATGCACTGCAAATCAGCCACAGGGTGTAAGCTGCTTCTCTGAGTGATGGAGAGTACCCAGCCCCAGTCTGGCACGCACCCTCTCCTCCTCACAGCCCCCTTCCCAATGTACATGTTGCCTGACATAGCTGAGAGCCTGTAAACACTTTGTTTGAACAATGCTGGCACTGCTGAAAGCACCATTGCCCGAGCAAAACAGCCCCAGGCAAGGGAAAGCCAATATGGAAAAGAGAATATTTATCAAAACCCCAGCAGCCCTCCCCAGGCAGCCTGCTGCTGCGCAGAGGGAGGAGGAGCAGAGAGGTCTGTGGAGCTGGGGCTTGCACGACAAGGGACATTCCCTGGGGTAGTCTCCGCAGGTGCAGTAGAACAGGCAGAGATGGAGACAGGTAGAGCAGCGTGGGGAGGGAGCAGCAGGCATGAGGGGCTGGATCTGCGCCAAGCAGAGCTTCCCCCTCCTTCTCCAGACACCCACAGAAAGGCAGCTCTTGAGCAGCACCGTGGGGGGTCTCTGTGCCCTGTGAAGGTTTTTGGGCAGAATGTGACCCCCTTAGGGACATCCTCTTTCACCCTCCCTTCATGACAACCTGGGCTAGTGTGTAAAGTCACCCTGCTCCAGAGCCTGTGATGCACACCCATGGAGGAGTCTGAGGGGCTCACAGCACCTCTGCACCTGACACTGTGCAGCCACAGCCCAGCTCTGCAATGCCAGACCCAGCCCTAACTGCCAGCACCTGATCCCACATCCCCATGCATGACAAGGACATCTTTAACAGCACCAGGCTCAGGTCTCCTGCAAGTCACAGCCCATTTCCTGCTGTGCTGCATGCTCAGTTCACACCGACACAGGGTGCATTCCCCTGCCTCGTGCCAAGTCTTCGCGGGGACAAGATACCAGTAACCACCCGCACAACCCCCAGGTGCAGCACCCTCCTGGGACATCAGTGCCCCTCCAAACCCCATGAGAGTCCCCCAGGTGAGCCCACAGCGCCGCTGGACAGGGGAGCCCCGCAGGCACAGAGGGCACTTACAGCCGTGACAGTGCCTGGTTGTTCTGGAAGAGAAGCTCGGGCAGGGTGTGCAGCTGGTTGCGGTTCAGCCGTCTGCAGGGAAAGAAGAAAGGGTCAGTGTTTGGGGGGGCACAGCAATGACACCCCCTGCAACCCAGCTGGATGTGTCAGGCACAGCTGGATGCTTTGGCTCGCTCAGAGGCGCCAATCGAGCAGAGCATCCCACCTGGCAAGGACATCCCCATCCTGCTCACCACAGTCCCAGGTGGGGATAACAAACGGGGCATTAATAGACTCCCTCACAATGTTGTAATTACATGCAGAGAGGACTCCAAGCTGTTAACTGCTGACTGCTGCTTAACTGCGCTCTTAACCTGCTGCTCGCTCAGCTCCTCATATTTGCTCGAGCAGCTTGGGATTTTTAAACTGCTGAGCTATTTTACTGAGTACTGGACCAGAACCTACAGCTCCCTCGCTAACACACGCGACAGAGCTGATACAGCAAAAGTCATTTGTGTTAACCTGCTCCTCACCTCAAAAGCATCAGAAAGGACTCTGAGATCTATAGAAACGGAAATAGGTTTGCTTCCCACGCTGTAAAATACCACTGCCACGCAGAAGAGAAGCTGTTTGAAGTCAGGCAGCACCGATATGTTAGGGTTTAAGGAAAAAAGGAAAGGATGCTCTCTGCTACTAAATCCGGCAGCACCTCACCAACCCCCTCCATGATCAGGCACTCACAGCCGCTCAAGCTCCTTCATGTCATCGAATGCCCCACGCTCCACGGTGCTGATCTGGTTCTCCATCAGCTGCCTGCAGAGAGAAGGGGTCAGCTTTCTGGAAAGGTGGTCCCCAGTGTATCCATTGCTTCTCTTGACCCATGGCCACCTCACTCCCACTATTCCTTCAACACAAACCAGTCTCTTTCTTCCCACTCTCTCCCAGCTGGAAGTCCACCATGCTCAACCCAACACAATACTCTCCAGCCCTGCTGGCTGCTGCCCCCAGAAAGAGGCTGACCACCACTAGCAGCCTCAGGAGGGGCCACAAACCATGCACAATGTCCACCAAGGTGGGGGCAGCCAGCCCTCATCAGGAACTCACAGGACACGGAGCTGCTTCAGCCCAGCAAAGTCATTCTTGTTGATCCGCGTTATGTTGTTGCCATTGAGCTCCCTGCAGAGAGAAGAGGTAGAAATTAGAAAGGAAGCACTCAGGACATGGCCAGGCACTGGGCCTTCCCAGTACCTCCCCAAAAAGGGCAGGCAGGGCACAAAGGACAGCAGTGGCTGGTACAATTCTGTGGCACCTCCCCAGTAACGTCAGGGCTGGCCCCTGGTTCCAGAGGGGAGCCTCATCCTCAACCAGCAGTGCTCAGCACACAGAAGTCTGGCTGGCCAGGAGTGTGTAAACATCTTTCATGGATCATAAGGCAACAAGAGCACAGGGTGTCCAGCTCCCCTCTGTTCCCATGCTGGATGCCCCCCTTGAGATGCATGTCACCCCTCTCTGCAAATGCAGCAAACACCTGGTAGGGTCATCCCAAACACAGAGCACTGCTTAGAGAAGGCAGGTGTTACCAGAAAACAATGTCCCCCAGAACAGCAGGATCCCTCCAAATACCCAGCTGCAAGACACCTACATGCATCCCAACCGGTTCAGTGCACAGCCATCTCACACCTTCTACCTGGAGAATAAGCCACACTTCAAGTTTCACCTTCCATGAGATGCTTGCACAGGACAAGCTGGTTTGTGTCATCACTCTCTCATTCAAAAGCCCTGGGTGAGTGCAGGGACAGGCAATCCAGCCAGAAGGGAGATGCTGCCCCTCTTTGCTCATCCTGCTGGTGGAAATAAGGGGTGCCTACATCCACCCCATTGCCCCTGTCCTTCCTGGGCTCTACTGAGCACCAGGACAGCGTGTGCCCCACTGCTGGACACACACTGGCAAGGCCTCTGCTCTCAGCCTGCTGGCTGCACCTTCCCCAGCTCTCCAGCATGCTCCTGCTCAGATTATCCAGCTTTAAAATACCTCAAGCTGGGAGCTGCAGAGATTTGCACCTCACGGTCAGCTTTGCAGTGCCTTTCCACATTATGGGGTGTGATTACTGCAGGAAAAGCAGGATCAACAGCCCTGGGACCCACAGTCTGCAGAGCCAGGCATCCCTCTGCAGCCCCCCATTGCAAGAGATCTCCTTTGGCATCTTGAAGCATGGCAGTGTTTGCTCCTTGCCATGAGGCCAACTCGCCCGAGGCATGTCCTGGGGATGGAGGATGCTCATGTATGGCCTGGGAAGGGCTCCCATGCTGGAGACAAACTGCCTGACTGGACACACAGAAATCAAGAGGCAAACAAATAAACTGCAGGAGGGGACAGCAGTCAAGGGAAGGATGAGCTGCTGGAGCCAGGGAGGGGGACATCGGAGCAGGTTGGGGTGCTTGGGCAGGAGCCCGGCTCTCTAACTTCCTGAGGCCTGACAGTGGGAGCGGGCAGCAGGAATGCCCCATGTCGCAGGGCCGGCTGAACGCACAGTCCGTCATTCCCATCCAGAGTCAAAGCCTCCCTCCAGCGGGCTCTGCAGCCGTGCGAGGGGCCAAGGTCAGCGGCGGGCCGGCCTCGGGGCCGCTGAGCAGCGTGTAGGGCCACCGGGTACAGCCAGCGCAGCCGCGCACCCCGGGGTGCTCTCATTGTCCTGCTGAAACGGCTGATAATGGCTAATGAGTTCCAGCTCGCCATTATAGCCTCGTAATTACACCGCTATTCAGCGCCGAGATTGCCGGGCTCCTGCCATTATCCAGCCGTGTGTGCCTGTGTTGGGAAGGAGGTTGGGAGAGCACGTTACTAGGACACAGATGAATGCGAGCGGGAATGAATAGAGGTTCCTCAGCCCCAGTGATTAAACTGAAACCCACACTCGGGCTCTGCAGCCCCGCCACTCCCCCGGCTCCCGGTACGGCCAGCACGCCGGGAGCACCGCAGGCTCCGGGGATGGGGCTCCAAAAAGTAAAGCGATGCCCTTCCCATTCGGAGCAAAAGCCACGGCCAGCCAGGCTGTAAACCCCAGGCACAAGACACTGCGGTGTGTCCCACGTTTTAGGGACGTTTGTCACCACAGGAGAGGTGGCTCGGTATGTGCAGATGTGCGCCCATTTCCGCAGCTCTGGAGTGCGCTAAGGGCAGGGAGAAAACCCAGCTTCAGCAGTGGTTTTCTCCAAATGTCCTGAAGGTTCCTTGGCAAAGAAGACTGGCTGGAAGCTCCCCAGGGCCATGCTGGAGGCCAAGCAGGAGGGAATGGCACCCATACGAGCCCCTGGTGAGGGAGGGTTCCCATGTCACGTTCCTTTAAACATGCCTGACATTACTCTGGCTACAATGTGTAACTGGAAATTGAGAAATCTCCAGTATTGAAGAGACAGAGCAGAGAGGCTTGATTGAAAACTGCCCAACCTGAAAGGCAGGACTTACACCTCGGCCTGCAAAGCCCAAAGTGGTGCTCCCCTCAGAGCATCACCATCCCACAGTGTTAGCCAGGGGCAGAGCACAGGCAAAGCAGCATGGAAACATGCAGAAACACCACAGAGCCACGGACTCGACATGGCCAGTCCCTCCATATGTCAAAACAAGGCTCTGCTCTCTCTCCCAGGCATTTTCTGGGAGTGTGCAGCCCAAGGACTGTGCAGCCCAAGGACTGCAGCACCAGAAGGCACAGACAGAACCAGCCACCCTGCTGCCCACCCCAGCCTCTGCTCCCTGAATGCTTGCTGAGCATCCTCAGGGTACTTCAGCACTGGGGCTGGTGGCAATCTCCAAGTGGGGCTGTGTCCCAGTGCCCCTTGACAGAGTTTCTCCCTCAGGACAGGCCCTGTGTGCTCGCTGACAACTGCTCCCAGCATCCCTCCATCCCTTTGTTCAGGTAAATGATGGTCTTTGCAACCAAGACGGGAACGAACAGCAGGTAAAGCTTATTTGTAAGGATGCCGAGGCAACACTGCCATTTAACTTCGTGACATTTTTCCCCTTCTGAGCCCCCTTCAGTTCCTCACGGAGATAAATTACAGCCTGCAGTGCTCAGAAAGCCGGATCCCTGCTGCTCAGCTGCTCACCCACTGCCTCTATGCCCTTTCCTAGTGAAGCGAAACACCCTGCCCTGCCCTACACAGCAGAGCTTCAATGAGGACTGATGTGTCTGGGGAACTGCCCAGTGGATTGGTTGTTTTTCTGGACTGTGACTTGAAAGCAGAGACACAGGACCTGCTCTTTTCACATTAATTCAAAGGATTTAACACCAGAAAGCATCCTCAAGTTCATTCAGGCTGCTGCCTTCTGCCCCCCAGCACCCCAAGTCTTACACTGCTGCTGGAAAAGCAACAAATTTCATTTGCAACCTTCAAGTTTCCGAAACCCCCCTCCCGTTTCTCCCTGGAAAGAGGAAAGTCATTAAAACAATCAGTTCCTTTGCTACATTGCTTGTGGATCATCCCACTCCCAGATGGGATGTCTGTGCTGCAGCAGGGTTCGTTAGACTGGATTTGCATAGTCTGGGTTTATATTTGGTTTCTAGCTTTGGATGGCTTATCCATTCCCAGGGGGTCTGATGTGTCTTTTCCCTTTGCAGGGTTTGGAGCTACGCTAACTCAGTAACAACCTCAGAGAGCACAAATGCTGAGAGTTAATTTATTAAATACAGCCAACATGAGTGATATTTCCCTGGGCACTGATTTATCAGGAGCAGGAAGGAGCAGACAGCGCAATCCCACTATCCCTACTCTGCTGCAAAGCATCAGCTATTCGGCACACATGTGACTCCGGTCCTTGTGGCTCAGCTCTGCTCTGCTCCCCTGCTGAGGCAGAAATCCAACTGCTGTGCTCCCTGGAATCCTGCTTTTCACAATGCAGAGGAGAAAGTCTGTGAGATGAACTCCTGCCTTTGCACCCACCAGCAGCAAAACATGCCCCAGCCCTGTCAGTGCCAGCACAGAGCAGGTGCCCACTGCTCCGGGCAGTGACTGCAGGAGCTGGTGGAGAAGGATCCGTGCTCCTGCTCCAAGGGCCACCTCTGCCCTGGTGCCCGATGAGGCTGGCACTTGTATTGTCCAAGTGATGTGTCCCTCCCTCCATGGTCCTCACCACTCTGCCAGTGCTGCCCTTGGAACAGGAGAGCACCGGCCCCCAAGGGCACAGCTCCCCTCCCAGCAGCTCCACAGCCCTCATCCCGGAGCCCTGACCCCAGCTGGAGGCAGCAGTGCCAGATAATAATCAGACAAGCAGAGAAATGAAGGCTGGAAGGTCATGCACCCCACAGCAGTACCTCTGGCACCCTCCATCAATCCAGGCAGATACATGCACTGCTCCTTCAGGGACAGGAACTGACACTCCCCTCTGCCCTATTCCAGCATGTCACTGCTCCTGCCTCAAAGACCATATCCAAAACTCTGGCCTGAACCCCTCTCACAGATGAAGTCCACCTCTGCCTGCCCAGGTCACCATGGTGCAGAGACCAGGCTGCTCCCTTGCCCATGCAAGCCCCACTCCCAGCCCTGTTCCCCCAGCAATCCCCCAGCCCCAGGGGCACAGCTCTCCTTGGGGGCCTCTCTGCCTTGCAGGGGCAGGACCCACTCTGTTCGTGCTCCCATTCCACATCTGTGCTGTTGGTGATACCCTCCCACCAAACACTTTCCTCGAGTCCCCAGGCAACACTCTCCTTTCTGTCAGCCCATTCTTCCTGCTCACCAAGCCTGCTTTGAAATCTCAGCCCCTTCTCCCGCCCTCTTGCATCTCTCCCAGCCTGGTGGCATCTGCAACTGTCACAAGCAGTTCGTGTCCCATCACACAGACTGCTAATGGAGACATGGATGGGGCTCAGACTCCAGACTGACCCCTGTGCTCAGCACTGGAGGACAGAGCAGCTGCAACCTTTCATCCTACACTTTTATTCCATTTTTCAAGCCTTCTCAAGATTTCACCCGGCTGCTTGGATGTAACTGAGCCCCAGCACAGGCTCACTGAGCTGCTTAAGCAATGAAAGGCAGAGCAGAGCCCTTCCCAGTCCTGGGAGACGATCCCCTCCAGTGACAGCACCACATTCCCTAGCTCCCTGCAGCCCATATGGGCATGTTTGGGTGCTAACTCCATCCCCTCCAAGGTACCAGGGGGTTACAGGGTGCTGCTGCCTGCTGCTCAGGAAGGGGCAATGGTCATGCACACACAGCTGCACAAGGGGCTCAGCAATGTCTCCTCCTTTTCCATCCCATTCCTGTTCTGACCAGACCCCTCAAGAAGAGCCAAGATACCCAAGAGATACATCCAAGTCCCTTTAGGGGTGTTGTACACCCCAGAGTGAACGCCTTGCCAGCACCACCCCTCCCAGCTGCCTGCAGGGTGATGTGCCCAACAAGCAGAGCCCCAAGAGCAGCTGTGTGCTCTTTGGGCTCATCTCAGAATCACTGCCCTCAGCCAAAGGGGAACCCAGCCTCAAGCACAGCATCAGCCCCCAGAGCACAGGAGGCTCTCTAAGCTTTTATGAGGTACTACAGCAGGTTAGCATCACGACAGATCTTTAAGCATTGCAAACAGCATAGATCATGCAAGTAACAGTGAGGATCCAGAAGGCTTTCTGTTCTCTAACTTCTCTCTGGGGTTTTCATGCCACAGCCATTAGCAGCTCACAGTCAGGGAATGCTTTACGCTCACACAGCATCGTGGTGTATCACCTCCAGGTTAAAAATAAATAAATAACCTCCCTGAAGCCCGACGGGATAGAGAAAAGGCAGCAGGTCGTTTCTGTTTCACAAATATGGAAACTGAGACAGCCAAGAGAAAAGACTTTCCCGGATACCCACAAAATTTGGCTTTTTACGCTGTTCTGAGTAGCCTGGTGAGGAGCTATTCTGTAGCTCTTCTGTTTCCCAGGGCAAGGGAGGCTGCCCAGCCCTCAGGCTTCATCCTGCCACTCATCAGATTGACTTCAAAACCACTCTGCATCTTCCTCAGCAAAACCCCTTTGCTCATCCCTCCTGGAGCTGCTCACAGCAAGGATGTGAGGGCAAATGCACCTGAACTGCTCAGTTATAGGTGCCTGCTCAACCCCAGACCAGCTGGGTCTCCTGGAGCATCCCATTCTGAATGTAGGGCTTCCCCCTACCAAGAAATATCCAGTGCTCGGAGCTTGCATCTCGCCCACTCTTGGTGCCCAGGGCTGCTCCTTGGCTGCATCGCTTGAAAAATTAATCTTCCCTTTTTCTGATCTTCCTCCTCTAGCAGCCTCTCTGCCCCATAGGACACTTGCCTCTGCTATTTTGAGCAGCAAGTGCATCCAAAATGCATGCCAGGGAAGCAGTCAGTCAGCACAGGCTCAGAGCCTGAATGTGGCAGGGAGGTCTGAGATGATTCCTGAGGGGACAGCCTTGAACCAGCCCTGCACCAACACCATGGAGAGGTTCCCTCCATCCCACCTCATTCCCTTCTCACTTCCAGCAGTGCTGCAACCCTAAGGACCCAGCTGCAAACCGTCCTTCTCACTGCTCACATTGCTAATTGCAGCCTGGTGCTGTACAGCAGCAAAACCTCTGCTCCCCTCGCCGCTCCTGCCACTGCAGCCATCCCTGGCTGTCCCTTGAGTGGGGACAGGGGCCAGCTGCCAGAGCTGGCCTTGGAGCTACTCACACTGGAAGCCTGCCAGGGAGCAGTGATCTGGGCCTGACATCCCCTGGGATGAGGCCATTTGCTAACACACAACTGTGTTTTTTACTGCTTTCCAGCAAAACACGCACAGAAACATCTTGCCTCTCAGGTTTTATGAAAGGTTATTTCAGTAGCAATAAAGAGGATGTGTTCGTGGTGCTAAATACCTCTGGAGTGGGCAGGGAACCATGAAGGACTCGGAAACAAGACAAAGACAGGCTCCCTTGGTTGCCCACATGCACATGTCCTGCTTGCCTGCACCAGGTTCCCCAGGAGAAAATTGGAGCAAGGATACAGGAAAAGCCCCTCTCAGTGTGAGATCATGGGTTTGTACACCTTTCCCTGGACAGCACACCCTTTCCTTGCCCACATCCCCTCTGTTCCCCTGGGCTGCAGGTTGTGCTGCCCTGAGGGGGTCTCTTGCACATCCTTTGCCTGCATCCTGTGCCTTTTATAGCTGCCTCGCTCTTCTGCTGGCTGGAGTTTGGATGGGAAACAATGAAGTGAGGGAGAATGAAACTCAAATGCACGTCCTGTAACGAGTCTGTTTCTGTAACTAGACTGCTTTTGTGTGTGCTGCCCTGCACCAGCACTGCTGCCACCATGCCCCACTCATCCGTGGGCTGCAGGCTCTGGGGACAGCAGCAACAGCGTTGGAAGGTGCACATGAGAGACCCACAATTAAAGCTGGAAACAATTCCCCTTCCTTGCTCTCACCTCAGCAGCAAAGAATTGCTGTTAGCACAATGCATCACTCTGGAGCACCAAAGTGGCAGCACATTTAAGGCAAAAATATCTGTTTTAAAGGATGCAATAAAACAGAGACAGGGAAGGGTTTATAGGGAAGCAATTGCTGTGTGGAGTGAGAAGTGGTCACCAGAGGCCAATCTGCCCGGCTTTATTGCCTGTTCCTGGTGACTTTTCCCAACCAGGGGACAATAGATCCTCCGCTATCAGCCTCGACTTCAGTCAATACAAACACGACATAGTTTTTTAAACTAATATTTTTCCAGCATGCAATTCCATAGAGAGTGAGAACGCAGCGTTACCATGGCGATATATAGACAGCATCTGCCTTGGACGTAGCTGAAGAGAGAAATTGGAATAGAATTGCAAATTTCCTCTGTCCAGGAAGGCTCCCAAGGAAGCCACTGCAGAGGGCTGATCAGGCTACCTTCCCCAGCCAGCCTACATCCTGCCAGTGCCCAGCACTGGCTCTCCCCAGAGCTGAGGGCTGCAGGGCCAGGCAAGCACTGCTCTGGGCTGGATAAAGATCCTGTGTCCTGCCCCAGAGCTCTGCACAGCCTATGCAGACCCTTTGCAATCAGACTGCTCACTGAGAACTTGCCAGGGCACTTCAGGGAAGGGAGAGGTTCACTTCCTCAAGGTCCTTCCTGAGAATGAGCATTTCCCAAAGCCCCTGAAAGGAGAAGCAGCCCAACAACTGGTGTGGAATGCAAGAGTGCTGCTGCGATACACCACCTGGCTGCTGCAAGGTATTTTTATTAACTGGCGAGAGGTAGATGCAGGTGAATGGATTAAACATGCTCTGTACAAGAGCTTCCTGCTGGAATTTTGGCAGGGGATGGTTGGGCAGTGCACAAGTGTGCTTCAGGTGCATTGTGCTTCCGCACCCAAAGGCTGTGGCTCAGCACCCCTTCCCTCCACCGATGCAGGCAGAGGAGTGGGAGCTGGCTGCAGACTGGATGGGGCCCATTTCAGCACAGGCAAACCCCAAACTTTGGGAACAGGCAAACAGAAGCCCCACGAAAGGCTGAGTCCAGGGACCCTGGAAGGGAACAGCCAGAGCCAAGGGGGGTGTGGTGATGGGGACCCCCAAACCCAGCTCTGCTGCCTCCCACCTAGGGGGACGGACACTGCACAGCCCACAGTGAGATGGGGATGCTCAGCTCATAGGAGAGGAGGCAAAATGGACAAGTGGGGCAATTCTCAGCTATCAGTCAAAAACTCCAATAGCAAGAGTGTGTGGAGCACCATCACAGGCAGTTCATCCCCTTCAAGCAAAGAGCTGGGCTGGAAGCTGCCATTTGACAGTGGCAAATTTGCACTGATCCTGCGGGCATGGGGAGAGTGATCCACCTCCCCAACAGGGCACTCTCTTCAGAGACACTTTCAAGGGAAGAAAGAAAGAAAAGCAAGCAAATGGGGAAGGGAACTGTGACCTTCTCCCACAACTCTTCTCTGGTGGCTGAAGCCTGAGGGACTCGTGGGAGCAGATAACACTGTAGTGCTGGAGGATTATCACCCCATCCTGCCTACAAAGCCTTCAGACCTCTGTTGTGCTTGCCAGAGGTGTAGGCAGGAGCACAGGCATCTGTACAAAGTGCCCAGAGACTTTGCTGCTTCCCGCCTTGCTCAGCCCTGATCCAGTCGAGGGAGGGGGTGCACAAACCCCATTTGTGTTGGGTTGCAGACTAACAGGTGCTTAGGGAACAACGTGCTGTGCCCTGGTATGAGGGAAGAGGGGTCCTCTGTACCCCCACATGCAACCATCACTCATGATCCATCCTAGACATGTCTGCAGCCCTTACCCTCTCCCAACAGCATAGCACTCACCAGGCAGATATCACAGGGCAAACCCTGAAGCAGAAGATGAGACAATTTTCCCCCTGCCCATGATTCTCCAAAGTTGCAGTGACCCTGCAAGGCAAATAATTCCCTCTTCTTCAAAGGAAAAGAGTGTATTTCAAAGGCAGTGGAGCTCAAACCTCTCCACAGCACGCTGCTGACTGACTCCCCACAATGGCAGTGCCAGCAGGAATGACTGCAGCAGCAGCGCTGCCCTGTCCAGGGGTCTGACCCATGCCACCATGGGGCTCTGCCAGGTGGGAGGCTGGAGAAAGCCTGGAGCCTCCACACACCACACTGGCATGCAACAGGCAAGAAACACAACAGCAGGGACATCACTGCTCACCAGCATTGTGGGATGCATGGTGAGGTTGGAGTCACTCATGCTGTGCATCTCAGGGCTTGGGAAAAGAGGCAGGTAGTGCAGGGCACTGGTAAGAGTGAGACGACTTCCCAGAGAGCTGGCCCTTGGAGAGAGCAAGTCCCAAGCACAGACCCTGCTGCAGGCTGCAGCTGCTAGCTGACCTCGCTCCATCAGTGAGAAGCCGGAGACTGCAAGGCTGCGGCTTCTTTACAGGGAACTGAAACTCACTTACGAGCTGTTACAGCAGGATTTCACTGCTCAGAGTTAGACCTGCTGTGCACAGACACCCTCGAGCACCTGCAAGGGTGTGCAAAACAGCGGGAAGTAGTTATCCAGCAGACAACACCCACGAGAGAGCAGCATGTCTAGCTCAGCCCAGCCAGAAGATCCGGCACCGCCAGCTGCATTAAAATACAGAAAACCCAATGCTGCTGAACAGCGGCGGACATGGAGGACCAGGTCTGTGGAGGCAGAACAGGAGACAGCAAGCAGGATCTGCTGCCAGAGGGGGAGAAATGCCCTGCCAGGGCAGGAGTGAGACACCCACCAAGGGCATCTTCCATCAGCCACCCCAGCATTGCTTCATTTGAGCAGTGCAGAGCCCCTGCCCAGCAGGCAGAGGTGGGGACTCGATGCTGACCTCCCCCAGCACCCTGCACCCGGGTGCCTGGAGAGCTGATGCCAAGAACCCCATTAAGCTCCCCGAGAGGCAGAAAGGGCTAGTGCAGGCTATGCACAAACCTTCCTTCTGCCCTGGGCACAGAGGAAAGGGGGATCCTGTCTCAGACCTCACACACTGAGTCTATGGGATGGTAACTCACAGCAGCCTGGTTGCTGTGCCGGGTAATAATCATTTGTATGAGGATAATTATGGTGGGAGAAAAAAAAACTCCTCTAAAGTGGTATCCTGCAGAGCTCTTGATGCTGCATGCTGGGTGCAACCCTAGCAGCTGCCAGGCTGCCTGCAGTCCCTGCATGCAGTCCCTGCCTGCGGGGTCTCTGCCCAGCTGCAGGCAAAGGGCACATTCACACTCCAGGAGCTGTAAACAGCACATCACAGGGTCAGGAGCCCCGTGCGTGGCTGTCCTAGAACACATCCTGCAGCTCTGCTGTCCAAGGAGGCAGCAGCTCAACACCTCCCTGCACTGCAAGGGGGATGTGGGAGCAGCCTGGCCCCAGGGCCAGGGCCAGACAGTTACTGTGCCACTATGCTCCACTGCAGCCCCTGCGATGGGGCACTTGCTGCTACTTAGCAGAGAGGATAGGCTGGGAACATCCTTGGTCTCCTGATGGGACTGGGGAACACCTGCATTCCAGGAACCTGTCACCAGCAGCAGGTTGGACACGTTCAGCTCACACTGCTCTCCCTGGGGGGAACCCCCTGCAGCCACAGAACTCCAGGCAGGGAGACCTGCCCAGGCAGGCACAGCAGCAGAGGAACCCAGCCTGCTTGGGGGAGCCCAGCAGGTGACACCGAACCCACACAGTTGGCTGGGCCATGACTGTGAGAAAACAGCCTTCCTTATGGGGGCCCAGCCAACAGAATCAGGGACACCTCCCAGCACCCCTGAGGACGTGGGAAGGGATTTGATGAGCAGTAAGATGCAGGCACAGGGAACTGGAGGGGATGGGTGAGCTGTGTGCATGGCTGGAGGCTGGTCACAGCACGGGGGTGGGTCTCAAGGGGAGCTGGGGGAATGGGAGCTGATCCTAGCACCATGTGCAGCACTCCAAGGAGGGCTTCCCGGGGACAAAGGATTGCCCAGCACAGGTAGGGTCTTGGGGTGACAGGGGCCCTCAGAGAACCCCTCTGGCTGTGTGGGTACTCTGTGACAAGTCACTGCAGGGGTGGCCGCACGCCTGCCCGGCGGTGCCGGGGGGTTCGCAGACCCACACACGCAGCCCCTTCTGGGCTGCCCCAGGGCAGATGCCCGCTCTGGAGCAATCCACCCCCTCGGGCACAGCTGTAATCCAACCCCACTCCGCACGCTTGCACACCGACTGGCACACAGACTGGCACACACGGGTTCTCGCACATGCGGGACCCCCTGCAAACCTTTCCCACAGAGAAAAGGTTGCACACACGCCCTGCCCCAGCAGCCTCTCGCACACACTCTGTGCGCACCCCGACGGGCTATCGCACCCCCCTCAGGAAGGGATTGATGCAGGTACACTCACCCAACAGGCTCTTGCACACGTATCCCCTGGACGGGAACTTACACACACACACACACACACACCCCCACCCCACGCGTGGCGGGACACCGCACACCGCCCGCTCCACCAGGTTCCTGCACACGCACCCCTGGGGCGGGCGGCCGCGGCCCCACGGGCGTCTGCACACGTACGGCCCTCAACAGCCACGGTGGGCACCCCCGGGCAGGCTGCTGCCCACCCCGCCGCGGACAGCCCCTTGCACACGCACCCCCTGACGGGCTCCCGCACACACTCCTGACAGGCTCCCGAGCGCCGTCCGCGCCCCCCGCGGGGCTCCTGCCCACGCAGCCCCGCGGGGCACTCGCTCCCAACGCGCTTTGGACGCGCACCCCTCGGACGAGCCCCCGGCCCCGCCGGGCTCCCGCACCCGCG